>CM054137.1:1849907-1899907 GCA_028751875.1 Rapana venosa | reverse complement strand
CTTGGTGGGCCTCACGGGAGGGCATTAATAGTTCTAATGGAAAGAGCTGTTTGCAAGCCAGTCCCAGAGCTATTACTGCAACTTATCGTTTGGATAGAAATCTTCTTCATGGCCCCGGCCCTGGGGGCCGTGGCTGGCTTCAAGACCAGGGCAATTCTATCCACCGCCCGACAGCCGCGGGTCGCGCCGCCGCTATACAATTTGATATTGATCGGCGGGGGCCGCCTTAAAATTGATTAATTGATAAAAGATGGATGATAACAGCAGCAGCAGCAACCAGCTCTCCGCTGAAGCGCATGCGCACAGAGGTGTTCCGGTAGAGGGGGCAGGGAGGCGGGCTGCTGAGCTATGACCGAATGCGATTAGGGAAACAGGGCCAGCTCCCTCAGCTGTGACTCCGCCATGTTTGCACTGCACGTGCGGCTGGGTGGCGCTGAGTGTGGCGTGGGGATTAAGTGATGGCTATTCATCCCTGACGACACCACTTGACTTGTGTTTGTACACACCATCACCCCGCTGTCTCCTCCTATCACCTGGCATCAGAGAGAGAGAGAGAGAGAGAGAGAGAGAGAGAGGAGACACACATAAAAAGAGAGAACCAGAGACAGACAGATAGACAGAAAGAAACAGAGAGGAAAAGAGAAAGAGAGAGAGAGAGACAGAGAGAGAGGGCAGTGACATGGTGGCAGCATCACCAGTTATACACCAGGCACACTGACAGTATCACCAGTTATACAGGGTACATCAGGGACACAGAGGCAGTATCACCAGTGATACATCAGGCACACTGACAGCATCACCAGTTATACATCAGGGACACAGAGGCAGTATCACCAGTTATACATCAGGGACACAGAGGCAGTATCACCAGTTATACATCAGGCACACTTACAGCATCACCAGTTATACAGGATACATCAGGGACACTGAGGCAGCATCACCAGTTATACATCAGGGACACAGAGGCAGTATCACCAGTTATACATCAGGGACACAGAGGCAGTATCACCAGTTATACATCAGGCACACTGACAGCATCAACAGTTATACAGGGTACATCAGGGACACAGAGGCAGTATCACCAGTTATACATCAGGGACACAGAGGCAGCATCACCAGTTATACATCAGGCACACTGACAGCATCACCAGTTATACAGGGTACATCAGGGACACAGAGGCAGTATCATCAGTTATACATCAGGGACACAGAGACAGTATCAACAGTTATACATCAGGGACACAGAGGCAGTATCACCAGTTATACATCAGGGACACTGAGGCAGTATCACCAGTTATACAGGGTACATCAGGGACACAGAGGCAGTATCACCAGTTATACAGGGTACATCAGGGACACAGAGGCAGTATCACCAGTTATACATCAGGCACACTGACAGCATCAACAGTTATACAGGGTACATCAGGGACACAGAGGCAGCATCACCAGTTATACATCAGGGACACAGAGGCAGCATCAACAGTTATACAGGGTACATCAGGGACACAGAGGCAGCATCACCAGTTATACATCAGGCACACTGACAGCATCAACAGTTATACAGGGTACATCAGGGACACAGAGGCAGCATCACCAGTTATACATCAGGCACACTGACAGCATCAACGCTTATACATCATGAATACTGAATGCATCAACACTTATTCATCGAACATCAGAATCTTTGTCATAAAATTGACCTTACATTGAACATCAGGGACACAGAGGCAGCATCACCAATTATACATCAGGGACACTGCAACAACATCACCAATTATACATCAGGGACACTGTAACACCATCACCAATTATACATCAGGGACACTGTAACAACATCACCAATTATACATCAGGGACACTGCAACAACATCACCAATTATACATCAGGGACACTGTAACATCATCACCAATTATACATCAGGGACACTGTAACAACATCACCAATTATACATCAGGGACACTGTAACAACATCACCAATTATACATCAGGGACACTGTAACAACATCACCAATTATACATCAGGGACACTGCAACAACATCACCAATTATACATCAGGGACACTGTAACACCATCACCAATTATACATCAGGGACACTGTAACATCAACAGTTATACATCAGGGACACTGTAACATTATCTAAAGTTATCTACAGGGACACTGTAACAACAACACCAGTTATACATCAGGGACACTGCAACAACAACAACAGTTATACATCAGGGACACTGTAACAACATCAACAGTTATCTACAGGGACACTGCAACAACAACAACAGTTATACATCAGGGACACTGTAACAACATCAACAGTTATACATCAGGGACACTGCAACAACAACAACAGTTATACATCAGGGACACTGCAACAACAACAACAGTTATACATCAGGGACACTGTAACAACATCACCAGTTATACATCAGGGACACTGCAACAACATCACCAATTATACATCAGGGACACTGCAACAACATCACCAATTATACACCAGGGACACTGTAACACCATCACCATTTATACATCAGGGACACTGTAACACCATCAACATTTATACATCAGGGACACTGTAACAACACTGCAACAACATCACCAATTATACATCAGGGACACTGCAACAACATCACCAATTATACATCAGGGACACTGCAACAACATCACCAATTATACACCAGGGACACTGTAACACCATCAACATTTATACATCAGGGACACTGTAACATTATCTACAGTTATACATCAGGGACACTGTAACAACATCACCAATTATACATCAGGGACACTGTAACACCATCAACATTTATACATCAGGGACACTGTAACAACACTGCAACACCATCACCAATTATACATCAGGGACACTGTAACACCATCACCAATTATACATCAGGGACACTGTAACAACATCAACAGTTATACATCAGGGACACTGCAACAACATCACCAATTATACATCAGGGACACTGTAACACCATCACCAATTATACATCAGGGACACTGTAACAACATCACCAATTATACATCAGGGACACTGTAACAACATCAACAGTTATACATCAGGGACACTGCAACAACATCAACAGTTATCTACAGGGACACTGTAACAACATCAACAGTTATCTACAGGGACACTGTAACACCATCACCAATTATACATCAGGGACACTGTAACATCAACAGTTATACATCAGGGACACTGTAACATCAACAGTTATACATCAGGGACACTGTAACAACATCAACAGTTATACATCAGGGACACTGTAACAACAACAACAGTTATACATCAGGGACACTGTAACAACATCACCAATTATACATCAGGGACACTGTAACACCATCACCAATTATACATCAGGGACACTGCAACAACATCACCAATTATACATCAGGGACACTGTAACATCACCAATTATACATCAGGGACACTGCAACAACATCACTAATTATACATCAGGGACACTGTAACAACATCAACAGTTATATTCCGGGGATACTCTAACAGCATCAACAGTCATATATCGTATATCAGGGGCACAATCACAACATTAACAACCATTTAACAACACACACATACCTACACCTACACCTACACACACACACTTACACCTATACACACACATACACCTACACACACACATACACCTACACACACACATACACCTACACACACACATACACCTACACACACACATACACCTACACACACACATACACCTACACACACACACACATACACCTACACCTACACACACACACACACACACACACACACACACATACACGCGCGCCTATTTGGAAACCTGCAGGAAAGTAAAGCAAACAATGCTTTCAGAAAGTATAACTCTGCTGCTGTTGTCTGCTGTTGTCTGCTGCTGTTGTCTGCTGCTGTTGTCTGCTGCTGTTATCTGCTGTTGTCTGCTGCTGTTGTCTGCTGCTGTTGTCTGCTGCTGCTGTTGTCATGGTGGAAGCTGTTATTATTGTTGTTGTTATGGTGGAAGCCGTTATTATTGTTGTTGTCATGGTGGAAGCCGTTATTATTGTTGTTGTCATGGTGGAAGCTGTTATTATTGTTGTTGTCATGGTGGAAGCAGTTATTATTGTTGTTGTCATGGTGGAAGCAGTTATTATTGTTGTTGTCATGGTGGAAGCTGCTATTATTGTTGTCGTCATCGTGGAAGCTGTTATTGTTCTTGTCGACATGATCAATATAGCTGTTGTTGTTGCTATTATTAAATCGACCCCACACTTTCCCCAACATGCCATTGCCATTCTCATCACCTTAAAGTATCCCCCTCCTTCCAGCCTCCACCCCCACCCTCATGCCGATCAGACCACAGCCAGCAGAGGTGGGGGAGGGAGGATGGTGATGGTGACGGAGAGACAATCATCTAATTTGTCAGAGTTAACGGGTGCGGGCTGACGCCTCTCTCCTCCAGCGTTGATGACCCCCCCCCCCCCTCCACACACACTTCCTGATGCTGTCCCCAGCCCACAGCAGACAGGGGACAGGGACCCCCCCCACCCCCACCCCCACCCCCACCCCCACCCCTATCTGTGTGCCGCGTCCCTCCCCCTAAAGGAGCTGAAGGACTGCCGCCTGTCAGCACTCCAGACATTGTGCACGTGACAGCATTGTGGGAGGGGGGGGGGAAGGGGTATGAGGATCATGTTGTGGGAAGGAAGGGGTGGGGGGAGACAAAGGACCACTGGACCCTGTTCACTGCTCAGTGCTCACTGCGTCACATGGTGCCGACGGTCAAAGCTTCTGTTACTCTGCAGTCAGCGGACACTGGGGATTGTCAAACACAGGCTCTGCCTGCCTGCCTGCCTGCCTGCCTGCCTGTCTGCCTGCCTGCCTGCCTGCCTGCCTGCCTGCCTGCCTGCCTGCCTGCCTGCCTGCAGCACCAAGAGGATGAACACACTACACTACAATCACAGCAGAAGGCCAGTTAGGTTTTGTGGGGTTATGGGGAGAGAGAGAGAGAGAGAGAGAGAGAGAGAGAGAGAGAGAGAGAGAGAGAGAGAGAGAGAGAGAATGACAATGACAATGACAATGACAAATTCTTTTATTTCGAGGATAATGAATAATCACACATGTGCTTTTTTACATCCAGTCCCCGCCCGTTAGGGATACATCTTAATAATAATAACCCAATACTTATACAGTCTCACAATAAAAACAAGGGGAAATAACCCTTTTCAAAACAGCTCCCCCCCCCCCAACAACCCCTCCCCCCCCCCCCCCCCCAAAGCAAGCAATTAAAAGAAAATCCTAAAAATACCCCACCCCTACCCCCACCCCCCAAAAAACCCTAACCAAAACAAACAAACAAACAAAAGAGAAGGAAAAACCAACCCAACAAAAGATGATAAAAAAGAGAAAAACAGACAAACAACAACAACAAGAACAAGAACAACAACAAAGCCAAGAAAAATAACACAACCAAACTTAATAAGTCATAAAGATAAACATCTACCCATTGTCAAATGGTACACATACTTGTTACACATAATTATAAGTTATTGAAATATTGAAGAGAGAGAGAGAGAGAGAGAGAGAGAGAGAGAGAGAGAGAGAGCTGGATAGCGTGTGTACATGTTCGTTGCCAGCTAAGGTCAGCTGGGACTCATCATCTACTACCTCAGCAGAAAGCAAAGCCCAGCATGCCTGCCGCCTGGCTGGGAGATGGACACGCCCTGGTCTGCTCTCCCTTCTTCCCGGGATCAGTTTATGTTAGTCATTTCTATCACTTTCAGTCACGGCAAATTTTTCTGCGTGAAATTCGGGCTGCTCACCCCAGGAAGAGCGCGTCGCCACAAGAGCAGAGCCACCCATGATTTTTGTTTCTTTTACCTGTCTGCAACTGTATTAATTTGTTCCCCTATCAGAGTGGCTTTTTTCAACAGAATATTTCCGGGGAAAAATATCTTGCTGTGGGTTCTTTTACCTGCGCTAAATAATTTTGTATAACTAATGGGACCTTGGTTTATCGTCTCATCCGAAAAATTAGCACCCAGACCACCACTCATGATCTAATGGATGGGGGAAAGTTTCGGACCCAAACGGGATTCAAACCACTGCACACTTCCGACCCGGAGTGTGTCTTCCTAGGCAGGCGCGTTACCTCTGGACCCCCGATCCAGCAGTTGGCTGCTTCCTTCATCAGCATTGTCTTGTAGCAGAGCAGAGCAGTGCAGAGCAGAGCAGTGCAGAGCAGTGCAGAGCAGAGCAGTGCAGAGCAGTGCAGAGCAGTGCAGAGCAGAGCAGTGCAGAGCAGTGCAGAGCAGTGCAGAGCAGAGCAGTGCAGAGCAGAGCAGTGCAGAGCAGAGCAGAGCAGTGCAGAGCAGTGCAGAGCAGTGCAGAGCAGAGCAGTGCAGAGCAGAGCAGTGCAGAGCAGAGCAGAGCAGAGCAGTGCAGTGCAGAGCAGAGCAGTGCAGAGCAGAGCAGAGCAGAGCAGTGCAGTGCAGAGCAGAGCAGTGCAGAGCAGTGCAGAGCAGTGCAGAGCAGAGCAGAGCAGAGCAGAGCAGAGCAGTGCAGAGCAGAGCAGTGCAGAGCAGTGCAGAGCAGAGCAGTGCAGAGCAGTGCAGAGCAGAGCCTTGCTTCATCTTGACAGCTGTCTTCCTTCATCAGCCTTTTCCTGCAGCAGAGCAGAGCAGTGCAGAGCCTTGCTTCATCTGGACAGCTGTCTTCCTTCATCAGCCTTCTCTTGTAGCAGTGCAGAGCCTTGCTTCATCTGGACAGCTGTCTTCCTTCAAGCCACTGCTTCCAGATTCGGCACGCCCAGTGGATGACCGGTTAGGAGGATGACCTCCTCCTGGGTCAAGTTCAGTAGACAGCTACCAGAGGAAACCAGAGTGCCTACCAGCGCTCTCTTCCTCTCGTGACGTAACGGCATGGACATGACCCATCCTCGCGGTCAGTGGTGCATACTGGAGGTCAACACTTGACAGGTGAGGAACACACAAACATGTCCGCGTGCAAGCAACGCTCCACTAGCACTAGTTTGTTACAGGTCCGACTTTGGATTGATCCACACTATCACTAAGTGGAGTGCAGGACCCTGTCCTGACTGTAACGCCATCTGTTTCCAGACTGGACAGTCCCTTCAGCTGTGTGCACTGCTGCTGCTTGTGCACGTCAGCGCACACAGACCTCTGGCCTGGCCAAGACTGCCCTGCACTGGAGCAGGATGATGCGGGAGACGAAGAGGCAGACAGAGAAATCCATGGGGTGACAACAGCAGAGGGTGGACTGGCCTTGAGCGGAAGGACATAGTTACTACTGAAAGTTGAGAAGCACGAAGAGTGGAGGAAGTTGGTTGCAGCATCTTATGTGGACTAGACTACGGGATAGGTATAGGTGGTGAAGCAGTGATCATTTAACCCAGTCGTTGTCTATTTGAAAGAATATAGACTTTGGGAAGACATTGGTGTGCCACGGTCACAACAGGAAGACAACACAGGAATAACTATGCAGTGTCGTGGCGAAGTGAAACAACTGGAGTGATGTGACTGGAAGAATGCGAGTGGACTTCAGAAGAGCAAAGAGTATCTCTGGATCACACACACACACACACACACACACACACACACACACACACACACATACACACACACACACACAAACACCACACACACACACACACTTGTCACGCTAAATAACTCCCTGTCCACCTTGACTTGTCCGCCAAGGGCGACACCCAGCGCCACTGCTGTGTGTCTGACACCTGCCCTTGCTGTGGTCAGCCTGGTCAAAGGAACTGTCTTGCTGCCCTCTGTTCCCAGCACACACTGCTGGTGCTCTGGGCTGCAGGACAAGCCTCCCCTATGAACAGCGGAGTGCACACACTGTGACAACCTGTCCCCGTCCCTGTTAGGTCCAGCACCTCACAGAAGCCAGCAGGACGATGGCAGAATGTTCCACACTTGCCAGACCCATCCTGCAATGGAATTCTGTGGTAGTTTGGCCAGTCACGTGCAGGGGAGGTCACCTGATCCCCCCCCCCCCCCCCCCCCCCCCCCCCCCCGTGCCCAGTCAGAGGAAGGAAAGGCCGACTGACGGCCCTTTACCCCAGGTGGCGGTGGAGGGGGTGTGCTGTTTCCCCCTCCCCACCCTCCCCTCTCACACCACCCCCCCCTCACCCACCACCCGGCACGCGGCCTCACACAGGGGCGGGGGCGCCAGTCGATTAGCAGCTAATCAGATTACCGCCGCCGCCGCCATGTTTGACTTCCCCACCGGAACTCGTTCCTTCCCCACCAGAGGGCGTGACGTGCGCTAGAATATTATTGCTGCCGCGACATCTGGTGGACGCCCCCGTGCTGAAGCCCGCTGCCTTCCGCCAGAACAAATAGTGCGGGAAGTGGCCAGAGCAAATAGTGCCGAGCAGGCTTCCACATGGCGGGGGAGGGGGGAGGGGGGGTGGCTGGCAGAGAGCGTAGGTACAGAGAAAAGGAGGGGGGGGGGGAGGTAGTGACATAGCGATTGTGAAGTCAGGGAGAGGCCCTATGTCAGCTGTAGGGATTCCTTCATAAAGACAGACAGACAGACAGACAGACAGACGTCATTACAGTTTGATTTGCCCCTGTCACAGCATTCCACCTGCCTTCTTTTTCTTCGCAATTCTTCTTCTTCTTCGCAATTCTTCTTCTTCTTCTTCGCCGCATTCTTCTTCTTCGCCGCATTCTTCTCTTCTTCTTCGCCGCAATTCTTCTTCTTCGCATTCTTCTTCTTCTTCTTGCAATTCTTCTTCTTCTTCTCTTCTTCTTTTCTTCTTCTTCGCCGCATTCTTCTTCGCCCATTCTTCTTCTTCGCCGCATTCTTCTTCTTCGCCGCTTCTTCTTCTTCTTCTTCGCCGCATTCTTCTTCTTCGCACTCATTCTTCTTCTTCTTCTTCGCATTCTTCTTCTTCTTCTTCGCAATTCTTCTTCTTCGCAATTCTTCTTCTTCTTCTTCGCAATTCTTCGCATTCTTTTCTTCTTCGCAATTCTCTTCTTCTTCTTCGCAATTTCTTCGCAATTTTCTTCGCAATTCTTCTTTTTCTTCGCAATTCTTCTTCTTCTTCTTCTTTGAAATCTTCTCCTAAGAGAAAGTCCTCTTCAAAGCATTCTTTTTCCTCTTTAAGTTCTTTTTCCTTTGAATTTTTCTTCTTTGAATTTTCTTCTTTGGATTCGTCTTCTTTTATATCTTTTTTTCTTCTTTTAATTTTTGTTCTGAAATGTTCTCATAGAAAGGTTTCTTATTCAGCTGGTTGTTTCATAACAACAAAATGTACACTAGAATTGCCTCTGGCACACCACACACACACACACACACACACACACACACACACACACACACACACAAAACACACACACACACACACACTATTGTTAGAAAGAACTAAGGTAACATGAGATGCGTGTGTGGCTAGTCTTTTGTTTTGTTGTGTCAAATATACATGACTTAACTGGCAAAAAAATATTCTCTGATTCTGATTCACACACACACATGCACACACACACACACACACACAACACACACACACACACACACACACACACACACACACACACACGATGAATCTTGTCTGTGGATTCTTAGGAATGTTTGTGAAACATTAATTTTGTGGATTGTTTGTAGAATTGGGGAATATAATGTGGAGTCTACGCAGACTGTCTGTGGATTGTTTGTAGAATGTTTGTGGTTTCTTTGTTGAATGTTTGTAGTTTGTTTGTAGAATGTTTGTACTTTGTAGAATGTTTGTAATTTGTAGACTGTTTGTAGACTGTTTGTAGTTTATAGAATGTTTGTGGAATGTTTGTGGATTTTGTAGAATGTAGATCGTGGGTTGCCTGTAGAATGTTTGTAAAATTGCGTTCAGCCCTGACGCTGTGTTGTGCTGTGCTGTGCTGTGCTGTGCTGTGCTGTGTTGTGCTGTGCTGTACTGTGCGGCGCAGTGCTGTGCTGTGCTTAGCTGTACTGTGCCGTGCCGTGCCGTGCTGTGCTGTGCTGTGCTGTGCTGTGTTGTGCTGTGCTGTGTTGTGCTGTGCTGTGCTGTGTGGCGCTGTGCTGTGCTGCGTTGTACTGTGCTGTGCCGTGCCGTGCTGTGCTGTGCTGTGCTGTGTTGTGCTGTGCTGTGCTGTGCTGTGCTGTGCTGTGCTGTGCTGTGTTGCGCTGTGCTGTTCTGTGTTGTGCTGTGTTGTGCTGTGCTGTGTTGTGTTGTGCTGTGCTGTGCTGTGTTGTGCTGTGCTGTGTTGTGTTGTGCTGTGCTGTGCTGTGCTGTGTTGTGCTGTGCTATGCTGCGCTGTGCTGTGCTGCGCTATGCTCTGCTGCGCTATGCTGTGCTGTGCTATGCTGTGCTGTGCTGTGCTGTGCTATGCTATGCTATGCTATGCTGCGCTGTGATATGCTGTGCTGTGATATGCTGTGCTGTGCTATGCTATGCTGTGCTGTGCTGTGCTATGCTATGCTATGCTGCGCTGTGCTGTGCTATGCTATGCTATGCTGCGCTGTGCTGTGCTGTGTTGCGCTGTGTTGTGCTGTGCAGCGCTGTGCTGTGTTGTCCATTCCCCGATTGCCTGTCCACCCCAAAAGCAAGCAGAGGCAAGAATTCCTGGTCGGGGTTGTGCACAGCGGCCTGACTCACTCACCGACCTTCCAGCACCCACTGAACCAACACAACAACAACAACAACCAGACAAACAAGCAGACAACCAACCAGACAAACAAACAACATGGAAAAACAACAACCCAAGCCCCAGCACTCAGCCCACCTTTGAGGAGGCGAGGAAGAAGACGGCGCAAGGAAGGAAGGAA
Source organism: Rapana venosa (assembly GCA_028751875.1). NCBI lineage: Eukaryota > Metazoa > Mollusca > Gastropoda > Neogastropoda > Muricidae > Rapana > Rapana venosa. The sequence continues at coordinate 1,889,106 of CM054137.1, read as the reverse complement.
GGAAGGAAGGAGGTGGTGTGGGGCCTCCCTCAGCCTTCCCTCACTCACGGAGGAAGGGCAGACAGCGGGGCCTGAAGATTGACAAATGGAGAACTGGACGACAAGGGAGAGGGGGAGACAGGGGGGAGGGGGGGGGGGTAAGGAGGGGGAGGGGTCCCCAATTGGCAATGAAGACCAAGGGGCAGTTAGTCATTGTGTCAGACAATGGCCACCAGGGGCAGCTAACTCCTATTTCTTCCTCCTCGTCCTCCTCCACCCCCTCTTCTTTTCGACCTCTCATTTCTCTTCTGTTTGGCTGTACTGGATTCTCCTACATAACGTGTGTGTGTGGTGTGTGTTGTGTGTGTGTGTGTGTGTGTGGTGTGTGCGTGTGTGTGTGTGTGTGTGTGTGTGTGTGGTGTGTGTGTGTGTGTGTGTGTGTGTGTGTGTGTGCGTGTGTGTTGTGCGTTGTGTGTGCGTGTGTGTGTGTGTGTGTGTGTGTGTGTGTGTGTGTGTGTGTGTGTGTGTGTGTGTGAGTGTTTGTGTGTGTGTGTGTGTGTGTGTGTGGTGTGTGGGGGTGAGCGAGTGTATGTGTGAGTGTGTGTGTGTTGTGTGGTGTGTGGTTTGTGTGTGTGAGTGTGTGTGTTGTGTGTGGTGTGTGTGTGTAGGGGGGGTGAGTAGTGAGTGTGTCGTGTGTGTGTGTAGTGTGTGGGTGGTGTGTGTGTGTGTGTTGTGTGTGTGTGAGTGTGTGTTGTTGTGTGGGGGTGACATGTATGTGTAGTGTGTGTGCTGTGTGTGCGTTTGTGAGTGTTGTTTGTTGTATGTGTGTGTGTGTTGTAGTGTGTGGTGTGTGTGTGTGTGTGTGTGTTGTGTGTGTAGTGTGTGTGTGTTGTGTGTGTATGTGTATGTGTGTATGTGTAACAATAACAATAACAATCTATTTTAGTTCAGTTTTTGCAGGCCATATCGCCCATAGGAACAACAGTTAATCATATACTTTCATGTAAGGTGAACATCCTTACTTCTGATATCTAAACATTTAGTGTATGTGTGTGTATGTGTATGTGTGTATGTGTATGTGTGTGTATGTGTGTGTATGTGTGTGAGATCATTTCGGTGCAATGTCAGAAAAATAATGTGTACTTTCCATCATCTTATTTTACCTTTTCTAAACGTCTTTAGTGTAGCAGCTTAGAAGAAACACACACACACACACACACGCGCGCGCGCGCGCACGCATGCGCGCACGAATGTATGTACACACACACATACACGATGATGGACCCAAAAGTATAGTAACTATGTCATAGAAAATAACCTAGGCAGTTGTTTTCCAAACCACAACTTACCTACCCTCGACAATGCTGTTTCTGTGGTGATGGTTTCTGTTCTTGTTTGCAAACTGGCTTTTATGCCGAATTAGTACATTTTTTCAAAGTAACATTACAGATAAATGCTAAACATTCTATTAAAAAAATTCCTGTAGCTTAGACTTTGTATTTTCCGATTCCGAAGTCATGAGGAAAAGCAATCAATAATTGGTGAAAGTTTGGCGGGGGAGGGGGGTGGTTGGGGGGGGGGGGGGGTAGGCTAGTGGTTAGCTCCTGATCTGATGTGCGGGCTGGCCGCCAGGAGGCGCCAGTGGCTGGGGATTTGCCAGGAGCTGACACCAGAAATGCAATCTTCGCATTGAAAACTCTCATGGAAAGATCCATCGAGGTCCAGAAAGACCTGTACCTCTGCTTCATTGACTACTCAAAAGCGTTCGACAAAGTACGACACTCCGACTTGTTTGATATTCTGGCAGGGCTATACATCGACGGGAAAGATCTTCGAGTCCTCAGAAACATATGTTGGGAACAGGAGGCAGCCATTAGAGTCGACAATGACATCAGTCAATATAGACCAATCTGCAGGGGTGTGAGGCAGGGCTGCGTGTTATCGCCTGATTTATTTAATGTATATAGTGAAACAATTCTACGAAATATTGAGAATCATGAGGGAATTAGTGTAGGTGGCCACAACATCAACAACCTCAGATATGCAGATGACACAGTCCTTATCGCCGACTCTGAAGAAAAATTGCAAAAGATTTTAACAACAGTAACAGACAAAAGCGAAAAGAAAGGATTACAGCTCAATGCAAAGAAGACAGAATGCATGGTGATCTCGAAAAAAGCTGTTATACCACAATGCAACATAGCCTGTAAAGGAGAGAGAATCAGACAAGTAAACACCTTTAAATACCTTGGTTGTACTATCACCCCGGACGGCAAGTGTGACACAGAAATCAAGAAGAGAATCGGTCAATCTAAGGCAACTTTTAACAACATGAAATGCATTTTTACCAACAGTAAGATAAGCCTCAAGACAAAGATCCATGTTTTGAGAGCCTACGTATGGTCCATTCTTCTGTACGGATGTGAGTGCTGGACCCTAGCCAAGGACACAGAACAGCGACTAGAAGCAGTGGAGATGTGGTTCATCCGAGAATCATGAAAGTCTCATGGACAAAAAGAAAAACAAATGCAGAAGTAATGGAAATGGCTGGGTACAAGAGATCCCTTCTCAACACCATCAGAGAAAGACAGCTCAAATTTTTCGGCCATATAATCAGGGCTGACGGACTAGAGAAACTGTTATGGAGTGGCAAAATCTGCGGAAACAAGAGCAGAGGAAGACAACGCACAAAATTCACAGACAGCCTAAACAAATTCGCAACGAATAAAAGAGGGCACCGACAATGAGCTCATGAGAGGGACCGAGAACAGGGAAGAATGGAGAGCCATGATCGTCGATGTCTGCAGGACCAGACCGGACACTTGAAGAAGAAGAAGAAGACATCAGAACTGACTTCACTCCCCCTAGAGTCCCTGAGACGAGACTATAAACCGAGGCTGGTGTGTGAACACAAGCAGAGCATCTGGCGTCTGCCTGACTTGAGCGCCGTGTTGTGCTGTCTTGTCTTTGTGTGATCTGAATGCTGTGAGGTGTCATTTACCTAGAGGTGGTCCTCTGTGTCTAGGTTGTGTGTTCTTTCAAACAGAGATTTTGTTAACACTTCTTTTGTTTGCTTTTACAAGTCAATTTTTCTTTATTTTTTAGGTTAGGGTGAAAAAAGATGTGTAAACTTAACTGTTTACCCTCAATAAAGATCATTTTGACTTTGACTTGACTTGCCGTACGCATTCAACCCCTTTGTGCCTTGTGGAAGACAAGGCCGTTGACTGCCAAAAAGAACAGATGACAACATGTAAAAAACCATGCATGCCCATAGGCCTCGTTTTAGACATAGGCCTCGTTTTAGACATAGGCCTCGTTTTTAGACATAGGCCTCGTTTTAGACATCGTGCCTGAAGTCAGTTTGCAGCTAGCTTGCTGGTGGGTGAAGACTGTAACCACCTCACCATCAGGCAACCTTGCAGCTCAACCCCAGGAAGACACCAAGTCAAGGGTTGGCAGCATTGTGCACAGGAACAGCAGAGAAAGCTGCTGAGGAGACAGACCCTCCTCTCGGTTTGGCTTTCTCCCTCGAACCTCTTTGGTTGGGGTGCTGCCCTACTTTGTCTTTGTGAATCCAACCCAGTCATCCTCTGCTTGCAGACATCAGTCTGGTATTGCTGTGTCATCCTTTGCCTACAGTTTGGTATTGCTGTGTCATCCTTTGCCTACAGTTGGTATTGCTGTGTCATCCTTTGCCTACAGTTTGGTATTGCTGTGTCATCCTTTGCCTACAGTTTGGTATTGCTGTGTCATCCTTTGCCTACAGTTTGGTATTGCTGTGTCATCCGTTGCCTACAGTTTGGTATTGCTGTGTCATCCTTTGCCTACAGTTTGGTATTGCTGTGTCATCCTTTGCCTACAGTTTGGTATTGCTGTGTCATCCTTTGCCTACAGTTTGGTATTGCTGTGTCATCCTTTGCCTACAGTTTGGTATTGCTGTGTCATCCTTTGCCTACAGTTTGGTATTGCTGTGTCATCCGTTGCCTACAGTTTGGTATTGCTGTGTCATCCTTTGCCTACAGTTTGGTATTGCTGTGTCATCCTTTGCCTACAGTTTGGTATTGCTGTGTCATCCTTTGCCTACAGTTTGGTATTGCTGTGTCATCCTTTGCCTACAGTTTGGTATTGCTGTGTCATCCTTTGCTTACAGTCTGGTATTGCTGTGTCATCCTTTGCCTACAGTTTGGTATTGCTGTGTCATCCTTTGCTTACAGTCTGGTATTGCTGTGTCAGAGAGAGAGAGGGGGGAGAAATGAGGGGGCGGGAGAAATGCGGGGGGACGGGGAGGGGCAGGTAAAAGGAGAGGGGTGGGGGTGTCACCATTTCATCCCCCATCACCGGCCAAATCACAACGAGGTGGTGTCAGTGACGACAAGGGAGGCAATCAGCAGAACATGTCTTTACCGCTCTTCTCTCCCTTCTCCGCCTCACCCGTTTTCCTTCCTCTGGGAGCCGGAGAGTGACCCAGGGGCCGCCACTCTCAAGACCAAAGCCAAGGAAAAGCGAGTGCGCTCCACTGATTGTCCCTGGTGCAGAGAGAGGGCGCCGCATTAGCTAATTGCCCAGAATGCTGGGGGGTGGGGGGTGGGGGGGGGGGGGGATGCGACGTCACAAACGTTGAGAAAAGTGACTGTCGTCCTGCTTGACTGCACCCTCGCCCTCCCTCTCTCCCTCTCTCCCCCTCTCCCTTTTTGCCCCCCCCCCCCCCCTCCCTTTCCCCTCCATCCCTATCCTAAACGCCTTTTGTTTGTGACTTACACTGGCCAGAAGTCTCTCCTCATCTTCTTCTCTCTCTCTCTCTCTCTCTCTCTCTCTCTCTCCTCTCTCTCTCTCTCCTCTCTCTCTCTCTCTCTCTCTCTCTCTCTCTCTCCTTGTATTGCTTTGCTTATAGATATAGTTGTTGTGTATCCTGATAAAGGTGGTATTATGTTATATTTTCAATTTAACTGGGTTTGTTGGCTGTACTTGAGTTTTAGTGAATGATCTTATTCCAATATATTATTATTGAGTGTAACAACTATGTGTACCTTACTTACAATGTATTACTAACAATGTGTAGATGTTTATTTTATGACTTTATATGTTTGGCTTTTTTGTTTTGTTTTGTGTTGTTTTTTCTTTGTTTTTATTGTGAATGTATGGGTATTAGGCTTATTTTATTATCGATGTATCCTTAAGGGATGTTAAAAAAAGCACATGGGTGCTTATTCATTACCCTCGAAATAACAGAATTTGTCATTGTCATTGTCAGTGTCATTTTTCTCTCTCTCTGTTTTCTCTTGTCTCTCTCTGTCTCTCTCTGTCTCTCTGTCTCTCTTTGGCTCTCTCTGTCTCTCTGTCTCTCTGTCTCTGTCTCTCTCTCTCTCACCTTTTATCGTTTTGCTTATAGTTATGGTGTATCCTGTTGAAGGATTCATATCTTATATTTTCAATACTTATTGGACTTGTCCTCTGTACTTAAGTCTTAATGAGTGCCCTATTTCAATATCTTATTGTTATGTGTAACAAGTATATGTACCATTTAAAAATGTGTAGATGTTTATCTTTATGACTTATTAAGTTTGGTTGTTATTTTCTTGGTTTTGTTGTTGTTTCTTTTTCTCTTTTTTTTCTTTTTTTCTTCTTTTGTTGGTTTGGTTTTTCTTTCTCTTTTGTTTGTTTGTTTGTTTTGGTTGTGTGTTTTTTTGGGGGGTGGGGGTGGGTGGGGGTGGTGGTGGGTGTTTTTAGGATTTTCTTTTATTTGTTTGCTTTCGGGGGGGGGGGGGGGGTTGTTGGGGGGGCTGTTTTGAAAAGGGTTATTTCCCCATGTTTCTGCCGTGAGACTGTATAAGTGTTGGGCTATTGTTAAGATGTATCCCTACGGGCGGGGACTGGATGTAAAAAAGCACATGAGTGCTTATTTATTATCCTCGAAATAAAAGAATTTGTCATTGTCATTGTCATTGTCTCTCTCTCTCTCTGTGAAATGTGGAGAGTTTCTTCCACATACCTATAACTGATCCTGCAGTCAAGTGTGCACTCCTTTACAGGGATTTTTTCATGGGCAAGAAAACAAACCAGTTAAAAGACAAAACAAACCAGTTAAAAGACAAAACAAACCAGTTAAAAGACAAAACAAACCAGTTAAAAGACAAAACAAACCAGTTAAAAGACAAAACAAACCAACCAGACACAATCTACGCAGACAGTGACAGTTATCCTGCGGACCTCACACCTGCCTCACCTTCTGCCCCCCCCCCCCCCCCCCCCCCTACCCTCCTCCACCTCCCCTCCCTCCCTCTCCCTGTTTGCGGGTGAAGGTCCACTGAAGTTCTTGAAGCCAGTAAAGCAGAAGCAGCCCCAGAAAACCGTTATAATCGTGGTCACAAGAGAAAACAGACTTTGCTGTGCTCCTACTCCATTCTTTAGGGCCAGGGAAGGTAAAGCAGCGAGGGAGAGGAAATGGGCGCCGCCCTCAATATGCTGGCCCCTAGAGAAGCTGAGGTCTCTGACACCTCGCTTCCCTACGACCTTCAAGGTTATGGGACACCTTTACCTTTACCTTGACTTCATTCTAATTGCTCCCAAGGCTGGGGGAGAAGAAGGAGGCAGTCCTCCCTCCCTCCTTGTCCTAAGAGAAGAGAGAAGACACGTGGCCACAAACAGGGCTGTATTTCCGCGCCAAGGACGCTGCCGGCTGTCTAAGCTCTGGGAGAGGAGAGGAAAGTTACCCGCCGCAAATTTTAAAAAACCGCTCTTTTCCTTCTGTTTTTCTATGTGACTCTTATATTCATACCGCACGTACTAAGGCATCCACAGAAATAAAAACCACTTTTTGTGAAAGACTTGCCTCTGACTCAAACCTCGTGTGATTTTAGACATATTTGGTAGGTTTGAATTTTTACAATTTTTCAGCAAACACTGCACCCCCTCAGTCCTTTGTCGTCTGCTAGCTTCATTACCGCAATATGTATGCGCGGGGTCAACGCTGTAGGAATACAAGCAATCCTCATTTGATGATAATTTTCAACTTTCTCGTGACAACCTGGCATTTCTCTATGTGCTCAATCCCCAAACCAAGTATACAGTGCATGCTTGCCCTACTTCAAACAAGCTGTAAAGATCACCAACATGGCTTTCGACTGCATGACCCACAGATGAACACCCAAGCCTCCAGGTGTAGAGGAGGCAGGTGCCAGGCACTGACGTCACACTGTTCACTGTTCACAATACCGCCATCTTCCTCCACCCAGGGCGCAGGAAAAGGAGAAAACCTTGTCAGTGTCCCCACAGCCTGGTGGTTAGAGTGATGTACTCGTGATCTGCTGACGCGGGTTCGATTCTCCTTCAAGGGAATTTTTCCTCTGGAGTTAACATCAGTGCAGACTCCTCTCTCCCCAACAGTCCTTCGGATGAGACTATAAACCGAGGTCCCGTGTGTGAACGCACGTTAAACATCTTCGCACATGTTAAAACCCGTTGCGCTTTTCGGAAGAGTAGGCCATTGTGTGCCGGTTGAAACGGATAACACAATTTACAAAACTGCATACACACGGGGACTGGCTTAAAAAAGCATAGGAGTGCTTATTCCATTATACTCGAAATAAAAGAATAAAGTAAAAATTAAATTAAAAAGAAAAAAGGCGTTAGTGTCCTCAAACGCGGTGCTGGTGTCCCTCAAACCATGGCGCTGTGAACTGCAGCACAGACAGCAGCTCACAACTGACAGCAGCACTAGTAACAGCAAATTACTAGTACCTGCAACACAGTATCAGCCACAGACAGCATTATAAACTCACAGACAGCACAGACCAGCCATGCACAGACAGCCTACAGCTGGACTAGCACAGACAGCATCCTTCAGAGACAGCCACAGACACGCACTGCAGAAGCTCTGCAGACAGCACCACAGACAGCACTGCAGCGACAGCACTGCAGACAAGACAGTCAGCCACAGACTGCACAATTGACAGCACTGCCAAGACAGCAACAGACAGCTAAGGACAGCACAGGACAGCCGCTAATGACACCCACAGACAGCACTGCAGTCAGCAATCAGACAGCACAGACAGCACTGCAGACAGGACACAGACAGCACTGCAGACAGCACAGACAGAACGGACAGCACAGACAGCAACAGACAAGCACAGCATGACAACGACAGCTCAGACAGCAACAGGACAGCAACTGCAGACAGCACATGATCAGCACAGACGCACTGCAGAACAAGCATCTGCAGACAGAGCCCCCACAATGACTAGACCACAAGACAGCATAGACAGCAACAAGACAGAAAAGCACTTAGCAGACAACACAGCTAGCACAGAAAGCACAGACAGTCACTTGACAGATGATCTTGATGAGTCAAGACCACGATTTGCAAACATAACATCTATTTCGGACTATGTTAGTACATTAATTTAACTTTGGACAGTTCAGATTAGATCCACGTAGTCTGACGATCTGCATGTCCAGTACCAGTTAATAAATGCACAGAGAAAAGAAGGAAGAAGAATTGCGAATGAATATTGGCGAAAGAAAGAAGAGAGAATTGCGAAGAATGCGAGAAAGAGAGTAAAGAGACGAAGATTGCGAAGGCAAGAAGAAGAATGAAGTAAGGAAAGAAAAGATATGAAAAGTAAAGATAAGAAGAAGAGAGAAAGAAAGAAGGTAAGAAGAAGGAGAACAAAAAAAAAAAGAAAAGAGAAAATAACAAAAAAAAAAAAAAAATAAAAAAAAAACAAAAAAAACAAGAAGGAAGAAGAAAGAAGAAGAAGATTTTCCACGGGAAGAATGACTTTGCGTATAACAAAGATTAGTGGGATATGTCTGCAGTAAAGCTAAAGTAAGATTTAAAGCTAATGAAGAATGCGGCGAAGAAGAATGCTGGCGAAGTAACATGAGAAGAAAGGAAGCAAGGAATTGCGCGCAGAAGAATGCAGGACGATGAAGACAGAACTGAATGATATTGGATCTACTGTGACGTTTTTTATTTTTGGCGAAGCAAGAAGAAAGATGACATGCGGCGTAAGATCTAGACTAGAATTGCAGGTGTAACAAGAAAGAAAGATTAGTGGCGAAGCAGATGAAGAAGAAGAAGAAGAAAGAAGAGAAGAATGATATTGAAAGAAAGAAATAGCAAGCAAGAAAGCAAGTAATGAAACAAGTAAGTCTAAAGTTATGTATAAGCTTCTCTAAAGGGAAAGAGGCAATGAGTAGAGTAAAGAAGTAAGAGAAATTAGCAACAGAACAGAAGGTAACAGAAGAAAGAAGAAGAAGTCAATAAGATTCAGTGTAAAGAATAAGAGAGATGAAACAGACAGTAAAAAGGGATATGCAAGAAATATCATAAAGAAGACAACTAACGAGAAGAATATGAAGAAGAAGAAGATAGAGATGCAGGGAGAAGAGAAGGAGGAGATATAGAAAGAAGAGAAAAAAAAGAAGACAGAAGACGAGCCAAGAGGACGAAGACGAAAGGAGAATAGAAGTATTCGGTAGTGGGTGTATTACATTAAGATCTGGTGGTGGTTGTTGTACTGCTTCAGCTCACTTTGTAGGCACATGTCTTTCACTCTTATGTCAAGTGTACCTAAATGGTCTCCCTCCGCAGCCCCTCCTACTTCCCCCTCACCTTTTTTTGTGTCAGCTGTGTGTTTTGTTTTTTGTTTGTGTTTACTTGAGCGGTTAGGGAAGACGGTGTGGGGGTTTAGACTCATGCTTCTGGTGGGAGTGGACATATTCAGAGGGAATAATAAATGTAGATCCCGAAGGGACATGTAACTAAGTTACATATGCCAGTTATATTGAAGTTTAAGTCTTAAATATGTGTCTTTTGGAAGGCTTAAGCGTACACCGAGAGTATGGACAAGTGTTCCTGCTGGTTTTTATTGGTTTCTTTTTTGCCTTACCTCTTAGGTTGTGCGTAAAGTACTTTCCAAGTCCATGTAATTATGTATGGTCTCCTTGGCTGTAGTTTGAAAATGTGTCTTGCCTATTTTTGCCTGCTTGTTTTTAAGAATTAGACTCAGAACAAGACTTTGCTTTAAGAGCTGCTTAGTTCGGTGTTGTAACTCTAAAAATGAAAACATTTAGTTATTATTCATGTGAATCTTTTTTATGCAATATTTGATATTAATTAACATGAATGTTTGTTGTACAGTCACCGTATTTAGAGGTCGATAGTCTTGAAATTGAATTGAGGGTTTGTGCACCGTTGACGCAGGTATGTTTTATTGATTAATGTACTAGACTTGCCTTGATGTCAGGCCTTTGTGCGTCTGAGGGGGATTAAAGGCATAATTTACGATGCGAAAGGGAAATAGAATAAGTTGAAGAAACAAATAACTGTTTTGAGGCTGTGGTGGGCTTAAGTTTAAGACTGACATTGTGTTAGGTGCATCTGCATCTCTCCTGGATGGATTTGTCATTTCCCCCTCCACCACACGAATCGCACCCATGCTAGCGGATACTGCTCAGTAACAGTCGGCAACGTATAGATATACAGTTCAAAACTAGGAAAGTGTTTTAAAATATTGGTTAGTTTAGTTGAGGAGCAATGTTGTGTAATCTGGTTTCGTTTTATTTTGGTTTTTTTATAGTGAAATAAGCTGCTGGTGCCTTGGTACTGGTTATTTAGAAATCCACCACCTATCACCACTGTTTTTGGTTTTGTTGTTGTTTTTTGTTGTTGTTGTTAGATGTTGTTGTTTTATGTCTGTTGTTAGATTGTATGTATTTGGTGTGGTACAATTAGCTGATGATAATTTTTTCGCATACTGATGATGTGATGGCTACAACTGCAGACAATTTGTTGTGAGTATAGCATAGACTTCAATTTGTGTAATAGCAATGTATGAGTGTAATAGTGATTGCCTTTCTTTGTCTTAGACAATTTACCACTTATCACAGGTTTGTGGTGGTGTGTAAGGCACGTGACTTGTGTGCTGCTAGCGCCATGGGAATTCTGCGTATGGTAGGAATACCTGAAGTCTTCTGCTTCAGTTGTAAACACCCCCTGTAAGGATGGATAGAATATCTGAGTGACTCTTGTGATGAATTTTGTCTGTAGGGCTTTGATCAGGTGGCTCTTTATACTCGTGATACGACACTAATTGCGGGAAGCATTTAACTGCCCTCTATGTCGTCAAGCTTTAGTGCCCGAGTGCATTTGATGCGAATCGGAACAAATAGCCTATCTTGCTAATCCCCCCCCCCCCCCCCCCCCCCCCCCCCCCCCCCCCCCCCCCCCCCCCCCCCCCCCCCCCCCCATCAGTGATCAACTCCGCTATACCCCCCCCCCCCCCCCTAGCCCAGGTGAGAGGATGATAGTATGTCCAGGCTTGGTTTGGATTGCTCCACCGGTTTTTGTGTTATTTAGTAGTGTCCGTGTGATGTGTGTTGTGCTTGTCTATGTTTTACATCCACTGTGGTTCTTCTAGTGCCCCACGGCCTCCCCCAGCCGCACCGCAAACCTCTTTCCCTTGTCTTTTCTTTTGAGGTTCTCTGCTAGGTATAAGAATATAATAAGAATGATTGTTGCTTCATACTTGTCTATTTTATGTTGTTATTTCTACGCTAGTCAAGTGTTGCGACATAACGTTTCATGTCATGATGAATATCTAGACACTAATATTCCCTATTTTTCTGTTTTTGTTGTAGCATTGTGTTAAGACCCATGTGAGTGTGTGTGATAGTGTTCTGGAGACAATGTGGTTTTCATTGTAACTTGTTTGTCTTAATTTATTTCGGGCATTAATTGCTCCATGCCCATCCTGCCCTAGCGCTCCGTACGTTTTTTTTTTTTCACGGAACATCTTTTTGGAATAGGTATACTATATACACGATGATCGACAGTTTTTTTTTTTATTGCCATGAAAATGCTGGTTGACCTAGTTAGTTGTTCCTGATAGTACTAGCACTATATGCTTTTTAGTCCATTTGTACATATTTGTTTAAGGGATATGATAATAAAATATTATGATCTAGTAATGGTTCTTACCTTACGATTCTGCCAACACTTATACTGTCGGAGTCACTATTTATGGGAGTATACACGTAACGTAGGAGATGTTTTTCATCTCAAGTCAAACTGTAGACCAAAAGAAGAAATGCCATACTCTCTAGTAATTGCCTTTGCAACCAAGATACACAATCTTCTTGTACATCATAAGCTGGTAAGGGTCGTGAAGTCTACGATTATGTTATATTTCTAGAAAATTTGGGGTTACAATGTTTTTTGCTAGTTTTCGGTCAGAATTGTAGAACTGGTTTGTGCGAATGGGGTATATTGCTTGCTTTTGTTGTTGAAACAATTGATTTTGAATTTTATAAGGTAAAAATGTGTTAGATCAAAAGATGCAAGTGGGTATTTTTCATATGATTTCTTTTTCTCTGCTTCTGCTTCAGTAAAACGATCTATATATTTCTTTTTGCGTTTTTTGTAATGTTAGTTGGATGGTCCTAAACAGAGATAGTACATTCTAGTACTATTATTATGTGTAACTTTTTAAGAAAAAGACTAAAACAGCTATCACAAGTTTACATTCAACTTCTATTGCGTGAGTGGATTGGAAATGTGGCATTAAATTCTGATGATTATTGTTAAACTATATTCATAACAATAATCCACGAAGCATAGAAATAGAGACTGAGGGAATAGTTGGATAGGAATTTGGTTTTTGTTTTGGCAGTCGTTTGCGAGAGAGAACAATCTGGAATGTAGGCGTTACACAATGGCCCCTAAAACCACGCCCCATGAAGCATGCTGCTGTGCCCTAATATTTGCATCGATACTTTTTTGAGATGTCAGGATCACCGTATATCTGCTCATTTTTTAACTGATTACTTGATACTATATTTTACGGGGATTATCGCATCCTTCACGTTTACCCTCAATTGATTACTGCGTGTAACATTTTTAAGTTGGGCGTTTAGTATTGCTTATTGTGTTCTTTAATCATACATTTCTGGAATGTTTTACTTCATCCTTATATTAAATTTTTACAAGTTACGTGGAGGCGGCATTAATATTAGACTGATACCTCTTTTTAATGTAACGTTTATTATTAGAAATTAGTATTGATGCAGACGGGAAATCTCTTATGATAAGGAAAATTTATAGAATGAAAGAAAAAAAGCCTGGATTATTGAATTAAAAGATTTTCAAGACAGGGTTGTTTTGTATTTTGGTTTTTTATGATATAATATGATAATATACGACCCTCTGGTGCCTTTAATAAAAATATATATGCCAATATGGCCTCAATGAAGAAGAAAAAGACTTCTTTAAAGCAGACGAAATAAACTTATCAGAGGATATAGAGACGTTAAAAAAATTATGCTGTGGAAAATGAAAAACAGACGAACACTAATTAGCTGGATTTTTGCATGGAAAGAACCATGGATTTATAGAGCAATCTGAGTCAAAATGAATGGAAGGGCGTTTATTATCATGATCCATTGAAGATGTGATTTGACTGCAAGAGTGGTAAAAATTTTATATGTACATTTGTGCCAAGTATTAGAAAATACGGAAACATAGGTAAGCCTGCCTCAATGCACAAAGTTGATTTAATTGAGGACGGGGGATTATTGTAATGAGTTGAAAGCTTTCTATGAAACTGTAGTATAAGAATAAGGTGGCTTGATGAGAGGGAAGCAGTATAAGTATATGGATGGACCAACTTCAGATGAATGGACAAGAATGAATGACTCGCACTACTGCCACAGAGCCGAGTGGACCGAGAATTGGATGGTGGAGGCGGTTACCACACTTGGGCATCGTACTTTCTGGGTCATCCATCCAAGACCCGCCCAAGGTCACGGACTGATGTTTGCATGATAGATGATGATGATGATAAGAAATGATATGTAGAAGACAGTGAAATAAGCGATCTCTGTTAAAGTAAAAAGAATTTCCTAGATTTACCCATGAGCAAAATATTTAATGGAAGGAAAAAATATCAATCTTGATGATATGAGCAAGCCAGGCATTGCAAACATGAAAAAAATGGTATTTATTTTTTAAAAGTCCAGGGCACTGAGGTGATTTTACTTAGACTTTCTTTAAAAAATTTGGACACGCTTAGGACCCTTTGTTGTAAGATCTTAAATGAAGCATGGTGTGAACCGTCTGACAACACAATAGAAGTGTTGGGGTTTATCGAATATTGTATTCCCAAGGGTGATAATCATTTGTTATATAATGGATACTGACAGGACCTCTCTCCTATAAAACGTATAATGGGGTGTGTATTACAAAAAGCGGATCTTCTTTTCATTGCCACACAAGAATAACAGATCTGTCCACATCCTTTTCAAAATTGAAGTACCAACTGGGTTTATAAGTAACATGAATAATTATGTGTGAGGGCAGACAGATAAATTGTAGATTTTTTATAGTGTAATTTATTTGATATCTTCTAAATGTAAAAAGTTGCACAGCTTTCGCACTTACTATCTGTATTGTTGAAAAAGCTTTATTCCTTAAAATTATGGTCAGTTTATGATTAAGTTTTTTTGAAAGAATATGCTTTGTCGGAGTTAATAATTTGCTATGGAATTGAAACATTCTCATAAGGAGTATACATCAACATGGGGTTATTGAATCGGACAGAGTGGGCATGTAGAAAGTTTTAAAATTGGAAAGTCGCATCATAGCAGACGAGGAAGGTCTGTTTTCTCCCCTATTTTCATTTTTCCTACCCATCTTTGGGCTAGACTAAATTTTAGGGTCAATGAATAAGAGAGATTAAATATTTTAAGGAATTGTAGATAAATTGGTAGAGAACATCAGGATTCTGACGTTTGCTGATGGAAACCCAAACTGTTTTAATATGGTGATAGGTTTTCGTTTGAAAATCAATATTCAATCTTGACCAGATAGACTAGATGTGTCAGAGTTTATTCATGAATTGGGTTAATAAAATAGTCATGCATTCTTAGTTGCTTTGGTGGGAATTTAAAAGTAATATATCTAGAAGATATATCTATGTCCTCATTTAAAAATTGTTAAGTCAGTAAATAATATATAATTTTTATATGATTGGAATTTATGAATTCAAGCGCCTGAAGTCTTGTTGTAAAAAAAAAAAAACAAATCGATGAGTTATATAGAGAAATCCCATATAATTTAAATTATGCGTAGCGGGATTTTTAGGTTTTACTAGGAATTTAATTTTGAGTTGTCTGTGATGAAATATTATAATCAACGTTATTAAAAGTTTAATTTTGCGGAACTAGTAATTAATTTGGTCTTTTTAATGTATCTGTGGAAAACGAACAGTTTCATCACAAATTGGAGGGAGCAGTTGGTCCGTACTCCAAAATACTTTAACTTCTGTCCAAAAGTTAATTCCTCATTATAGAATTCCTTGATCCCTACCAGTATTTCACCTGCATCATATGTTTAATCAGAAGCTCCAAAGTTATGCTTTTTTCAGTTTGCCCTTTCTTTATGGTAACGGAAACAAACGTCTAGTTGTTGTTACAGGTTGAATTTCAGCCTGTACATTACCCCGATTTAATATATATTATCTATATATATGTAATATTGATTTACATTATTATTAGTAATAATATAATGGAACTTATTTAGACGCCTTTATTAATTCTTTTAGCACCAATACGACCTATACTTACGTCATCATACTCGCACGACACGTGACCAAATGTATCCACTGGCTCTTATCTTTCGTAATTCAATATGGAGACACAGCAAGGCTATCGAACAATACACTAATTAATACATTGGAATCATTAATCAAAGGGTTTTATAATAAACTTGGTTTATTTTGACAAACTTGGTGGGCCGAGTTGGAAGAGTCAAAATCTATAGTTATATTTAAATGGTTGGATTGTTCAAATGTTTTTTCAAATAGCTCACTTACACTAGCACAGCCGTTATACTTTACAGGGTGGATTATGAACATGAGTTTGAATATTAGTTAACAGGAGGACCGGTGAGTCATGTTAGGTTTAGTAATCACATTAATTGTCTTGAATGATCAGATATTTAAAAAGATGTCATAACTGGTTTCTGCGTATAGAATTAAGAGAGAGAGGTAGGTTGTTCCAGATTGAGACTGGAACAGAATTATGAGAATGGAGCCTAAGCCCGACAACCTGTCTTCACCCGCTTGTCTTAATTGCGGGCCACATGTTGGATTTTAAGTCTTGATCTAGTGTATTTCGTAGAGCACAATTAAAATTACTCCCCTATTCACAACAGACAACCCCCTCCACTAAGAGACCAAATCCCTTCGTGGCCCTAGGACTGGGGTGTGTGTGTACTCATATAATACACCCCCCCCCCCCCCCCCCCCCCCCCCCCCCCCCCCCCGTCAGGACTGATCGTTTGACAAAGTAAGGCAGGCGGTAGGGTTTCTAGCGGTTTTTTAAGTCTTTCACATTAGGTAGGAGGTTTATGTGTTTCGCAGGTTTTCGTGCTAACGAGCAATATACCATATCACGATAACACTGACTGAGCGTATATATCAAATAACTTGAAGGATGAAAAGTCATTTGACAATGTAACCAAGAACGCCGCCGTATTCTAAGGTTCATTGGGTAGGTCATATCCTTTCTGCCCCCTACCTACAAATCCGATCGATAGTGTCAATTCGGGTTGGGTCTTGTGTCTGTCCCACGTGGCTGATACTTAATAGTTTCCTTAATAAATTTCTAATATTAACCTTTATGCCCGCCTGGCACAGGCCAGACAGTGGTAGTAACAACGTGATTAGGATTTCTGATTAAGTTAGAAGGTGGGCTTAGCGGCTACAATATGATCTAGCCATATTTTGCAATGTCTTGTTTATTTTAGTCCACCCTAATTCTGGGCAGATCTTTTGTAGATATGTATGAAGGTTAGGATTTTTGAGTTGTAGAAAAACAGGGTTAACGGCCTATCAAGTGACATTAATTGGTGGATTGATTTGCTCTTGTAATGGAGACAGTGTTTGTGGTAAAAGCACGAGTTCAAGATCAAAACTTACTTGTTATCCAAAAACCATAGGCTATCTTTTAGGCCACGATCTCGTGCCTTCAGTCCTATTATGGACCAAATGAAAATTGCTGAAGTTTGCTTATTTAAAACTTTAGCATGTTTTAACTTGTGTATCATAATTATGGATTTTCTTAATTTTAACATTCCCTGAATCGGTTCTTTCTAAAGTTAACATCGTACTAAGGTATTATTCTAATCTAATTTTAGATTGCGGATATACTACTTTTTGATATTCGTTCATAAATATATTATTTCTTATATATATTATGGCCAATTTGAGTTTTCAGCTAAAATCTAAGTAACTACTTGATTAGTAATACTAAAAAATCTCTTATATTCAATCTTCTAATCTTATCAAGAACTGCAATGTAGATAATATATTAACAACTCTTTAATAAACAAAGTATTTATTAACAAAGTCTAAAAATTCCATGTTACCAAGACTCATACCTGCCTACTCTCTTATAAGGAACATCTTTAAACCAGATACTTTTAATAGCAAATTGAATCTGAAGAAATACATCTATCCTTCTAACAAAATTATACATACAACTTATTACAAGAGCATATTGTCTAAGATCATATCAACTTATTTTTTTAGTACACTAATTTATATCTGATTAAAGACCTTATAATATGATCTACTTATGAATTTAAGCCAACGACTTTTTAAGTTGATGACATTATAAAGACATGCGTTTCTATTGTCAACAGTAAGATAACTACAGATGTAGAAAGAGCTCTTCATTATCTAGGATATAGAAGGGCAGAATGATTTGTTACTCTCTTGGTCTGCATTTTGTAATTTTTAAAACAATCTGCAATATTAAGGCAGACCAACTAACAAATGTAGATAGTGCTAAATTTGCGAAGGCATGTATATAAACATAAAGACAGTTATTAAGTATTTTTAATATGGTTTTAGATTCATAGTACTTGGTAGCTTAATTGGTTTTGAAAAGCCTAGTAGCCTTACTGTTATGTATGATTATAGTTATGACCTAAAGCAACTATAGTAACTCTAGCTAACGGTCTTTAATGGTGGAATGGTATACTGTAATTGATTTCCATGTTCTATAAAGCATATAGTACCGCTCATTACTAACATGTACAATACATGATGGAACTATTTTAGTACATTAAAAGACGTTCTTGTGTTTTGTAAAATGAGGTCTTGGGATATTAAGGAGCTTACTATATACGTTTATAGATCTATCTTTAAGTTTAGCATATCCATGTACGATAGCCTAGTATTAGCTTAACATTAATACTATATCAATATTCAATCCATTACATTAGAAATACAGAAGTAGAATCAGAGGAGAACAAGAAAAAACACCATTCCCGAACCTAACACACGGAGTCTCTAAATGCCATACAGACCAAGGCCTGCAACAATATCCTTTACATACCATCTTTAATCAATCTTGATGGAGTCTTTCTGTAACAAAAAGATTATCCTGTTGGAGTATTGCTGAGCTGTCTTTGCGCTATATCGAAGTGTGTGAGACATGAATAAGGTATTTACGATTACTAGATAATAATTTTCGCGGAGCTGTTAGTCATAACAATGCGCAATGCATATTAAGATCTTATCTTGAAGTAAACATTAGAAAACATGATCTATAGATATTTTCACAGAAAAAAATTGTAACACACAGCACCTAACAAAAATACAAACATTCAGTTCTTTTACTTAATGTAACATATGATTTCTATACTGCATTATACGAGGTGTTGGTTGTTATACGTGTTGAACCTTCATTAGAATTCATGCAGCTTCATCAAAATAGTACCGCATTTGACAGCCAACAATTGCAAAAACACAACACAGCCACTACCATTTGTCAATGCACAATTTCTTGATCCTTGAACAAGGTACTGTTATCAGATTCTTTCTATGTATATTTAGATTAATTAAAAATTGGATATAATTTCAAAAAGTAGATTTTGTCTATGTCCTAATAATAGAATAACGAATGATGATGGACAGAAAAGACTGACAGCTCATACACTGGTTTCTTACCACAGCCGCGTTGTACATATGTTATGCAGTACTGTGTTGTTGTCGCGTTATGGTAAACATATTCAAATTCTCGTATGCGATTTATATCGCATGGTCGTTTTTATCGTAATATTAGTGCAATATGGGTCAATTTTGAGATGAATTCTTTGAATATTAAGATAGATCTGTGTAGTACAGCTTGGCATCATTAGTCGCCTAAGTTGTGGTTGTAAACACGCATGACATTGCTTACAAAGACGTGAAATTTATTTCTTGTATTCTACAAATGACATATTTGTTATGTCTAATTAACATCACAGATAATCTAAATAAATATTTTTAGTTCGCGTTTTTATAATATTTCCCGATTAAGTCGATAGCATTATTTAGTGATGTAGGTAAGGTTTCGTACTTCAATTATTGCTTTTTTTGCTTTATTAGTGCCATATTGACCCTATATATGAGATTGTATCTGCTTTATATATGAATACTTAGATAGCTGATTATAGTTGTTTTGCACTGTTTTTAGTTCGCCGTCAATTAAACGTTTTTGCTGTAGTAGTACGTTTCTAGTGTTATTCCCTGATTATTATTTTGGCATTTTTTTGCCCACTTTAGGTGCTGTGCTTGCTGGTTTTGGTTAAAGTGCATCATATCAGCGACTTAACTTAGTTACTTGGCCTAGCAAATCTACTATGCTTTCTAATTCGTTCGATTTTACAGACGAAGATATAAACAAGGCAAGAAGTATATTGCACAATTGATAATTACTAGTCAATCATGAAACAATACTTGATTCATGGAGCACTGCACGGAAAATAAAAACAGAAAGCAGACTAGAGAAATTGGCATTTGCCAGTTAGTATTATAGGTCTTAAGTTAATGATATTGACGATCCTTGTGAACAAGATATATGAAATAGTGATTGCAAAAAACATTTTTCTAGGTATCAGATACGGCAATAAGTATGTAATAACAATGATTGCCTAAGAATGAAATAAATCACAATATATAATTACTTCTGCCTGCATTACTATAGCCATACTAGATTCGTGATTTATTTATAATATAATGCCCTTTACTAGAAACCAGAAGCAAACGTAGCGCAAACGATGCCTTTTTAATTATTGGTTTTGCGTGAGCAATAGGACAATCAGATATATTTTCTATCAGCCATCAGTAGGCTTCGAGTTAACCAAAACTGGTGCCATGTTTTTTTACTTATTTTCTTTCGTTTATATTTAAATGGTAAATGTGGGTGATGCTCTCGTAATACTCTTCTAAGACCTTCTACTTACTCACTCTAAATTAAGCTAATTTGCATAACTAGAGATAATAGGAAAGGAAGGGCAATTATATAAATGAGCATTTTGCAGGATAGTATAAGTTTGAAGAGTAAAGAGAATATGAATGGTGGTGACTGCACTCTATTAGTAGACAATTAAAATTATTTAATGTAGATTATGTTCGTTATTATTTAATCTTATCTCTATGGTCTCGAAAATACTAGTTTAAATGTTGATACGTAACTCTCTATTTCTGTACTTGATCTATGGAAAATTATGACATTCTCCCCAACTTCTGACAACTTTTAGCTGTCTGTTTACTTTACCACATGACTACAATCAGATTGAAAATTGAAACTATGCGACATTATAGATGATCATTTGCTCTTACTGGGTATTTGATGGACTGATACTAGAACCGCTACTAATTGTAAAGTATATTCAGATGCAGAAAGATGCGCCCTTAACTTTTTTTTGCCTATGAATATGACTTTGCTGCCATAAGCAAGGATGTTTTGGCAATGTTGCTACGTTGCCATAGATAACTTACTTTAGTTCGACGCCCTCTTCTAAAGTAACCTATCCAGTCTTATATTCAGCTTGCGTTAATGTAGGTAAATGGAGTCTTATAGGTTTTAGTATAGCTATTTTTTATCAGGTGTTCAAGACTAAGCCATGGTTTGAGTTAGTAGACATTAATTAAAAGTGCAGGTATCCCCCCCTTTTCATACCTAGACGGCTTTTAAAAAGTCTTCTGATTAGATATGATATCTCATAGCTATCTTCGGGTGACATGTAATCGCAGTTTTTTCTTTTACACTTATGCTGATTAAGCAAGAATTTAGACTCGGATATGATAAGCATGTTTTTATGGTATTCATACACTAATTTAAGAGTAGAATCATGATCCCAGTGGCACCTACTACGAAAATACTGAACGCTGTGATTCAGATAGACCTGTGCGTCGCAGATTTTTGTATTGTTTAGGTAGCCATTAGTTACTTGAACTATACATTTAATGCAAGAACTTAACTAATATAGCCCGACTGCACCTGTTGCCGGATAAGTAACTTACGCCTCTGATTATGATACACTGCCTATGTAATCAGAATTACAAAATAAGGCAGAAAATATTCCATTGAAACATAAAGTACATTCTTTAAGCATCAAACACTATTACCCTTTGGTGATTGTAAAGAAACATGACATGTCTTTCTGACTTCGCTATTGATACACTGTGCCAGAAAATGCACCTGCACATGCCATTGCGATCAGTCAAATATCGATATGCAAACAGATACTACATCTTGTGTGGATGCATAGACAGCTTATATGATATTAAATTATTTTGTTGTGATGTGTTTCTGGTTTCTGTGTATGACATTACTCATATTAATTGATTTGTCATACTACCATATCACACAACTGAGGCGCAATTTTGTTAGAAGAGGAAAGCTGCAGTTAGTTTGCCACCCTTTTTACTGTCCAGCTTTTAGTAAGGTTTGAGCTACTATATTCTGTCATGAGTAGTATGTTGACATGTATGGCTCTCTATCTATCATTGATTGTTTCAGTACTACAAATTTTTTTCGCTCACGGTACAATCTATGATGAATCTAGTTAGTGTAGGCTTAAGGGACAGACTAACTATCATCATTACTAAACTAATCATAGTATATTATTTTAGCACCCTCTTATTTTGTGCAATGATTCCTTGTTTATATATTATAATCTATTGATTCAACCAATTAGTCCTTCTGTCTAGAATAGTCAAAGAACTGTTAACTAGCAGAGGAATGTAAAGGCATTGTACCACTTTACACATTTTACAGTATTTTGATTAAGGAGAGTAATAATACATAGTCACTTGTGATATGTCACTTTTCAAATCATAATTAGTTTAATAACTCGCTATTTATTTATAAATGTAGAAAGTAAAAAATATATTTATAAGTTAATGTACGTTTGTTCTCCAGTTGTCAGATGCGTTTGAGAGTATACATATTGGTTTGATTGTTTTTTAGAAGCCCACACATTTGGAGGCTTTACGAGGGAGATATATTTGTCGGTATTTTGTTCTATACACTAGTCGTAGTCGTTTGATACTTAGGTCTGCTTGAAGGGCTGTTCTGAGCTGATGAGAATGGGTGGGGGAGTTTCGTCTGCCAAAGTATCTTAACTTCACAAAGAGTAGCCTATGGTGTAAGGTTATTCATGTATGATGCTTGTTTTGACCACCTGTGTTCTGCCAAATCACATTTTTGTCATTTTTTTTAAACATCCTGTACTGGCTTTGTCCAACTGCTTTGATGACATTTGGCCACTCAAAACTATTACTTTCATTATTCTATCTGAATATATAGTAGCTCTAAGACAGCATCTCTATCTCATTTATCCTTATTCATTCTTTACCAATAACTATTTTTTGTGTTAATGAGTAGATTTGAAAGGGAATCTTACTTTTTTGGATAGATAAACTATTTGAGTGTCAATATACTACAATAGTACTTTCTTGCAGACCTGCGCGTAAGTCGTTACGTCATTAACAAGGTTATTTATCGTACGGACCTTCAAGGTTATGGGACATCCTTTACCTTTACCTTGACTTCAATCTAATTGCCTCCCAAGGTGGGGTGGGAAGGAGGCTGTCCTCCTCCTCCTTGTACTTTGAGAACAGAGAAAGAAGACACGTGGCACACAATCAGGGCTGTATTTCCGCGCCAAGGACGCTGCCGGCTGTCTAAGCTCTGGGAGAGGAGAAAAGAAAGTTACCCGACGCCAAATTTTATAAAACCGCCTCTTTTCCTTCTGTTTTTCTATGTGACTCTTATTTCATACCGAATCGTACTAAGCCCATCCACAGAAATAAAAACACTTTTTGTGAAAGACTTGCCCTGACTTAAACCTCGTGTGATTTTAGGACATATTTGAGTTTGAATTTTCTACAATTTTTCAGCAAACACTGCACCCCCTCAGTCATTTTGTTCGTCTGCTAGCATCATTACCGCAATATGTATGCGCGGGGTCAACGATGTAGGAATACATGCATATTTTTGTTTCCTCATTTTGATGATAATTTTCAACTTTCTTTTTCGGGACATCCTGGACATTTCTCATATGTGCCTCAATGCCCATAAAACCAAGTATATCAGTGAATGATTTGCCCTACTTCATACATGCTGTAAAGAATCTCCACATGGCTTTCGGACTGCTTGACCCACAGATGAACAACCAAGCCTACAGGTTGTAGAGGAGGAGGTGCCAGGCACTGTCGTCACACTGTTCATGTTTCACAATACGCCATCTTCCTCCACCCAGGGCGCAGGAGAAAAGAGGAAAACCTTGTAGTGTCCCCAAAGCCTGGGGGTGGTTAGAGTTGATGTACTTGTATGATCTGCTGACGCGGGTTCGATTCTCTTCAGGGAATTTTTCCTCTGGTGTTAACTCAGTGCAGACTCCTCTCTCCCCAACAGTCTTCGGATGAGATATAAACCGAGGCGTCCCGGTCGTGTACGCACGTTAAAAATCTTTCGCACATGTTTAAAAACCGTTGCGACTTTTCGAAGAGTAGGCACATTGTGAGCGGTTGAAACGGATAACACCAATTTTACAAAACTGCTACACACGGGGAATGCTTTTTTTTTTTAAAAAAGCATTTGGAGTGCTTATTCATTATACTCGAAATAAAGAATAAAGTAAAAATTAAATAAAAAGAAAAAAAGCGTTTGTGTCCTCAAACGCGGGTGCTAGGTGGTCGCTCTATCAAACATGGCGCTGTGAAATGGCAGCACAGACAGCAGCTCACAACTGACAGCAGCACTAGTAACAGCAAATTACTAGTACCTGCAACACAGTATCAGCCACAGACAGCATTATAAACTCACAGACAGCACAGACCAGCCATGCACAGACAGCCTACAGCTGGACTAGCACAGACAGCATCCTTCAGAGACAGCCACAGACACGCACTGCAGAAGCTCTGCAGACAGCACCACAGACAGCACTGCAGCGACAGCACTGCAGACAAGACAGTCAGCCACAGACTGCACAATTGACAGCACTGCCAAGACAGCAACAGACAGCTAAGGACAGCACAGGACAGCCGCTAATGACACCCACAGACAGCACTGCAGTCAGCAATCAGACAGCACAGACAGCACTGCAGACAGGACACAGACAGCACTGCAGACAGCACAGACAGAACGGACAGCACAGACAGCAACAGACAAGCACAGCATGACAACGACAGCTCAGACAGCAACAGGACAGCAACTGCAGACAGCACATGATCAGCACAGACGCACTGCAGAACAAGCATCTGCAGACAGAGCCCCCACAATGACTAGACCACAAGACAGCATAGACAGCAACAAGACAGAAAAGCACTTAGCAGACAACACAGCTAGCACAGAAAGCACAGACAGTCACTTGACAGATGATCTTGATGAGTCAAGACCACGATTTGCAAACATAACATCTATTTCGGACTATGTTAGTACATTAATTTAACTTTGGACAGTTCAGATTAGATCCACGTAGTCTGACGATCTGCATGTCCAGTACCAGTTAATAAATGCACAGAGAAAAGAAGGAAGAAGAATTGCGAATGAATATTGGCGAAAGAAAGAAGAGAGAATTGCGAAGAATGCGAGAAAGAGAGTAAAGAGACGAAGATTGCGAAGGCAAGAAGAAGAATGAAGTAAGGAAAGAAAAGATATGAAAAGTAAAGATAAGAAGAAGAGAGAAAGAAAGAAGGTAAGAAGAAGGAGAACAAAAAAAAAAAGAAAAGAGAAAATAACAAAAAAAAAAAAAAAATAAAAAAAAAACAAAAAAAACAAGAAGGAAGAAGAAAGAAGAAGAAGATTTTCCACGGGAAGAATGACTTTGCGTATAACAAAGATTAGTGGGATATGTCTGCAGTAAAGCTAAAGTAAGATTTAAAGCTAATGAAGAATGCGGCGAAGAAGAATGCTGGCGAAGTAACATGAGAAGAAAGGAAGCAAGGAATTGCGCGCAGAAGAATGCAGGACGATGAAGACAGAACTGAATGATATTGGATCTACTGTGACGTTTTTTATTTTTGGCGAAGCAAGAAGAAAGATGACATGCGGCGTAAGATCTAGACTAGAATTGCAGGTGTAACAAGAAAGAAAGATTAGTGGCGAAGCAGATGAAGAAGAAGAAGAAGAAAGAAGAGAAGAATGATATTGAAAGAAAGAAATAGCAAGCAAGAAAGCAAGTAATGAAACAAGTAAGTCTAAAGTTATGTATAAGCTTCTCTAAAGGGAAAGAGGCAATGAGTAGAGTAAAGAAGTAAGAGAAATTAGCAACAGAACAGAAGGTAACAGAAGAAAGAAGAAGAAGTCAATAAGATTCAGTGTAAAGAATAAGAGAGATGAAACAGACAGTAAAAAGGGATATGCAAGAAATATCATAAAGAAGACAACTAACGAGAAGAATATGAAGAAGAAGAAGATAGAGATGCAGGGAGAAGAGAAGGAGGAGATATAGAAAGAAGAGAAAAAAAAGAAGACAGAAGACGAGCCAAGAGGACGAAGACGAAAGGAGAATAGAAGTATTCGGTAGTGGGTGTATTACATTAAGATCTGGTGGTGGTTGTTGTACTGCTTCAGCTCACTTTGTAGGCACATGTCTTTCACTCTTATGTCAAGTGTACCTAAATGGTCTCCCTCCGCAGCCCCTCCTACTTCCCCCTCACCTTTTTTTGTGTCAGCTGTGTGTTTTGTTTTTTGTTTGTGTTTACTTGAGCGGTTAGGGAAGACGGTGTGGGGGTTTAGACTCATGCTTCTGGTGGGAGTGGACATATTCAGAGGGAATAATAAATGTAGATCCCGAAGGGACATGTAACTAAGTTACATATGCCAGTTATATTGAAGTTTAAGTCTTAAATATGTGTCTTTTGGAAGGCTTAAGCGTACACCGAGAGTATGGACAAGTGTTCCTGCTGGTTTTTATTGGTTTCTTTTTTGCCTTACCTCTTAGGTTGTGCGTAAAGTACTTTCCAAGTCCATGTAATTATGTATGGTCTCCTTGGCTGTAGTTTGAAAATGTGTCTTGCCTATTTTTGCCTGCTTGTTTTTAAGAATTAGACTCAGAACAAGACTTTGCTTTAAGAGCTGCTTAGTTCGGTGTTGTAACTCTAAAAATGAAAACATTTAGTTATTATTCATGTGAATCTTTTTTATGCAATATTTGATATTAATTAACATGAATGTTTGTTGTACAGTCACCGTATTTAGAGGTCGATAGTCTTGAAATTGAATTGAGGGTTTGTGCACCGTTGACGCAGGTATGTTTTATTGATTAATGTACTAGACTTGCCTTGATGTCAGGCCTTTGTGCGTCTGAGGGGGATTAAAGGCATAATTTACGATGCGAAAGGGAAATAGAATAAGTTGAAGAAACAAATAACTGTTTTGAGGCTGTGGTGGGCTTAAGTTTAAGACTGACATTGTGTTAGGTGCATCTGCATCTCTCCTGGATGGATTTGTCATTTCCCCCTCCACCACACGAATCGCACCCATGCTAGCGGATACTGCTCAGTAACAGTCGGCAACGTATAGATATACAGTTCAAAACTAGGAAAGTGTTTTAAAATATTGGTTAGTTTAGTTGAGGAGCAATGTTGTGTAATCTGGTTTCGTTTTATTTTGGTTTTTTTATAGTGAAATAAGCTGCTGGTGCCTTGGT
Organism: Rapana venosa; assembly: GCA_028751875.1. NCBI lineage: Eukaryota > Metazoa > Mollusca > Gastropoda > Neogastropoda > Muricidae > Rapana > Rapana venosa. Next base: position 1,862,135 of record CM054137.1, on the reverse strand, counting down.
ACTGGTTATTTAGAAATCCACCACCTATCACCACTGTTTTTGGTTTTGTTGTTGTTTTTTGTTGTTGTTGTTAGATGTTGTTGTTTTATGTCTGTTGTTAGATTGTATGTATTTGGTGTGGTACAATTAGCTGATGATAATTTTTTCGCATACTGATGATGTGATGGCTACAACTGCAGACAATTTGTTGTGAGTATAGCATAGACTTCAATTTGTGTAATAGCAATGTATGAGTGTAATAGTGATTGCCTTTCTTTGTCTTAGACAATTTACCACTTATCACAGGTTTGTGGTGGTGTGTAAGGCACGTGACTTGTGTGCTGCTAGCGCCATGGGAATTCTGCGTATGGTAGGAATACCTGAAGTCTTCTGCTTCAGTTGTAAACACCCCCTGTAAGGATGGATAGAATATCTGAGTGACTCTTGTGATGAATTTTGTCTGTAGGGCTTTGATCAGGTGGCTCTTTATACTCGTGATACGACACTAATTGCGGGAAGCATTTAACTGCCCTCTATGTCGTCAAGCTTTAGTGCCCGAGTGCATTTGATGCGAATCGGAACAAATAGCCTATCTTGCTAATCCCCCCCCCCCCCCCCCCCCCCCCCCCCCCCCCCCCCCCCCCCCCCCCCCCCCCCCCCCCCCCATCAGTGATCAACTCCGCTATACCCCCCCCCCCCCCCCTAGCCCAGGTGAGAGGATGATAGTATGTCCAGGCTTGGTTTGGATTGCTCCACCGGTTTTTGTGTTATTTAGTAGTGTCCGTGTGATGTGTGTTGTGCTTGTCTATGTTTTACATCCACTGTGGTTCTTCTAGTGCCCCACGGCCTCCCCCAGCCGCACCGCAAACCTCTTTCCCTTGTCTTTTCTTTTGAGGTTCTCTGCTAGGTATAAGAATATAATAAGAATGATTGTTGCTTCATACTTGTCTATTTTATGTTGTTATTTCTACGCTAGTCAAGTGTTGCGACATAACGTTTCATGTCATGATGAATATCTAGACACTAATATTCCCTATTTTTCTGTTTTTGTTGTAGCATTGTGTTAAGACCCATGTGAGTGTGTGTGATAGTGTTCTGGAGACAATGTGGTTTTCATTGTAACTTGTTTGTCTTAATTTATTTCGGGCATTAATTGCTCCATGCCCATCCTGCCCTAGCGCTCCGTACGTTTTTTTTTTTTCACGGAACATCTTTTTGGAATAGGTATACTATATACACGATGATCGACAGTTTTTTTTTTTATTGCCATGAAAATGCTGGTTGACCTAGTTAGTTGTTCCTGATAGTACTAGCACTATATGCTTTTTAGTCCATTTGTACATATTTGTTTAAGGGATATGATAATAAAATATTATGATCTAGTAATGGTTCTTACCTTACGATTCTGCCAACACTTATACTGTCGGAGTCACTATTTATGGGAGTATACACGTAACGTAGGAGATGTTTTTCATCTCAAGTCAAACTGTAGACCAAAAGAAGAAATGCCATACTCTCTAGTAATTGCCTTTGCAACCAAGATACACAATCTTCTTGTACATCATAAGCTGGTAAGGGTCGTGAAGTCTACGATTATGTTATATTTCTAGAAAATTTGGGGTTACAATGTTTTTTGCTAGTTTTCGGTCAGAATTGTAGAACTGGTTTGTGCGAATGGGGTATATTGCTTGCTTTTGTTGTTGAAACAATTGATTTTGAATTTTATAAGGTAAAAATGTGTTAGATCAAAAGATGCAAGTGGGTATTTTTCATATGATTTCTTTTTCTCTGCTTCTGCTTCAGTAAAACGATCTATATATTTCTTTTTGCGTTTTTTGTAATGTTAGTTGGATGGTCCTAAACAGAGATAGTACATTCTAGTACTATTATTATGTGTAACTTTTTAAGAAAAAGACTAAAACAGCTATCACAAGTTTACATTCAACTTCTATTGCGTGAGTGGATTGGAAATGTGGCATTAAATTCTGATGATTATTGTTAAACTATATTCATAACAATAATCCACGAAGCATAGAAATAGAGACTGAGGGAATAGTTGGATAGGAATTTGGTTTTTGTTTTGGCAGTCGTTTGCGAGAGAGAACAATCTGGAATGTAGGCGTTACACAATGGCCCCTAAAACCACGCCCCATGAAGCATGCTGCTGTGCCCTAATATTTGCATCGATACTTTTTTGAGATGTCAGGATCACCGTATATCTGCTCATTTTTTAACTGATTACTTGATACTATATTTTACGGGGATTATCGCATCCTTCACGTTTACCCTCAATTGATTACTGCGTGTAACATTTTTAAGTTGGGCGTTTAGTATTGCTTATTGTGTTCTTTAATCATACATTTCTGGAATGTTTTACTTCATCCTTATATTAAATTTTTACAAGTTACGTGGAGGCGGCATTAATATTAGACTGATACCTCTTTTTAATGTAACGTTTATTATTAGAAATTAGTATTGATGCAGACGGGAAATCTCTTATGATAAGGAAAATTTATAGAATGAAAGAAAAAAAGCCTGGATTATTGAATTAAAAGATTTTCAAGACAGGGTTGTTTTGTATTTTGGTTTTTTATGATATAATATGATAATATACGACCCTCTGGTGCCTTTAATAAAAATATATATGCCAATATGGCCTCAATGAAGAAGAAAAAGACTTCTTTAAAGCAGACGAAATAAACTTATCAGAGGATATAGAGACGTTAAAAAAATTATGCTGTGGAAAATGAAAAACAGACGAACACTAATTAGCTGGATTTTTGCATGGAAAGAACCATGGATTTATAGAGCAATCTGAGTCAAAATGAATGGAAGGGCGTTTATTATCATGATCCATTGAAGATGTGATTTGACTGCAAGAGTGGTAAAAATTTTATATGTACATTTGTGCCAAGTATTAGAAAATACGGAAACATAGGTAAGCCTGCCTCAATGCACAAAGTTGATTTAATTGAGGACGGGGGATTATTGTAATGAGTTGAAAGCTTTCTATGAAACTGTAGTATAAGAATAAGGTGGCTTGATGAGAGGGAAGCAGTATAAGTATATGGATGGACCAACTTCAGATGAATGGACAAGAATGAATGACTCGCACTACTGCCACAGAGCCGAGTGGACCGAGAATTGGATGGTGGAGGCGGTTACCACACTTGGGCATCGTACTTTCTGGGTCATCCATCCAAGACCCGCCCAAGGTCACGGACTGATGTTTGCATGATAGATGATGATGATGATAAGAAATGATATGTAGAAGACAGTGAAATAAGCGATCTCTGTTAAAGTAAAAAGAATTTCCTAGATTTACCCATGAGCAAAATATTTAATGGAAGGAAAAAATATCAATCTTGATGATATGAGCAAGCCAGGCATTGCAAACATGAAAAAAATGGTATTTATTTTTTAAAAGTCCAGGGCACTGAGGTGATTTTACTTAGACTTTCTTTAAAAAATTTGGACACGCTTAGGACCCTTTGTTGTAAGATCTTAAATGAAGCATGGTGTGAACCGTCTGACAACACAATAGAAGTGTTGGGGTTTATCGAATATTGTATTCCCAAGGGTGATAATCATTTGTTATATAATGGATACTGACAGGACCTCTCTCCTATAAAACGTATAATGGGGTGTGTATTACAAAAAGCGGATCTTCTTTTCATTGCCACACAAGAATAACAGATCTGTCCACATCCTTTTCAAAATTGAAGTACCAACTGGGTTTATAAGTAACATGAATAATTATGTGTGAGGGCAGACAGATAAATTGTAGATTTTTTATAGTGTAATTTATTTGATATCTTCTAAATGTAAAAAGTTGCACAGCTTTCGCACTTACTATCTGTATTGTTGAAAAAGCTTTATTCCTTAAAATTATGGTCAGTTTATGATTAAGTTTTTTTGAAAGAATATGCTTTGTCGGAGTTAATAATTTGCTATGGAATTGAAACATTCTCATAAGGAGTATACATCAACATGGGGTTATTGAATCGGACAGAGTGGGCATGTAGAAAGTTTTAAAATTGGAAAGTCGCATCATAGCAGACGAGGAAGGTCTGTTTTCTCCCCTATTTTCATTTTTCCTACCCATCTTTGGGCTAGACTAAATTTTAGGGTCAATGAATAAGAGAGATTAAATATTTTAAGGAATTGTAGATAAATTGGTAGAGAACATCAGGATTCTGACGTTTGCTGATGGAAACCCAAACTGTTTTAATATGGTGATAGGTTTTCGTTTGAAAATCAATATTCAATCTTGACCAGATAGACTAGATGTGTCAGAGTTTATTCATGAATTGGGTTAATAAAATAGTCATGCATTCTTAGTTGCTTTGGTGGGAATTTAAAAGTAATATATCTAGAAGATATATCTATGTCCTCATTTAAAAATTGTTAAGTCAGTAAATAATATATAATTTTTATATGATTGGAATTTATGAATTCAAGCGCCTGAAGTCTTGTTGTAAAAAAAAAAAAACAAATCGATGAGTTATATAGAGAAATCCCATATAATTTAAATTATGCGTAGCGGGATTTTTAGGTTTTACTAGGAATTTAATTTTGAGTTGTCTGTGATGAAATATTATAATCAACGTTATTAAAAGTTTAATTTTGCGGAACTAGTAATTAATTTGGTCTTTTTAATGTATCTGTGGAAAACGAACAGTTTCATCACAAATTGGAGGGAGCAGTTGGTCCGTACTCCAAAATACTTTAACTTCTGTCCAAAAGTTAATTCCTCATTATAGAATTCCTTGATCCCTACCAGTATTTCACCTGCATCATATGTTTAATCAGAAGCTCCAAAGTTATGCTTTTTTCAGTTTGCCCTTTCTTTATGGTAACGGAAACAAACGTCTAGTTGTTGTTACAGGTTGAATTTCAGCCTGTACATTACCCCGATTTAATATATATTATCTATATATATGTAATATTGATTTACATTATTATTAGTAATAATATAATGGAACTTATTTAGACGCCTTTATTAATTCTTTTAGCACCAATACGACCTATACTTACGTCATCATACTCGCACGACACGTGACCAAATGTATCCACTGGCTCTTATCTTTCGTAATTCAATATGGAGACACAGCAAGGCTATCGAACAATACACTAATTAATACATTGGAATCATTAATCAAAGGGTTTTATAATAAACTTGGTTTATTTTGACAAACTTGGTGGGCCGAGTTGGAAGAGTCAAAATCTATAGTTATATTTAAATGGTTGGATTGTTCAAATGTTTTTTCAAATAGCTCACTTACACTAGCACAGCCGTTATACTTTACAGGGTGGATTATGAACATGAGTTTGAATATTAGTTAACAGGAGGACCGGTGAGTCATGTTAGGTTTAGTAATCACATTAATTGTCTTGAATGATCAGATATTTAAAAAGATGTCATAACTGGTTTCTGCGTATAGAATTAAGAGAGAGAGGTAGGTTGTTCCAGATTGAGACTGGAACAGAATTATGAGAATGGAGCCTAAGCCCGACAACCTGTCTTCACCCGCTTGTCTTAATTGCGGGCCACATGTTGGATTTTAAGTCTTGATCTAGTGTATTTCGTAGAGCACAATTAAAATTACTCCCCTATTCACAACAGACAACCCCCTCCACTAAGAGACCAAATCCCTTCGTGGCCCTAGGACTGGGGTGTGTGTGTACTCATATAATACACCCCCCCCCCCCCCCCCCCCCCCCCCCCCCCCCCCCCGTCAGGACTGATCGTTTGACAAAGTAAGGCAGGCGGTAGGGTTTCTAGCGGTTTTTTAAGTCTTTCACATTAGGTAGGAGGTTTATGTGTTTCGCAGGTTTTCGTGCTAACGAGCAATATACCATATCACGATAACACTGACTGAGCGTATATATCAAATAACTTGAAGGATGAAAAGTCATTTGACAATGTAACCAAGAACGCCGCCGTATTCTAAGGTTCATTGGGTAGGTCATATCCTTTCTGCCCCCTACCTACAAATCCGATCGATAGTGTCAATTCGGGTTGGGTCTTGTGTCTGTCCCACGTGGCTGATACTTAATAGTTTCCTTAATAAATTTCTAATATTAACCTTTATGCCCGCCTGGCACAGGCCAGACAGTGGTAGTAACAACGTGATTAGGATTTCTGATTAAGTTAGAAGGTGGGCTTAGCGGCTACAATATGATCTAGCCATATTTTGCAATGTCTTGTTTATTTTAGTCCACCCTAATTCTGGGCAGATCTTTTGTAGATATGTATGAAGGTTAGGATTTTTGAGTTGTAGAAAAACAGGGTTAACGGCCTATCAAGTGACATTAATTGGTGGATTGATTTGCTCTTGTAATGGAGACAGTGTTTGTGGTAAAAGCACGAGTTCAAGATCAAAACTTACTTGTTATCCAAAAACCATAGGCTATCTTTTAGGCCACGATCTCGTGCCTTCAGTCCTATTATGGACCAAATGAAAATTGCTGAAGTTTGCTTATTTAAAACTTTAGCATGTTTTAACTTGTGTATCATAATTATGGATTTTCTTAATTTTAACATTCCCTGAATCGGTTCTTTCTAAAGTTAACATCGTACTAAGGTATTATTCTAATCTAATTTTAGATTGCGGATATACTACTTTTTGATATTCGTTCATAAATATATTATTTCTTATATATATTATGGCCAATTTGAGTTTTCAGCTAAAATCTAAGTAACTACTTGATTAGTAATACTAAAAAATCTCTTATATTCAATCTTCTAATCTTATCAAGAACTGCAATGTAGATAATATATTAACAACTCTTTAATAAACAAAGTATTTATTAACAAAGTCTAAAAATTCCATGTTACCAAGACTCATACCTGCCTACTCTCTTATAAGGAACATCTTTAAACCAGATACTTTTAATAGCAAATTGAATCTGAAGAAATACATCTATCCTTCTAACAAAATTATACATACAACTTATTACAAGAGCATATTGTCTAAGATCATATCAACTTATTTTTTTAGTACACTAATTTATATCTGATTAAAGACCTTATAATATGATCTACTTATGAATTTAAGCCAACGACTTTTTAAGTTGATGACATTATAAAGACATGCGTTTCTATTGTCAACAGTAAGATAACTACAGATGTAGAAAGAGCTCTTCATTATCTAGGATATAGAAGGGCAGAATGATTTGTTACTCTCTTGGTCTGCATTTTGTAATTTTTAAAACAATCTGCAATATTAAGGCAGACCAACTAACAAATGTAGATAGTGCTAAATTTGCGAAGGCATGTATATAAACATAAAGACAGTTATTAAGTATTTTTAATATGGTTTTAGATTCATAGTACTTGGTAGCTTAATTGGTTTTGAAAAGCCTAGTAGCCTTACTGTTATGTATGATTATAGTTATGACCTAAAGCAACTATAGTAACTCTAGCTAACGGTCTTTAATGGTGGAATGGTATACTGTAATTGATTTCCATGTTCTATAAAGCATATAGTACCGCTCATTACTAACATGTACAATACATGATGGAACTATTTTAGTACATTAAAAGACGTTCTTGTGTTTTGTAAAATGAGGTCTTGGGATATTAAGGAGCTTACTATATACGTTTATAGATCTATCTTTAAGTTTAGCATATCCATGTACGATAGCCTAGTATTAGCTTAACATTAATACTATATCAATATTCAATCCATTACATTAGAAATACAGAAGTAGAATCAGAGGAGAACAAGAAAAAACACCATTCCCGAACCTAACACACGGAGTCTCTAAATGCCATACAGACCAAGGCCTGCAACAATATCCTTTACATACCATCTTTAATCAATCTTGATGGAGTCTTTCTGTAACAAAAAGATTATCCTGTTGGAGTATTGCTGAGCTGTCTTTGCGCTATATCGAAGTGTGTGAGACATGAATAAGGTATTTACGATTACTAGATAATAATTTTCGCGGAGCTGTTAGTCATAACAATGCGCAATGCATATTAAGATCTTATCTTGAAGTAAACATTAGAAAACATGATCTATAGATATTTTCACAGAAAAAAATTGTAACACACAGCACCTAACAAAAATACAAACATTCAGTTCTTTTACTTAATGTAACATATGATTTCTATACTGCATTATACGAGGTGTTGGTTGTTATACGTGTTGAACCTTCATTAGAATTCATGCAGCTTCATCAAAATAGTACCGCATTTGACAGCCAACAATTGCAAAAACACAACACAGCCACTACCATTTGTCAATGCACAATTTCTTGATCCTTGAACAAGGTACTGTTATCAGATTCTTTCTATGTATATTTAGATTAATTAAAAATTGGATATAATTTCAAAAAGTAGATTTTGTCTATGTCCTAATAATAGAATAACGAATGATGATGGACAGAAAAGACTGACAGCTCATACACTGGTTTCTTACCACAGCCGCGTTGTACATATGTTATGCAGTACTGTGTTGTTGTCGCGTTATGGTAAACATATTCAAATTCTCGTATGCGATTTATATCGCATGGTCGTTTTTATCGTAATATTAGTGCAATATGGGTCAATTTTGAGATGAATTCTTTGAATATTAAGATAGATCTGTGTAGTACAGCTTGGCATCATTAGTCGCCTAAGTTGTGGTTGTAAACACGCATGACATTGCTTACAAAGACGTGAAATTTATTTCTTGTATTCTACAAATGACATATTTGTTATGTCTAATTAACATCACAGATAATCTAAATAAATATTTTTAGTTCGCGTTTTTATAATATTTCCCGATTAAGTCGATAGCATTATTTAGTGATGTAGGTAAGGTTTCGTACTTCAATTATTGCTTTTTTTGCTTTATTAGTGCCATATTGACCCTATATATGAGATTGTATCTGCTTTATATATGAATACTTAGATAGCTGATTATAGTTGTTTTGCACTGTTTTTAGTTCGCCGTCAATTAAACGTTTTTGCTGTAGTAGTACGTTTCTAGTGTTATTCCCTGATTATTATTTTGGCATTTTTTTGCCCACTTTAGGTGCTGTGCTTGCTGGTTTTGGTTAAAGTGCATCATATCAGCGACTTAACTTAGTTACTTGGCCTAGCAAATCTACTATGCTTTCTAATTCGTTCGATTTTACAGACGAAGATATAAACAAGGCAAGAAGTATATTGCACAATTGATAATTACTAGTCAATCATGAAACAATACTTGATTCATGGAGCACTGCACGGAAAATAAAAACAGAAAGCAGACTAGAGAAATTGGCATTTGCCAGTTAGTATTATAGGTCTTAAGTTAATGATATTGACGATCCTTGTGAACAAGATATATGAAATAGTGATTGCAAAAAACATTTTTCTAGGTATCAGATACGGCAATAAGTATGTAATAACAATGATTGCCTAAGAATGAAATAAATCACAATATATAATTACTTCTGCCTGCATTACTATAGCCATACTAGATTCGTGATTTATTTATAATATAATGCCCTTTACTAGAAACCAGAAGCAAACGTAGCGCAAACGATGCCTTTTTAATTATTGGTTTTGCGTGAGCAATAGGACAATCAGATATATTTTCTATCAGCCATCAGTAGGCTTCGAGTTAACCAAAACTGGTGCCATGTTTTTTTACTTATTTTCTTTCGTTTATATTTAAATGGTAAATGTGGGTGATGCTCTCGTAATACTCTTCTAAGACCTTCTACTTACTCACTCTAAATTAAGCTAATTTGCATAACTAGAGATAATAGGAAAGGAAGGGCAATTATATAAATGAGCATTTTGCAGGATAGTATAAGTTTGAAGAGTAAAGAGAATATGAATGGTGGTGACTGCACTCTATTAGTAGACAATTAAAATTATTTAATGTAGATTATGTTCGTTATTATTTAATCTTATCTCTATGGTCTCGAAAATACTAGTTTAAATGTTGATACGTAACTCTCTATTTCTGTACTTGATCTATGGAAAATTATGACATTCTCCCCAACTTCTGACAACTTTTAGCTGTCTGTTTACTTTACCACATGACTACAATCAGATTGAAAATTGAAACTATGCGACATTATAGATGATCATTTGCTCTTACTGGGTATTTGATGGACTGATACTAGAACCGCTACTAATTGTAAAGTATATTCAGATGCAGAAAGATGCGCCCTTAACTTTTTTTTGCCTATGAATATGACTTTGCTGCCATAAGCAAGGATGTTTTGGCAATGTTGCTACGTTGCCATAGATAACTTACTTTAGTTCGACGCCCTCTTCTAAAGTAACCTATCCAGTCTTATATTCAGCTTGCGTTAATGTAGGTAAATGGAGTCTTATAGGTTTTAGTATAGCTATTTTTTATCAGGTGTTCAAGACTAAGCCATGGTTTGAGTTAGTAGACATTAATTAAAAGTGCAGGTATCCCCCCCTTTTCATACCTAGACGGCTTTTAAAAAGTCTTCTGATTAGATATGATATCTCATAGCTATCTTCGGGTGACATGTAATCGCAGTTTTTTCTTTTACACTTATGCTGATTAAGCAAGAATTTAGACTCGGATATGATAAGCATGTTTTTATGGTATTCATACACTAATTTAAGAGTAGAATCATGATCCCAGTGGCACCTACTACGAAAATACTGAACGCTGTGATTCAGATAGACCTGTGCGTCGCAGATTTTTGTATTGTTTAGGTAGCCATTAGTTACTTGAACTATACATTTAATGCAAGAACTTAACTAATATAGCCCGACTGCACCTGTTGCCGGATAAGTAACTTACGCCTCTGATTATGATACACTGCCTATGTAATCAGAATTACAAAATAAGGCAGAAAATATTCCATTGAAACATAAAGTACATTCTTTAAGCATCAAACACTATTACCCTTTGGTGATTGTAAAGAAACATGACATGTCTTTCTGACTTCGCTATTGATACACTGTGCCAGAAAATGCACCTGCACATGCCATTGCGATCAGTCAAATATCGATATGCAAACAGATACTACATCTTGTGTGGATGCATAGACAGCTTATATGATATTAAATTATTTTGTTGTGATGTGTTTCTGGTTTCTGTGTATGACATTACTCATATTAATTGATTTGTCATACTACCATATCACACAACTGAGGCGCAATTTTGTTAGAAGAGGAAAGCTGCAGTTAGTTTGCCACCCTTTTTACTGTCCAGCTTTTAGTAAGGTTTGAGCTACTATATTCTGTCATGAGTAGTATGTTGACATGTATGGCTCTCTATCTATCATTGATTGTTTCAGTACTACAAATTTTTTTCGCTCACGGTACAATCTATGATGAATCTAGTTAGTGTAGGCTTAAGGGACAGACTAACTATCATCATTACTAAACTAATCATAGTATATTATTTTAGCACCCTCTTATTTTGTGCAATGATTCCTTGTTTATATATTATAATCTATTGATTCAACCAATTAGTCCTTCTGTCTAGAATAGTCAAAGAACTGTTAACTAGCAGAGGAATGTAAAGGCATTGTACCACTTTACACATTTTACAGTATTTTGATTAAGGAGAGTAATAATACATAGTCACTTGTGATATGTCACTTTTCAAATCATAATTAGTTTAATAACTCGCTATTTATTTATAAATGTAGAAAGTAAAAAATATATTTATAAGTTAATGTACGTTTGTTCTCCAGTTGTCAGATGCGTTTGAGAGTATACATATTGGTTTGATTGTTTTTTAGAAGCCCACACATTTGGAGGCTTTACGAGGGAGATATATTTGTCGGTATTTTGTTCTATACACTAGTCGTAGTCGTTTGATACTTAGGTCTGCTTGAAGGGCTGTTCTGAGCTGATGAGAATGGGTGGGGGAGTTTCGTCTGCCAAAGTATCTTAACTTCACAAAGAGTAGCCTATGGTGTAAGGTTATTCATGTATGATGCTTGTTTTGACCACCTGTGTTCTGCCAAATCACATTTTTGTCATTTTTTTTAAACATCCTGTACTGGCTTTGTCCAACTGCTTTGATGACATTTGGCCACTCAAAACTATTACTTTCATTATTCTATCTGAATATATAGTAGCTCTAAGACAGCATCTCTATCTCATTTATCCTTATTCATTCTTTACCAATAACTATTTTTTGTGTTAATGAGTAGATTTGAAAGGGAATCTTACTTTTTTGGATAGATAAACTATTTGAGTGTCAATATACTACAATAGTACTTTCTTGCAGACCTGCGCGTAAGTCGTTACGTCATTAACAAGGTTAT
>CM054137.1:1833474-1849407 GCA_028751875.1 Rapana venosa | reverse complement strand
AAAAACCAATACCTTACCACCAAACCTCACTAACTCCCATCTTTCAAAAATTTTCCAAACAAACACTAAACTACATTCATTAAAATACCTACACTACTCTACTTTTCCACTACAAAACTTTTTTTTAAATTTTTAAATAATTTATTAACCCAAAAAACCTAAATCCTAACCTTTTCCTTTGCCTCATACACCCCAAAAAACCTACACTACATACATTAAATACACTCACAAAACCCAAAATACCAAACCTACATTTACACACACTCCACTACACGCACTACACTAAAACTACAACAATACGGAACCACAAAATTTTAAATTTCCACCTAAAATCACTAATTCCCTACACTACATACTCCTACACTCACTGCATAAAATTTCCCTTAAAAACTACAAAACAACTAAACCCCCTGCCCCTTTCCTATTTCCCAAAAAATTTCACCGGGCCACTCCATGCCCTAGACCCTCCCTCCCCCCTCCCCTTTTCCCCCCCCCGCCCCCTCCCTTTTCTTCCATTTTCCTCCCCATCCCCCTCCTTCCCCTGTTTTCCTCCTTCAGGGCCCCTTCAAAAGCCCCTTTCCCCCCTTCTTCCCTTCCCTTTTCCCCCTTTTCCCTTCCCCCCACTTTCCCTTTTGGCCCCCTTTCCCTTTTTTCCCCCCTTTCCGGCTCCCTTCCCTTTTCCCTCCCTTTCCCTTTTTCCCCCTCCCCCTTTTTCCTCTTTTTTTCCCCTTTTTTTCCCTTTTTCCCATCCCCCCTTTTGGGTTTCCCCCCTTTTCCTTTTCCCCTTCCCGGCCCCCCCTTTTTTCCTTCCCCCTTTTCCCCCTTTTTTTTCCCTTCCCCCTTTTTTCTTCCCCCTTTTTCCCCTTTGGGGTTTTCCCCTTCTTTCCTTCTTATTCCCTTTTTCCCCTTTTTTCTTTTTTCCACTCCCCTTTTTTATTCCCTTTCCCCCTTCTCCTCCCCCTTTTTTTCCCCTTCTCCTTCCATTTTCCCTCTTCTTCCCCCTTTTGTTTCCCCCCTTTTTCCACTCTTCCCCTTCTTTTTCCCTTTTCCCCTTCCCCTTCCATTTTCCCCCCTTTTTTTTTTTTTCCCCTTTTTTTATTTGTTTTTTTAATTCCCCCCTTCTCCTTCCACTTTTTCCCTTCCCCCCTTTTTTTTCATTTCTTCCCCTTTCTTTTTCCCCCCCTTTTCTTCCCCTTCCCCTTTCCACCTTCCCCTTTCCTTCCACTCTTCCCTCCCTTCCATCTTCCCTTTTGTCTTCCCTTTTCCCCTTCCCTTCTCCTTTCCCCACTTTCCCCCCTTTTTTTTGTTTCCCGGGAAAATTTTTCCCTCCCGTCGGGACCCGGGTCAGTGACCCCCCCTTCCCCCTCATCCTTCCCCTTTTCCCTTTCCCCCCTTTCCCGCCTCCCCCTTTTCCCCTAAAGATTTTTAAAATCCCCTTTAAATTTTCCCCTTTGGGAGAATTTCATTTGGGTTACAAAAAAAATGATTAATATCAAAACCCTAAAAAATGCCCATGTTATGTCTCTTTGGGGATCAGTCAAAACATGACAGCCCATAAAAAAATTAGCACATTTTGTTCTGTACAATAACAAAAATTAATTATCTAGTACCCCACACATTTTTCTGCAATATTTAAAACGTTAAGGGGTTCCGCGGACCCCCAAAAAAAAAAAGTTTATTTATAAATTAAGAATGAGTATAAAAAAAAATTATAAAGGTTTTTAAAAAAAAATTTAAATTTTTTAAAAATGTTTAAAAATTTTGAAAAAATTGAAGGTTTGAAAAAAAATAAATCCCGGTAAAGTTGTTAAAATGAAATTAAAATAGTTTTCCCCCGGGTTTGTGGAGGAAAAAATAAAGTATTTTAAACCCAAGATTGAAAAGGGTGGTATCCTTGTCCGGGAATCGCTGTTCGATCTTTTTAAAAAGTACAATAAAAACCCAGCAAAAAAAAGGGGGAAACATTAAAAAATGTAGTGGGAAAGCTCTTTAAAATTTTGAATCAGAATTCAAATATTTTGAAATAACTTCTTGTCAGAAACTAGCGGGACTTAGAAAAAAAAACCCGTAGAACAGCAGATCCTCTATACCCTTTATCTATATCTATTTATCTTGACAAATTCATTGGTCTTTGTTCTCCCCGGAAGCCATAATTTCGGGGGCATTTTGTTTAAAAGACGGTTCGCTTTGCTGTTTCAGCACAATGCCAGGTTTACTTCCGACAGCGGAATTCAAATTGGGGTTTGAAGGCTTTGTTTGATTGGGAAATGTTTTTATTTTTCCAATGGTGGTGATTTTGTCATGGAAGATTTTGCATGGCTATTCGATTGATTTCTTGCGATCCCCCTTCCTTTGGAGTTTAGCCCCAAAGGTATTTAAAATTTTTTTCTCCTCCATTGCGGGCCGTATGTACATTTTTTAGTGGCTTTGTTCGTGCTGTTCACAAGTACTTTCTTTTCTCCGGCCACCTCCATCCATTCTCCACTCGTTCTCAATCGGGTGAGATCTTGCAGCTCGTTTACTTCCCCCCTGAGGCATTCATCGCAAAACGCAAGTTTTTAGGGCTGCCAAAAAAGGAGATGTTAGAGTGGAAGTCATGGAGGTCCTCTCTTGTTTTAAAAAACAATTAAACAACAGGAAAAAGGCCCTTGTTGGACCCCAAGTGGTTTTGAAGTATCTCGACCTGATTTTTCAAGGACGCATGTTGGGGTGTTGTATAGTGCTTGAATGGTTTCACACCTTTTCAATCCCAAAATTTTGGGCCCTGCCAAGGCCTTGTGCCATACTCTTCAAAAAGCCTTTTTTGAAGTCGATGAAGTTTTTGGCAGGTCTCTTGATTTAAGAGTTTTTTCATCGGGGTGGGGCATTAAAAATCGTTCGATTGTGCCCTCCTCCCCTGAACCCTTTTTCCTCTCAAGTTTCTTCTCCCTCCTTTTTATGGTTTAAAAAATAATTTTGAGCATGACTTGCGGCGTCTAGGGGGTGATTTTTCTATTTTTTTTGGGAGGGGTAAATTCCCCTTCGGGGAAAGGGGATGATGAGTGTTTGTGTCTTCTGGGGGGGGGCCACGTTTTTGTCCCCCAAAATCTTTGACAGAACTGTAACATTTGTGACGTTTCGACACATGGTGGGTGGTTTTGGGAACGCCCCTTCTAAAAAACAAAAGTCGGGTGGGAAAGGGCGGGGGTTCAAATCCCTTTGGCCGAAATTTTTCCCCCACCCCATTAACCTGAGTGGTGGTTGGGCGCTATTTTTGGGATGAGCGTAAACCGGGGTCCCGTGTGTTGCACAAATTTTCACGCACGAAATAAACCCCAGGGAAAAAGGGAGTTGTCCGGGCAAATTCTTAAAAAAAACCCACTCTGTAGGAAAAAAAATACGATCGACCAAAAACAAAAAGGGGGGCGCGCTCTTGGGGCGACCGCTCCCCCGGGGGGGGCACCCAATTTCACCAGGAAATCTCGGGACTAAAAGGGGTATAAAAAAATTTTAAAAAAAAATAATAAATAATGCTTGACGCAGCTCTTGGTTTTTGTTGGGCTCCGGGGACTTTCCCTTTGGGGTAGTTCGGGGGCTTTTCCCAACTTCCCCTTTTCCCAAGTAAGGTAAGGGAGGGTACCCTGATGTTGCTGTTTTTCCTTTTTTATGCTTTGTCGGTTTGGGGGTGTTTTCATTTCTTGAAATACTCAGACCCCTGTTAAATACAGCTGAGCTTTCTGTGGGAGGTTTTTCCGGACGTCTTCAAATGATGATGTTGGTTTGAAGTGGTTTTGTGAGTTTCTTCAGGGTGTCGTATGTCCTTTTTTTGGTTTCCCACTTTCAGCGTTTTTCGTCTTCACTTTTCATGATCCATTTCTTTGGCCTTTAAATTTATTTTTCATAAAAATTTTTGGCCCCCCGGATTCTTTTTGGGTTGGGAAAATGTTTGGGTTTCGTGCTCTTTTGTTTGCAAGGGCCAAAAGTCTTGGTATCCATGGGTGGTGTTTTTCCCTGACGACCCAGACCACAATAACAGTGCTTATAAACAAAAATAAACAACTTAAATGTTATTTTTTAGATTTTCGGGGAAACTTTTTAAATGTATGGGAAAAGGTCTACTTTAGATTTGATAAAAAAGGTAAATCGTAAAATCTCAATGTCATTAAAAGTATGTAGCAAAAGCAACATCTTGAAAAATTAAAAGTAAAGTACACAAAAAGAATTGTAAAAAAAGGGGGGAAAATCAAAGGGGCCCCTTCTGGGCCCCATTATTTTTGTTTGCTCAAGACATTGTTCCTTTTTTCATTTGTGACTGTATGTGCTTAGAGAGGTAACGGGGGTAAATGATGACTGAAAAAGGGGTTAGAGAGGAGGGGGGTAATGTTCGACTGTATAGTGCTGTTAAGGGGTAGAAGGGGGGACATGTAGTGACTGTTTAGTGTGTTTTAAAAGGAGACAGGGGGTCTGTAGCTGACTTTTTTCTGTTAGAGAGGGAACAGGGGGTACGTGCTGACTGTTAGTGCTGTTAGAGAGGGAGCAGGGGGTAAATTTGCTGACTGTAATGTGTTAGAGAGTAGACGGGGACTTTACAGTAAAATTTCTTTAAAAGAGGTAAAAGGGGGGGGAAAGTACATGTATGGGGCGTTAGGGGGTAACAGGGGGGCTGTAGTGACTTATGTGCTGTTAGAGAGGGTAAAAAGGGGGGAAAATTTCTTCTGCTGTCTTTACCGTCCACTTCCAAGCCGAAAAATATTTTGGCTCTTCCATTTTTTATCAAAATTTCATCACCCTGGATCACTACACCTCTCTCCAGAAAGCTCATCGTATTCGGTGACTTTAACTTCCATTTTGATAACCCGTCTTTTCTATGTCAAACGTCTTTCTTTCTTTGTCGAACTACTCTCTTTCTCATGGAAACAAGTACACCAGATAGGGGAAATTTTTGACTGGGTAATTCTGTTTTTTCCCAAAATCTTTTAAAATTGTATCTATCACTGAGAACCCCTTTCTGATCTTTCGCGTTTTTTTCTCTCTAAATTACAAAAACCCACAGAAAGAAAAAGTATGTCCCGTCGCAACCTTAAGGCCATAAAAATTCAAATTTTTCCCCAATGCTGAAGCCCAACAAACCGACCACAATAACCCTACAGTTCCATGGGACATTTTTTTAGTTACATTAAGTTAATGACTTGTTTTTTTTTTTTTTTGTTGGTTTTTTTGTTGTTGTTGTTTTTAAATTTCCTTTGATTGCCAGTTTTTGAGTTTTTTTTAACACCCTCCACACTCCCCGGGTTTTTTTTTTGGGTTTTTTTTTGTTTTTTTTTTTTTGGAGGGGGGGGGGGGGCTCTTATCACTAAAATAACAAAAGTAAAATTTTTAAATCAAAAACATAACCCTCTAAACCCTACAATGTGTTCCGCCCAATGCTGAGGGCACGCCCTCCACTGACCGTTCCCCGCCTATAGGCCTGTGGCCATGGTACACCCCTAATCCCGGCGCAAAACGCAAAGCGGAACTAAGGGGCAGTGGTGAAATCAAAACGGAAATTTAACACTGCTCGAAACAATTAAAAAAAGTCAAACTTTTTTTTTTTTCAGAAAAAAACAAAGTATTACCACAATCTCTTTTTTCCTTACAACTACTCTTTTTGGGTCTGTGAAGGCAAGCCTCTGCCTTCCACCACAAACCCCTCTGAATTCCTTTTTTTCCTGATTTTTTTCGAAAAAGTCTCAAAATTCGCTCCAAAATGGATCAGACTCCTTTCCAGCCCGACTTCCCCGATCCCCAAATTTCGGCCTCCTCTCCCTTCTTTATCCGACAAGTGAGAAAGAAAAAAACAAATTCTGAAAGAATGATAAAAATCATGTATCTTGATCCATACTGCTTCTCTTTTCACCCGTGCCTACCCCAACTCAACCCATATCCGAAAATAGTGAATCATCTTTTTTAAAATATTCATCAGCCTAAAAAGCATATCACACCTCTACCAAAAACATGACCGGACCCAACTTTTTTTAAGAATTAAAGACCTGTTTCCAATTACCTTTTTTTTAAAAACTTTAAAAGGTAGTTCTCAAACAGTCAACAACCCTTCTCCAATAATCTTCTTTCCCGAGTTTTGTCTCCTATCGCGTAACTACAGCACTGAAACCCCTAGTACAACTTTTAAAAACGCTTCTACTCGTTCTGACTCAGGGGAAAAACCCCTTCCATTACTGACTTATCAGACTTTTTATTATAGACCCCTCAATTTTTCTCTCCCGTCTTCAAAAAAGTTCGGGGTTTCTGCACCCCCCCTGGTTTTTAAATTCTACCTTTTTGCCGTTTTTGGCGTTGCGGGGAAACAAATTCAATCAAAACTGCCAATGGAAGCGGAGTCCCAAAGGGGCATTAGGCCCGTTCTGTTTCATCTTTACAGCCCCTGTCACATATAATAAACCGATGAAAACAACCATCATGTTCGAAAAGATCTAGATTCAACGTGTTACTCCTGAAAATCTGCCTTTCTCCTGACAAAAATGGCCTTCTGCTTTAGTATTCAAAACTGGATGAACAAAAAAAAATTAAACTAAATGAGTAAAACTAAGCCACTTGTAGGACCAAAAAACAAACCCTTTTTATTCAAAACTTTATAGAAAAAAGCAATACTTCATCCCTCTACCAATGTGTAAGTTTGGTGCGTTCACAACAAACCCCTTTTGAAAAATTTATCCCAGACCTTCAATTTTCTAATATCATTTTGGCGTATTATGAATTCAAAGTCGTTTTTACCCCCGGGAACAGCCAAAATTGTCATTCTCTATTCTTTCCCTCTGAAAATATTGCAATTTTCTTTTTTCTGGTTTCCCGCTTTTCTACTACTCCCCTTTAAATTTTTAAAATCCGCAGCTCAATAGTTTCCCGAAAGAAAAAATCTGAGCCTTACCCCCCTCTTCAATCTTCCCCCTGGCTGCCTGTGCCCCGAGAGTTTTTTAAATCTACCCTCTGTACAAAGTCTCCCCAAAATGACCCCTCCTCGTGAGTCTTTTCCGTACACCCTTCAGTTCCCCCCCTCACTGAGAACTTTTGCCTGAATACCCGATTCAACCAAACCCCTGTGGGCCCCCGCTCTTTTTTATTCGGGGCCTCGCCCGGGGTAGCTCCCCCCTCTCTCTTCGCCAGAAAGCAGTTATGCACTTTTTAAACCGCCTTTAAGACATATTTATTTTAAACCTAAATCCCCCCCCCCCCTGTTTCTTCGAGCTTCCCCCCCTCCAAACCCCGTCCCATCACCCTGCTAAAGTATCGCGGGGAGTGTTGTGGGCTTTTTAAAAAAGTTGCTATTTACATTTTATTCATAGTTTTTTCTGCAGGCAACTTTTTTTAAATATCTGTTGTTTTAAAAAATTGATTTTTTTTCATTGATTGCAGATGTAAATTAGGTTAAAATTTCTGCGCTTTGATTTGTCTTTGCAAGATTATGCATATAAGTTCCATTCATTTTTATTTTTATTTTATTATTATTTTAATTATTTTATTTAATTATTATTTAAAAATTTTTTATTTTAAAATTTCATTTAAAAACTTACTACCATAAACCCTCCCACCTATCCCCCTTTACCACATAATATATATAAATTTAAAGGAAAAAAAGAAAACCAAACAATTGGTTAGGCAAAGAAGATAACAAAGAATCCCTTCCCTCCTTTCCCCCGGGATAACCCGCTTTGGGGTTTTGTTTGAGGGGAGCAACTTATCCTTCGATCAAAGAATAAATTTAGGCAATTAAACCACCAGAGTATAACGTCCAAACAATTTTAGCTATTAATACACTGAAACAGAAAAAACAGCGACAAACTAAATAATCGCATATTTATGTTTTAATTTAAAAAGAACATAAAAAGGCCAAAACGGGAAGAAAGTATAAAAACCAAACCGAACAATTACACATCACAAACCGCACTTCACCACTTGTACACCACACACACACACCAACACACACACACACACACATACAACACACACAACACACATACACACAAACACACACACTACCTCCCCCAAGTTCAAAGCGTTGTTGGGGTTGAATATCATTTCAAACCATATATAGATCAATGTTTACTCAGTTTGTTACTCTAATATGGAATATGAAACTTGGGTCATATTGAATTTTAATGAAAGAATAACCGTCATGTGACACTTAAATCACTATCTTAAGTTTACAAGACGTTTGTTCTGTACTTTTATTATCTGAAATATCTTTTTAGATGTGTTTTATAACACCGATTTTTTGTTCGTTATTACATTTCAAATTTTTGGGGGTGTTTATTAACTAATTTCAAAATTTTTGGGAGGGTGTTTATTTCCATAGGTCAACTCGGGTTTGTCTGGTTGCTTGTTGTGTGTGTTGTTGTTATGTCAAAGTTGTGTGTTTATTTTTGTCCACTTGTTATTTTTTTTTTTTGGTATTTGTGTTATTTGTTGGTGTGTTTATTGTGTTATGCTGTGTTTTTTGTGTGTGTGTGATGTGTGTGTTTGTGTGTGTGGTGGGTGTGTGTGTGAGTGAGTGTTGGGTGTGGGTGTTGTGTGGGTGTTGTGTGTTGTTTCTGTGTGGTGAGTGTGTGGTTCCTGTGTGTTGTCGTGTTAGTGTTAGGTGTGTTATTTGTGTGGATTGTTTCTTTTTTTTTTTTTCTGTGTGTATGTGTGTGTGGTGTTGTATTTGTGTTGTGTGGTATTATAGTGTGTGTGTATCATTCGGTTACTCTGTGTCGTGTTGTGTTGTGTGGTGTATGTATGTGTGTGTTGTATGTGTTTGGTGTGGTGTGTGTATGTGGTGAGTATGTGGTGTGTTATGTGTGTTTTTTGTGTATGTCGTGTATGTGTACAATGTGTGTTGTGGGTATGCCTTGTGTGTTTTGTGTTTGTGTGTGTGTCTTGTGTGTGTATGTATGTGTCGATTCTTTTTTTTATTCCGGGTGTGTGTATATTGTGTGGGTATTGTGTCTTGTGTTTGTGTGTGTGTTTTTGTAGTGGTGGTGTTGTATGTGTGTATGTGTGTTTGTATATGTGTTGTGTTGTATGTGTTTGTGTGTATGTGTGTGTGTGTTTGTGTATGTCCTGGTCGTTGTGTGTATTTGTAGTTGTGTATTGTGTTTTGTTTATGATGTGTTGTGTGTATGTGTTATGTGTGTGTTTGTGTGTGTGTGCATTGTGTGTGTGTGTATGTGTGTTGTATTTGTTTGTCTTAGTGTTTTTATTGTGTGTTGTGTAAGATGTGTGTGTGTATGTGTGTTTGTGTCTTGGTGTATGTCGGTTGGTATGTGTGGTATGTGTTTGTATGTGTAGGAGTTATGCATGTGTGTATGTTTTGTGTGTATGTGTTTGTGTGTCCGGGTGTGTATGTGTGTATGTGTATGTTTATGTGTGTGTGCGTGTTTTGTGTGTGTTGTTGCGTATGTTGTGTGTATATGTTGTTTGTGTATTTGCGTATTGTGCTGTGTGTGTGTATGTGTGTGATAGATTGTAGTTTGTTGTGTTTTATGTGTTGTGTGATGTTGTGTGTATGGGTGTCTGTAATGTGGTGTGTGTATGTGTTGTGTTGTATGTTGTGTGTGTGTGTATGTGTTGCGGTTGTCGTGTATGTGTGTGTTGTGTTATGTGTGTGTGTGTGTGTGTGTTGTGCTGTGTGTGTGTCTATGTTGTGTGGGTGTGTGTGATGTATATTGTGTGTGTGTTTGTTTGTGTGTGTTGTATGTGTGTGTGTGTGTATGTGTTTTGTGTGTGTTTGTGTCCCCCTGTGTGTTTGGTGTGTGTGTTTGTGTGTGTGTGTGTGGCATGTATGTGTGTGTGTATGTGTGTGTGGGTGTCGAATGTGTGTGTATGTGTGTGTGTGTATGTGGTGTGCTGTTGTCTAGGTGTTGAGTGTTGTATGGGTGTGTATGTGTGTGTGTATGTGTGTGTGTGTCTATGTGTGTGTATGTGTGTGTGTGTGTTGTGTGGTATGTGTGTGTATTTATATGTGTGGGGCTTTGTGGTATGTGTATGTGTGTTATGTGTTGTGTGTCTTGTGTGTCTATGTGTGTGTTTGTCGTGTATGTATGTCTAGTGTGGTTGTGTGTGTGTATATGTAGTGTGTATGTTGTGTTTGTGTGTGTGTACGTGTGTGTCTTTGTGTGGTGTCTATGTGTGTGTGTGTTCGTATGTGTGTGTGTGTGTGTGTTGTGTGTATCTTTGGGTGTGGGTGTGTTCATGTGTGTGTGTGGTGTGTGTATATGTGTGTGTGTGTATGTGTGTGTGTATGTGTGTGTATGTGTGTGGTGTGTGTATGTTTTGTGTGGTGTGTGTTGCGTGTTGTGTGTGTGTGCGTTTGTGTGGTGTGTGTGTATATGTGTGTATGTGCGTATGTGTGTGTGTGTGTATGAGTGTGTTGTATGTGTGTGTGGTGTGTGTGTATTGTGTCGTGTGTCATGTGCGTGTGTGTATGTTGTCTGTGTGTATGTGTGTGTGTGTATGTGTGTGTGTATGTGTTTGTATGTGTGTGTGTATTTGTGTGTCTAGGTGTGTGTGGGTTTGTGTGGTGTGTGTGTATATGTATGTGTGTCTATGTGTGTGTGTATTTGTTGTGTGTATGTGTGTGTGTGTGGTGTGTCTATGTGTGTGTTAGGTGTGTGTGTGTTTGTGTGTTGAATATGTGTGTGTGTGTTATGTGTTAGTGTGTGTATGTGTGTGTGTGGTGTGTCCTATGTGTGTGTGTGTGTGTTGTGTATATGTATGTGTGTATATGTGTGTGTGTGTGTATATTTTGAGTGTATGTGCGTGTGTATGTGTGTGTGTATGTGTGTGTCTATGTGTGTTTGTCTATTGGTGTGCGTTTGTGTGTGTGTGTGTGTATGTGTGTTTGTGGTGTGTGTCTATGTGTGTGTGTCTATGTGTGTTGTGTGTGTTGTGTATGTGTGTGTGTTGTGTGTAAATGTGTGTGTTTATGTGTGATGTCTTACTCGTCACTATACTCACACCCCCCCCCCCCACCCCCCCCCCCCCCCCCCCCCCCCCCCCCCCCCCCCCCCCCCCGTCGTCCACTTATTTGTGTGAGTATTGTGTGTGGGTGTATGATGTGTGTATGTGCGCATGTGGTGTGTATGTGTGTGTTGTGTATGTGTGTGTGTATGTGTATGTGTCTATGTGTGTTGTGTGTGTATGTGTGTGTGGGTTTGTGTGTTGGTATGTGTGTGTGTGTATGTGTGTGTGGTGAGTTTTATGTGTGTGTGTGTTTGTGTGTTGTTGTGTGTGTGTGTGTATTTGTGTGTGTGTCTGTGTGTGTGTGTGTGTGTAGGTGTTTGTTGTGTGGGTGTGTTGTGGTGGTTGTGTCTTTGTGTGTGTGTGTGTGTATGTGTTTGTGTTTTGTGTGTGGTGTGTATGTGTGTTGTGTGTGTTATGTGTGTATGTGTGTGTGTGTATGTGTATGTTGTGTGTGTGTGTTTGTGTGTGTGTGTATGTGGCTGTGTGTGTGTGTGTGTCTATGTGTGTGTATTTGTGTGTGTGTGTTTTGTGTGTGTGTGTGTGTCTATGTGGATGTGTGTGGTGTTAGTGTGTATTGTGTGTGTATGGTGTGTAGTGTGTCCTGTGTGTGTTGTTATGTGTGTGTGTATGTGTGTGTAATGTGTGTGTTTGTTTGTGTATGTGTGTTTGTGTTGTGTGTGTGTATGGCTATGTGTGTCTATGTGTGTGTGTGTGTGTGTGTATATGTATGTGTGTCTTTGTTGTGGTGTGTGCTATGTTGTGGGTGTATGTGTGTGTTATTGTGTGTATGTGTGTGTATGTGTGTGTCTATGTGTGGTGTGTCTATGTGTGGGTTGTGTAGGTGTGGTGTGTGTCTATGTGTGTGTAGTGTGTCTATGTTTTGTGTGTGTGTGTGTATAGTGTGTGTGGTTGTGTGTGTATGTGCGTATGTGTGTGTGTGTGGTTATGTGTGTGAATGTGTTTGTGTATTGTTGTTTGGTTGGTTTGTGTGTATGTGTGTTGTTTGTGTGTGTGTATTGTGTGTGGGTTTGTGTGTGTGGTGTGTGTGTGTGTATGTGTGTGTGTGTATGTGTCAAGTCTACGTCAAGGTAAAGTCAAAATGTTATTTCCAGATGGTACCATTGGAATAAGCATTGCATTTGCTTTTTTTCATAAAGCCATATATCTAAGAATATCGAATTTCGTAATGATTATACTAAGTCACTACATTATTGCATACGTTTTACCTTTAAAGTAAACCAGTAAAAAAAAAAAAAAAAAAGAAAAAAAAAGGAAAAAATCCGATATGGAAATTCTTTGAAAATACAAAGTACCACATTTACATATACTCGCACACATCTTTTACTCATGCACACCGGAGCGCGTGCGCGCTCAACGGACACACACACATTTAAATTAAAAAAATGTTTTAAGAATTAAAAAAGAAAATCATAGAATCGTCAGGACACACAATTACTTCTCATTACTGTTTCATCACATTTTTTCACGTTTATTCATTTAGATTAATATAAAAAAGATAAAGGTATAAAACTTTGAAAATACTAGGCCATTCGGCACTTATGTTTTTTACCTTCAATGACCCTCCCTCCTCTCCTCATCCACCCAGCAAACGTGTGCTTTTTATGCCGCTCATACTTTTCAAATAAGCGCTTTTTAAATATGACATATTAACTATAAACTATCCAAGCAAGCGAAGTCAAATAGATTACAATAATGATTATTTAATTGCGATACATTATAATCAAAATCTCCCATCACCATGAGACAACATTATAACAAAAATGATCTCCAAATCACAATGAGACAATAATACAATAAACGATGGATAACAGATAAGCATTGGAAATGGTAGGGGTGGGGGAGGAGTATCAAGGGGAAGGGGATAGACTCCTTAATCAATCAATAGAGAAATAATAATTTTTTTAAAAAAACATTACAATTATTCAAACAAGTAGAACCCTTATATGATTACTCAATTCAATAGCCCATATATCACCTTGGATATAGGCAAAAATAAAACAATATCAATCCTAAAACAGTATCGCTATATATGAGTACCTAATAAGCTCATCTATAACTGCATTAAAAACATCATTCCCGATAAAATCTATTGAGTTAGACAAGGACAAAGGCATGAGGAGAGGAGAGGAAAATGGAGGAGAGGTGTGGAGAGGACAAGGATGAGAGTACGAAGAGAGAGTGGATTGAGGAGAAAGGAGAGGAGAGAGAGAGGAGAGAGGAGAGAGAGGAGAGTGAGATCGAGA
This sequence comes from Rapana venosa, assembly GCA_028751875.1. Classification (NCBI taxonomy): domain Eukaryota; kingdom Metazoa; phylum Mollusca; class Gastropoda; order Neogastropoda; family Muricidae; genus Rapana; species Rapana venosa. The sequence continues at coordinate 1,836,166 of CM054137.1, read as the reverse complement.
GATGGAGAGAGAGAGAGAGAGAGAGACTTAGACTGCTGACTTCAGTCTTTTACTGTACATCGGCCTTAGGCCTCAATTCAAAGAATGACGGGTTGTGTGGAGTGGACATATGAATGAGGGTTTTAAAAACATTATATCAATGATATATAGATATGGAAAAGGATATCAGCAATAATAAAGAAATTACATCAACAATTTTCTTGGAATATTCTAATCACAAATCATTTCACGTCGTATAATCGACAAATGTTTTGAATGTATTTTTAATCAATATAAGGATCCATTTCTATTCAGTTATCTTACTTCTTCTGTTGGTTTGCATGAAAAATAATATAGTGATAATATTATGTCTATCAGTAGATTTTGTGCTTGGAGTAGCACGTGCAAAGGAAGTCTATTCGCATCTTTGATGTAACTTGTTCTCAATTCTTAATCTTAGACAGGGCAATTTAATAAAATGTGTTCTTCATTCTTTTTGGTCTTTACAAAACAGGGCTCTGCTATCTTCATTTGGATTCTACTTTAGCGATGTGTATTATTGTTTTGTGGTAGCGAATGAGAGAGAGAGGAGGAGAGAGCTGAGAAGAGATGAGAGAGGAGAGAGAGAAGAGAGGGAAGAGAGAGAGACTGAGAGAGAGAAGAGAGAGAAGGAGAGGAGAAGGACACACATCAGCTATCAGGTTGTCTACTAAAAAGTTTTTTAAATATTTCTCCTTTCCACCTGTTCAACATTGCAGATTATTTACTAGGTTGCATAGATTCTCAGTACTTTTTGCATAATTGTGTGCCTCTTTCCTGCCTCCCCTCCCTCCACTCGATACAGTGTTGTGAACGTTAGAATTTCTAGTCACAGTTTAAAGATTACTTGATTTTTTGTTGTTGTAGGGAATACCATTAGTGATGGTAAATGTAAGTATGGTTTATTTTGCCGTTATTTATTCTGGGTTGATTTGCATTATTAGTCCAATTACTAGGCATTCATGCATTAATGGCTTTTTGAGCGTGCATTGAACTGGATTTTTGTTTTTGATTACATTTTTAGCGTTTTGGGAGCTTTGTTCCATAAGTCACTACCTGAGTACAAGATGCTTGTTTTGTAAAGATTATTTCTTGGTCTCGGAAATGGTAGTAGATGATTATGTCTGGTTCATTGATTTTGAAAGCTATGGTGATCTTTGGGGGTAAGGGCCAATTTCCATGATAACTTTTGGACAAATAGAGCTTTATTAGATATAAAGTCTGTTTTTGAAGGTAGGGATATTTGTTTTCTTTTATCGTGATGGTTGGGAGCTTGATTGTATAGTGAACAAGTTTTCTGTGCTTCTTTTATATAATTATGAATCACATTTTACATTTGTATCACTGCAGCGTTCCAAAAGAGATGAAAGCATAGTCAAACTATAGGATAATTATGGCCGCAAAAAAAAAGAGTTTGCGAGAGTGGTTATTAGATAATGTTTTATTTTTGAAACTGAGTAGCTGTAATGAAAAGACGTTTTCCGAGCGCCATCACTTGGTCGGTCCAAGTAAGTTTTTTGTTCAATAATTACACCCAGATTTGTGGGAGTCAACTTCTTCATTTCTCTTTTTTCTTATCACAGAGTTGGAAAGTTATCTTTCATTTTTTGTCTCTTTTGTCTTGCTAGTAAATACAATACACTTAGTTTTTAGCGTTATTTATGGACATATGGTTTAGCTTAGTCCAAAGTAACCAATCTGTCTATATTATGTTGAAGTTGATTGTAAGTCTGTGGGGTTAAGAATCACTTCAATAGAGGGATGTGTCTCAGCCAAATTTCACAGTACCATTCTAGAAATTGGGGGGGTATAGGCATTTACATAGATTGAAAATAGATGTGGACCCAATATTGACCCTTTGTGGTAATCCTGTTTAATAGGTACAGTTCTGATGTTTGATTATTTTGCTGTTTTACTAGCTGAGCCTATTCGACAAAAGCTTTTCAAAAAGATTTATCATTTCTGGTGTTAGTTTATTTCTAGTGAATGTTTACGCAATTAATAGAGGATTGATTGAATAACATCAAATGCTTTTTCAAAAGTCACAAAAAAAAGCATGTATATGTTTAGGCAATTGATGTTGTGTAGGAGATTGGTCTGTAATTTGTGTAAGATTGTGTGACAGGAATAGTTTTTACGGAAACCTGAACTGGTTTCAGTTAATAGATTGTTATTTACAAAAGTAGGAATTTTCAGAATTTTGGATATGTTTTTCAAATGGGTTTAGTTAAGACAGTCAGAATTGATATTTGGTCTGTAATTTGAAAGGACAAGCAGTATCACCTGACTTGTGGAATGTTGTGATTTTTGGCTGTTTTAAAATATGGAGGAAAGTTGCGTTTTTCTCAATGCACAAGTTATACTTGGTTTGTCAGTGTCCCAGCTTTATCTTGACCACAAAGCTATAATTATGCTTCCATTCTAGGATTTGTCTAAACCAGTGTTCTGGAACTTTTTTGAAGAGACGGCTTTCAAGACGTCTAGTGCTTGTCATTGGCAGTAGTTAAATGGGAATTTTATTTCTTTTGGATTCGATTATTGTTACTATGTATTGGAGATTCTTTTTCATTTGACTGGTCATTTGATATTACTTTTGTCAAGACGATGTTTGTGAAAGTGGTTGTTCAATCATCAGCTGATATTTCTTTAACAGGTCTGTTGACTTTTTTGATAT
>CM054137.1:1803474-1830974 GCA_028751875.1 Rapana venosa | reverse complement strand
TGTGGTGGTGGTGGTGGTGGTGATGATGGTGGTGGTGTGTGGTGGTGTGGTGGTGGTGTTGGTGTGGTGGTGGTGGTGGTGGTGGTGGTGGTGATGATTGTGGTGGTGGTGGTTGGTGGTGATGATGGTGGTGGGTGGTGGAGTATGGTGGTGATGGTGGTGGTGATGGTGATGGTGGTGGTGGTGATGGTGGTGGTGGGTGACTGTGGTGAGTGATGATGGTGGTTTGGTGATGGTGATGGAAGGTTGGTGGAAGTGGGGTGATGGTGGTGGTTGAGGGTGATGTGTGATGGTGGTGGTGATGATGATGATGATGTGGTGGTGTTGGTGGGGGTAATGATGGGGATGGTGATGATGGTGGTGATGGTGATGGTGATGATGGTGGTGGTGATGGTGGTGGGGTAATGGTGGTGATGGTGGTGGGTGGGTGGGATGATGGCGGTTGGTGGTTGGTGATGATGGTTATGGATGGTGATAGGTTGTGGCGGTTGGTGTGATGATGATGGTGGTGGTGACTGATGGTGGGGAGTTGATGATTGACGGTGATCATTGTGGTGGTGATGGTAGGTGGAGTTGATATGGTGGCGGTGGTGGTGGTGATGATGGTGGTGTTAGTGATGATGGCGGCGGTGATTGATGGTGGTGGTTGGTGGTGTATGTAGTTAGGATGATGATGGTGGTGGTGGTGGCACGGGGTGGTGGTGATGGTGGTGGTGGTGTTGATGATGGTGATGGTGACGATGGTGGTGTGGTGTGATGATGGTTGGTTTTGGTTGTGGTGATGATGTTGATGTGGTGGTGTTGTGGTGGTTGTCGAGATGGTGGTGTTCGGTGGTTGGTGGGATGGAAGTGGTTATGGTGGTGTGGGGGTGATGATGGTGGGGAGGTGATGATTATATGGATGGTGATTATGGTTGATGATGATGGTTGGTGGTCGGTGTTGGCGGTGATGGTGATGATGATGATGATATGGTTGTGGGGATGTGGTGATGGTGATGGTTGATGTTGTGGTGGTGGTGGTGGTGGGTTGATGGTGTGATGATGATGATGATGTTGGATTGATGATGTTGTTGATGAGGATGGTGATGGATGTGGTGGTGGGTGGTTGTGATGGTAGGTGGAGGTAGGGTTTGATGGTGGTGGTGGTGGTGGTTATAATGGTGGTGATTGTGATGGTCGACGATGATGGTGGGGGTGATGATGTGATGATGATGGGACGGACGGTGATGTGATGTGTTAATGATTGATTGTTAATGATGGGCGTGGTTGATGGTATCTCGTTTGATGATGGAGATCATAGTTGGGTTTGTTTATGGTGACGATTAATGATGATGAGATGGTGATTATGGTGATGGGTTTGTGGTGGTGACGATGATGATGGTTAATGTTGGTGATGTTGTGATGGTGGTGATGATGGTCGGCGATGGGGGGCCGGTGGTGAGTGGTGAGATTACGATGATGGGGTTGGTGATGATGATGATGTGATGATGATGATGTGATGATGATGATGGATTGATGGATTGATGATGATGATGATTGATGTTGGATGGATGATGGTGATGAGCGATGGACGGTTTGACGTTGATCATGTTGAAGTTGACAGTCATGGACTGTGGTGTTGATTGTTGATAATGATGATGATGATGTGGACGACGACGACGACCGACGACGTCGACGATGATGGATGATGATGATGATGATGGATGATGATGTTGATGATGATGATTTTGTCTTGGTGTATTGCAGTCATTCCCAGTGACGGTGAACGTGGAGAGTGTGGGGGTGGAGCGGGTGGCCACGGAGCTGCCGTGGCTGCTCCGGACAGTGGGGGACACCGAGGCCCTGGTGGACGTCCTCTCTGACCTCACCGTCTTCGCCCGTTTGTTCATGTACTGTCTGTCTGTCTGTTGCTGTCTGTCTGTCTGTCTGCGTGTTTGTCTGTTTGTCTGTCTGATTGTGTGTCTGTCTGTTTGTGTGTCTGTCTGTTTGTGTGTCTCTCCGTCTGCCTTGTCCGTCTGTCTTGTCTGTGTGTCTGTCTATCTCCCTGTCTAACTGTCTGTCTGTCTATCTGTCTGTCTGACTGTGTGTCTGTCTGTTTGTGTGTCTGTATGTATGTATGTATGCCTGTGTTGTGTGTCTGCCTGTCTGTTTCTCACTTTTTGTACGTCTGTGTCTCTGTCTGTCTGTCTGTTTCTCTCTTTGTGTACGTATGTGTCTCTGTCTGTCTGTCTGTTTCTCTCTTTGTGTACGTCTGTGTCTCTGTCTGTCTGTCTGTTTCTCTCTTTGTGTATTCCGTCTGTCGTTTTTCTGTCCTTGTCTTGTCTGTCTGTCTGTCTGTTTTCTCTGTTTTGTGTACGTCTGTGTCTTGTATGTGACCGAACTCAGCGGTGGCACTGGTGAATGTCAAGCTAACACAACATCTTAAAATAAGTTTCACAGTCGACCTGATTTTCACATGGTCAGGCACTGTATAAAAGCAGTTTTCGAAGAATACGAAATTGTTAGATAGTATTAAGTTTTTTTGAAAAAGATAGTGATACATTTCAAGAAAACTTATTTGGTGTTTGTTATTGAAAAGTTAAAGCCAATTCCGTCCATGTAGGCTGTGGGGAACAGATCTTCTTCACTCCTCATGTAGGCTGTGGGGAACAGATCTTCTTCACTCCTCATGTAGGCTGTGGGGAACAGATCTTCTTCACTCCTCATGTAGGCTGTGGGGAACAGATCTTCTTCACTCCTCCATGTAGGCTGTGGGGAACAGATCTTCTTCACTCCTCATGTAGGCTGTGGGGAACAGATCTTCTTCACTCCTCATGTAGGCTGTGGGGAACAGATCTTCTTCACTCCCCCATGTAGGCTGTGGGGAACAGATCTTCTTCACTCCTCATGTAGGCTGGGGGGAACAGATCTTCTTCACTCCTCATGTAGGCTGTGGGGAACAGACCTTCTTCACTCCTCATGTAGGTTGTGTGATAGTTGGTTAGTTAGTTAGTCCTTCAGTTTAACGTCCTTCCTTTAAAAAATGATACAATACGGGGAAGTACATGTGTGATAGTTAGTTAGTTAAATAGTTAGTTAGCTAGCTAGCTAGTTAGTCAAGTCAAGTCAAGTCAAGTCAAAATTTTATTTCCAGATGGTACATTGGGGACGGGATAGCTCAGTGGTCGGAGCACTCGCTTTCCCCCAGCCAAGTTAAGCAGCGTCGAGCGTGGTTACCAGTTGGATGGGTGACCGTTTGTGCGCCTTGGCTTCAGTACAGTTCCCCCAGTTCACCCAGCTGTAAATGGGTACCTGCCCTCTTTAGGGTCAGGGAAGGTAAAGCAGCGAGGGAGAGGAGATGGGCGTCGCCCTCAATATGCTGGCCCTAGAGAAGTGAGGTCTCTGACGCCTCGCTCCCCTACGACCTTATAGGTTATGGGACTCCTTTACCTTCCTTTACCTACATTGAATAAGCAATGCATTTGCTTTTTTTCATCAAGCCATCTATCTAAGAACAAATTTCGTAATGATTATACTAAGACACTACATTATTGCATCATTTACCATTAAATTAAACCAGTAAAAAAAAAAAAAAAGAGAGAGGAAAAAATCGATAAGGAAATACATTGAAAATACAAATTACCACATATACATATACACGCACACACATACTCATGCACACCTGAGCGCGTGCGCGCTCACGTCCACACACACATTTAAACAAAAATGTTTTAAGAATTAAAAAAAGAAAATCATAAAACGTCAGGACAAACAAATTACTTCACTTACTGTTTCATCCATTTTTTCACGTTTATACTTTAGATAATAAAAAAGGTACAGTAATAAAACGTTAGAAAATACTAGGCATTCGTCATTACTGATAATATTACCTTCAATGACCTCCCTCCTCTCCTCCTCCACCCAGCAAAACGTGTGCTTTTTATGCGCTCATACTTTTCAAATAGCGCTTTTTAAAAATGACATATTCACACAATAACTATCAAAGCAAGAGAAGTCAAATAAGATTACAATATCATTATTATAATAGAGATACAATTATAACAACAATCACCCATCACCATGAGACAACAATATAACAAATGATCCCATCACCATGAGACAACAACATAACGATGATAACAGAAAAAGCATTGGAAAGGATGGGGGTGGGGGAGGAGTATCAAGGGGGAAGGGAAATACACCTTCAATCAAACAGAGAATTAAAAACTTTTTTTAAAAACCAATTATTCAAACAAGTAGAATCCCTATACGATACAGATTCAAAAGCCCATAACCAACTGGACTATCAAACTAAAACAATATCAAACTAAAACAGTATCGCTTATAATAGTACTAATAATCTCATCTCTAACTGCAATAAAAACAACATCCACGATAAAATCTATTGAATTAAACAAGACAAAGGGCATGAGGAGGGGAAAGAGGAAAGGAGAGGAGAGGAGAGGAGAGAGAGAGAGAGAGAGAGAGAGAGAGAGAGAGAGAGAGAGAGAGAGAGAGAGAGAGGGGAGAGAGAGAGAGAGAGAGAGAACGCTTTAACGCTTTAACAGTTTATTGTCATTGCCCAACTAGGCCTTTTGACAAGGGGGTAACACAAATATGTTTGTCAAACAGTAAATAAAAAGTGAAATACGTGATCAGTACAGTTAAGTTTGGCAAAAAGAACAGGTCCATCCACGTATAGCGAACTAATTATAATGATAACATTGGCGTATATACATTTACAGTACATAAAAAGTGAAATACGTGATCAGTACAATTAAGTTTGACAAAAAAAAACGGGTCCATCCACGTATAGCGAACTAATTATAATGATAACATTGGCGTATATACATTTACAAATTAACTAGTTAATACAAAGAAAGAAAAAGGAAAATCAACTGCAATGCAAAAACAACAATCGAATCGACCATCCATTAAATTACAAGTGAGATATGTCAGCCTTTTTAACTCTGCTTACTTGAATACATTGCTCTTTAAGGTGACTATATCATTACATGTTTATATAGTTGGTGCTGACATGGCTTTTTTCTTAATTTTTGTGCTTCTAGCAATAAACTTGCTACAGATTTAATTACATGTTCGTTTTCAACGACAAAATAGAATAATATCTGGACTTTCTGTTTCTTGTAGACTTAGGAAATTATGTTTCTTTCGTATAGTTTCATATGCTTTACATTGAAAAAAAAAGGAATTTCATCATCAAACATATGACCACATAATGGACATGGTTATTGCATGGCTGTCTCAGTCTGGAACAATCTTTTATTAGCATTAAAACCAGTGTTCTTAACCTGAATCGAGCATAATTAAGTCTGTCCATTTGTCAGTAACATTGATAGATATTTTCTGTCTGGAATACAGATTTGAACGAAAGAAACAGCTATATTTATTTTACTTTCCAAATCTGAGTGCCAGTTTTGTTTAAAGGAGCAAATAAGCCTTTCTTTAAATTCCGAAAGAAACTGGCGCTCATTACCTACCTCCTGAGACATCCATGCAATCCCAAAGCCATGCTCTGACAAAACTCTTTTAACTTGATATACCCAGTTCTCTTTACCCAATTCCATCTGTATAATTAACATATCGTAAGACTGTCTACATAAAACGTGTTTGTGGAAGTTTCAATAGTTTAACCAATATCTAATGCATTTCACAAAGGTTCTTATATATAAAGGATATCTTCCTGTCTCTCATATAGTATAGTGTTAGATGAATGTATTGCACATTTAAAAAACTTTCATTGCAAATGTGTAACTTTTTCCATGTGCGTATTTACATATAATCCCATTTTTTCTGAAGCGTAGGTAAGCATCGGTTCTATCTGTGTGTCAAATAATTTCCAGAATAGGGAACAGTCTATTGAGTTCAGCTTTCGTAATGTTTTAGGATTTCTATTACACCTTTTTTCCCCTTCCTACAAGATTCTTGCCATGCAAAATTTAGACTTAGCTTTGTTGAAAACATCATCCCTAAATATGTATACGTATTAATTATTTTTACTTCAGCATTTCCATAAAACCATTTTTCATGAATGATAAATGACCACCCATTCTAAAACAATAATGTTTGTTTTTTCCACTTTACTGACAAATCAAAATTATCTGCCTCCTCTTTTAAGATATTTAACTGATGTTTGCAAACCGATAACAGTCTCAGACAAAAGAATAATATCGTCAGCAAAAAGTAGTAAGAACACCTCGATTGCACCAGGAATTATTTGAATGCCATGTTTTCCTTTTCTTGATAACTCAATAGCTAGCTCATTTATAAAGAACGAAAACATCTGTGGGCTCAAAATACAACCCTGCTTCACTCCCTTGGGGCATTCAAAGAAATCTGAATATTAATTTCTTGCACGCACACACGCTAGTACTGAATTATAAATAGCTCTGAGGGCCATATATAATTTACCATTTACACCGTTTTTTCGTAGTACATTCCACAATATATTTCTATTCACAGAATCGAAGGCCTTTCTAAAATCAACAAAAGCAACATATAATTTTTTACTGGACAGCAAATGTTTTTGAACGAGAGAGTAAAGAGTAAATATATGATCTACAGTGCTGTACTTCGCTCTAAATCCTGCTTGCTCTTCAATTAATTTTTCTTCGTTATCTGCCCACTGAGTTAATCTCTTATTCAAAATGAAAGTATAAAGTTTACTTAATACACTGGTGAGAGCTACTCCACGATAGTTATCAGCATTATTAACATATCTTTTTTTATGTATCGGAATTATTACTGATTTGGCCCACTGCAAAGGGAAATCACTCTTTTCAAACAGAAGGATAAATAACTGAACAAGAAAAGTAATTACAGCTGAGTTTGCATATTTCAGCATTTCTCCAATTATTTTATCAGGACCAGCACTTTTTCCTGTTTTTAAATGTTTAATAGCATCAATAATCTCATTCTGAGTTATAGGATTGTTAAACAATGGTTCAAACATATTTTCATCTTCTTGTAGTACTTCCAAATTATCTTGTGTTTCTGCACAATTAAAGTCATTCATCATCATCATCATCAGACCCGTGACCTTGGCGGTCGTGGGGGAGACATGAAAGACGATGCCGTGGTAAGCCTCCTCCATCCATCTCGGTCCTCGGCTCTGCGCAGTAGTGCCGAGTCATTCATCCTGGTCCATTCTCTGATGTTGTCCATCCATGACTTGTTCTGTCTTCCCCTCCTTCTGCCACCTTCGAGTATTCCCTGCAGTACTGTTTTGGGCAGAGTGTTGTGGCGGGTGACGTGGCCGAACCATGTCAGCTTTTTCTTCTTGACGATGGTGAGAAGGGGTTCCTGTGGACCTGCCAGCCGTGTTATTTGACTCTTGACAAATTCATTGGTCTTTCGTTCTCCCCAGGATATGCCCAGTAGTTTTCTATGGCATTTTGTTTCGAATGACTGGATTCGCTTTGCTGTTTCAGAAGTCAATGTCCAGGTTTCACTTCCGTACAGCAGGATCGACTGAATTAGGGCTTTGTAGAGCTTTAGTTTGATTGGGAAACTGATCTCTTTACTTTTCCATATGGTGGTGAGTTTTGTCATGGAAGATGTTGCCATGGCTATTCTGACTTTGATTTCTGTCGTCGATCGCTCGTCCTTTGTGAGTGTAGCGCCGAGGTATTTAAAAGCGTCTACCTCCTCCAGTTGTTGGCCGTTCATGTAAATTTTAGCGGTGGCATTGCTCGTGCTGTTCACAAGTACTTTACTTTTCTCCGAGCTCACCTCCATCCCATATGCTCCAGCTCTGTTCTCAAGTCTGGTCGTAAGATCTTGCAGCTCTGTGTTACTTCCGCCCATGAGGTCAATGTCATCGGCAAACCGTAAGTTGTTGAGGGTCTGCCGCCAATGGAGATGGTAGGGTGGAAGTCATGGAGGGTCTCTCTCATGATGTTTTCCAAGAACAGATTGAACAGGACTGGAGATAACAGGCATCCTTGTCGGACCCCAACTGTGGTTTTGAAGTAGTCTCCGACCTGGGTTGTTCAGAAGGACTGCACTGCTTGCAGTGTTGTATAGTGCTTGAATGGTTTGCACTAGTCCTTCTTCAATGCCAAACATTCTGAGGACCTGCCACAGGCCTTCGTGCCATACTCTGTCAAAAGCCTTCTTGAAGTCGATGAAGTTGTGGAACAGGTCTCTCTGATGTTGAAGATGTTTTTCCATCATGATGTGGCAGTTAAAAATCTGTTCGATTGTGCTCCTGCCTGCCCTGAACCCAGCTTGTTCCTCTGCAAGGTGTTCATCTGCCTCCTTCTTGAGTCGATTCAAAATAAAATTTGAGCATGATCTTGCTGGCGTGGCTGATGAGGCTGATTGTTCTATAGTTTTGGCATTGGCGTAAATTCCCCTTCTTGGGCAGGGGTATGATGAGTGATTGTGTCCAGTCTGTTGGCCACTGTTTTGTCTCCCAAATCTTCTGACAGATAGCTGTAACATATGTGATGACTGTTTTTGCCACCCTGCTTGAGCAGCTCTGCTGGGATATTGTCTGCTCCTGGGGACTTTCCTACTGGTAAGCTGCGGATGGCTTCTTCCACTTCTTCCCTCAGTATAGGTAATGGCGAGGGTGCTCTTGATGTTGCTGCTTTCTCTTCTATTATGCTCTTGTCAGGTTGTATTGGGTAGTTGTACAGTTCTTGACAATATTCAGACCACCTGTTCAATGCAGCTGAGCTTTCTGTGAGGAGGTTTCCGGAGCTGTCTTCAATGACTGATGATTTGGTTTGAAGTGGTTTTGTGAGTTTCTTCAGGGTGTCGTATGCCTTTTTACTGTTGCCCACTTTCATGTTTTTTTCGATCTCATCACATTGATCACTGATCCACTTCTCTCTGGCCTTTAACATTGACTTCTTCACGAGATTGTTGGCCTCCCGGTATTCTTTAGGGTTGGAAGACCTGGTTGGTTTCAGTGCTCTTCTTGTATCGCAGAGGTCCAAGATGTATTGGTAGTCCATGGCTGGTGTTTATTCCTCTGACGACCGAGTACCTCCTCTGCTGTTTCTCGACTGCCTCATTGAAGTTGTTGGTGAGGTCATTGATGTCATTGTCCAGGAGGGTTAATGCCGCAAAACGTCCGCCAAGCTTAGCTTGGAAGATCTCCTCGACATCTGGATCTTTTAGTTTGTCCACGTCAAATTTGATACGTGGTTTGCAGGCTGTTTTGTTTTTCTTCAGCTTCATTTTGAATACCAGCAGCACAAGGTCGTGGTCGCTGCCTATGTCAGCTCCAGGGTAGGTTCTTGTTCTGGCTCTGTTGATGCTGGATTTGAAGCGCCGTGGTGTTAAGATAAAATCTATTTGGTTATGGATCTTGCCGTTTGGCGCATGCCAGGTTGTCCTCCTTGACTGCTTGTGGGGATAGAGGGTATTGGCAATGGTAAGTCTGTGGGTGCAGGCAAAACTCCAGCAGACGTAGTCCCTGTCGTTGGTCTCCCCAGTTCCAAACTGACCAACTGTTCCGGCCCATTGGTTGTAAGAGTCAGGACCTACTTTGGCGTTAAAATCCCCTTGGATGATGATGATGTCCTTCTTGGGTATTTTCTTAATGGTCACTTCAAGATCTTCATAAAATTCTTCTACTTCTTCATCTGTATGGTCAGATGATGGTGCATAGATTTGTATGATGTGATGTTCTTGGGCTTGGCCGACACCCGGATGCTGATAATCCTGCTCGAAGCCGGTGTACAGCTGATAATGCACCCCACTACTTCCTTTCTGACAATAAATGCCACTCCATGTTGGTGATGTTTCTCTTGGCCACTGTACCAGATCTTGTTGCCTTCTTCAGTCAATGTCTCACCAAATCCTGTCCATCTCACTTCTCCTAGTCCAATAATGTCCCATTTGTATCGGCTAAGCTCATACTCTAGTTCTTTGATTTTTCCGCACTGGTAGAGTGTACGGACGTTCCATGGACCAATGGTGATTTGTTCTCTAGGGAGCTTAAGTAATGTTTTAACTCCAGTAGCTGACTTGTCACTTCCACCCTGGTGTTGATCAATGGAAAGCGCGGTCGTTGGTAACCCGGGCCTCGACCGATCCGGTATCATTTCGGCTTTGCATTTGTCTTTCATGTTTTTTCTGTGGGCTTAGGATATTCCTTGGTGGCGCCAATCTCCTCTCCAAGTCTCCATATGTTTTGGGTTTTTTCTATTGGGGTTTCCTCCCCCACATGCGACAGGTTGTACTGGGTTACATGGATACCAGTAGCAGTAACAGAGAACTCCTCTGACTGACCTGACCTGTAAAGTCATTAAAAACCTTCAAAAAATGATCATACCATTGTTGAATAGTGATGTTATTATAAACTAGTGACTTACGACTAACAGATCTGATGATGGACCAGAACGTTTTGGAGTCCTTAGACGAATCTTTAAGTTTCTCTAATCTCTTTTCGTCAAAGTCTTTTTCTTTTGTTTTTCTTAGACTGATGTATTCTTTTCGTGCGGTAGTGTACATTTGTCTTTTTTTTGGTTTATCTACATTCGTTTTACGACGTTGAAATCGTTTTAATAGTCTCTTAACTTCTTGTTTCTTTCGTTCACATTCAGCATCAAACCAGTCGTTACATTTTTTTCTACCTTTTCTAACTGTTCTGACCATGCATGCAGCAGCCCCACATAAGGCCTTCACAAAGTGATCTACACTGTTATTTACATCGGTGTTCAATAGCTGAGAGGATGTTTCTATGCTTTCTTGAAATTCTGCATTATCTAATTCATGTTTATATACCTCTACAAAATCTTCTGACCATATAATCTTTTCTACACTCTCTTCTTCTCTACTTTCGATACTAACAGTCATTTTCTACTTTCCATGTTATTTCAACGGGGAGGTGCCACGAATAAACACACTCCCCAATACACAGATCAAAACATGATAATAATTGACTAGGTACAAGAACATAATCAATAACGCTGCATCCATTAGGAGACACAAAGGTATACTCCCCCTCCCTATCCCCCTCACAACAACCATTCAGAATCCTCATGTCAAACATAAAACATAAATCAAGCAAGAACCTGCCAAAATTGTTCATCATTTCATCCTTAGAGGCACGCACACAAAGTTCATCATTCACATCATCATACTCCACATCATCCAAGTAATTTGACATCACTTCAAGGTCGGCTTGTTCCTGACCAGTCCTGGCATTTAAGTTTCCTACAATCATGAAATGAAAGTCATCTATTTGAAAATATTGCAATAATGTTTCCTCTAATAATACAACACCATCTTTAATTAGTTTTTCATTGTAAAGAGGACCACCTTCTGGCACAATATAGCACGCTATCAAGAGTCAAGAAAAGTTTCAGTGAGGCACACAAAATCGAACTTATTTACATATTTTATAAAGGAGACATCTTTTAATTTGCTGTACAAGTTTTCAACATTATAATTTAAAAATGTCCATTGACTTGGATGGCCAGGCCTGTCCTAGCTCTTTCTTAAGTTGCTAGGGCACAGATTTCGGCGACTGTCTTTGCTGTCACTGGCCACTTTGCCGCGAGCAGACGACTTGCTGGTGGGTTACGCAGGAAATCCCGCATCCCTGTCTGCTGGTAGGACAGAGGCCCCTCACTGGCAGTAGGACACGCCACGTCACAGCGAGGGGAATCCCCGCCAACCGTCGCTGAGCTGTGACGTTCACCTCGTGGAGTCGCCGCCTGGTTGCCATGGTAACGCCCGCCCGCACTGCCTCCGGTGACGTCACCCCTGTGCTGGTTCCGCCCGTGCCACAGAGGGAGAGGAGGAAGGAGAAGGGGGCCTGCCGTTCCCGTTCTTCTGTCGGCTGCCAGGTGTGGTGCCACCCTCTGACGTCACGCCCCCTCTGCCGGTGAGGAAAGGGGAATCCCCTTGTTGACGGAACTGTGAGGGGGGAACAGGGGTGGAGGACTGCTGCGCACCCCCACTCTCCACCACCTCTGCGTAGGATCGGGGGTCTGGAAGCCTGGGCCCCATCACCATCTCACCTGCTGAACTTGGCGATCATAGGCCTGGGCTGTCCATCTCGTGCCTGTCCTGTTCGGTGTGCCCGTGCTATGTGGTCCAGTGTCCAAGACTTCTGGTCATCCCCACTATTCAGCATGTTGATGACGGACTGAGCACAGGTTTCATTGGACTCCCTGTCAGTTTGCTGAGGTATACCAAACAGCCTCAAGTTATCTCTTCTTGAGAAATTTTCCAGCCTGTCCGTGTCTGCTTTTAGCTGTTCAATTTCTGTCTTCATCTCACTGATAGTATCGGACAGTTTTGTACACCTTCTCTGTCTTCGTTCCTTTCTTCAAACAGCTGGTGGATATCTTCAGTGATGTCTGTGACTGTCCCCGCCAACTCTCTCTGATCCCTCTCCAGTCTGTCACATCTCTGGTTAATTTCTTCACACTGTTGTTTTACTTCTCGAAGTTCATTCTTAATTTCACCTAAATCATGCCTGATGACACTCGTTTGTTCTGAAAACTGTTGCTGGATGTTCTGCATTACAGTGTTCATCAGGTCGCTTACATCAGTTGCTGTGTTTGTCACTATAGCTGTTCCCTTATCTGCATTCGTCTTTCCATCAATATTGGGCCCTGGGTTAGGTTCTACGTCGCCGCTAAGCAACAGCCTACGTAGGGAGAAGGCGGCGTGCTGCACACAAAAGGCCACGAGAATCACGGGCACGTGCAATCCCGGCTGACAGGCCGGCCCGCTGTCACTGTCACATACTCCTGTCTCTCAAGCCATGTTGTTCCTTTTGAAATTGCATTTATTTCAAACCCAAAACAGTCAGATGGCACAAATCTATCGCTGTTGCTGACTAGACTGTCTATCATAGAAATCAACATGGCACAGCACACAAAGCCCACAACAACATCAGCTGATGACAGGTGAGTCACCGTGCTGGTGTTGTTGCTCACCTGTGCACAGTCAGGGGACATTTTTTTACAGCAGCCTGACACACGTTGACATTTAGCAACAAACACCCCAATTGCAGCCCTCCACATCACCAAGTCCACCATTCTGAAGTTGTTTCATGCACTAGAGTGTCTTAGTAAATTCTAGCACAAGTAGCAGTCTGAAACACTCCTCTGAGCCGATGTGGCACACACAATTCCACACCACACTTCACAGGCACTGCCGCTCGGACGCCATGTTGTATCGTCCCCCCGAGAGAGAGAGAGAGAGAGAGAGAGAGAGAGAGAGAGAGAGAGAGAGAGAGAGAGAGAGAGAGAAGGACACACTATCAAGCTATCAGGTCTACCATAAAAAGATTTTAAAAAATTTCCTCCCTTTTCCATTGTTTCAATTTTTGCAGATTATTTATGGTTTGCATTTGAAATACTCTTACTTTTTGCATATTAGTGTGCCTTTCCTGTCCCCCCCTCCCCCACACTATACAGTTTTTGGACTGTAAAATTTCTGTCCAGGAAGATATATTTAAAATTTTTTTTGTTGTAGGGAATACCATTAGTGGGGTAAATGTAAGTTGGTTGATTTTGCCGTATTAATCATGGTTGATTTCCTTTATTAGTCTTTCCAGGATTCATGCTTTGAGGGCTTTTTAGGGTCTTGAAAGATTTTTTTTTTTGAACTTTTTAAAAGCGTTTTGGGGCTTGTTCCTTTAAGTCACTACCTGAGTACAAAAAAGTTGTTTTGTAAAGTTATTTTTTGGTTTAAATTTTATAGATGAATGTCTGTGATCTTTTGTTTTAAAGCTATGGTGATTTTTGGGAGGGGCATTTCCATTGAAAAAATTTCTGGACAAATAGGCTTTATTTAGTAAAGTCTGTTTTTTGTGGTTGGATATTTTTTTTTTCTTATAATCGTTGAGGGTTGGGGAGCTTGTTTTTAGTAGAACAATTTCAGTGCTCTTTTAAATCTATGAATCAATTTTAAAATTTGTATCACGCAGCTGTCCCAAAGAGAAAGCATATAACTATGGCAAAATTTGGGTGCAAAAAAAGGTTTGCGAGAGTGGTTATTCAAAAATGTTTTATTTTTTTATAACTGAAATAGCTTGTAAGAAAGACGTTTTCCTACCCATCACATGGTGGTCCAAGTAAGTTTTTGTCAAATTACACCCCGAATTCTTGGGGGTCAATTCTTCAATTACTCTTTTATCTATCAAAAGGGTTGGAATTTATCTTCTTTTTTGTCTCTTTTGTCTTCAGTAATAATACACTTTGTTTTTCGCGTATTTAGGTTGGGGAAAAAATTTTAAAATTTGTTAAATTTGTTGTAAAGGGGGGGGGGGGTTGAAACATAAATGGGGTGTGTCATCAGCAACATTTCAAACCATAATTTCTAGAAATTGGGGTAAGCAAATTTTACATAGATTGAAAAATAGGGAAATGGACCAATTTGGACCCTTGGGACTCCCGTTAATTGGTATAGTTTTGATGTTTTTATTTTTAGCGTTACTACTGTGCCCATTCGACAAAAAGCTTTCAAAAGATTTATCATTTCTGGGGTTAGTTTTTAAACAAATAGGGTTTTTACAAAATAGGGGAAAATTTATTAAAACAAATGCTTTTTTAAAAGTCAAAAAAAAGAAGGGTATATTCATTTTCATTGAGTTGTGTAGGAGATGTCTGTTTTTTGTAAAAGGTTTTGGGGACGGGAATAGTTTTTACCAAAACCACTGTCTTCATTAATAGATTTTTGTTTACAAAGTAGGAAATAGGGTTTTTTTGGTAGTTTTTAAAAGGGTTTTAGATAGAAAAAGCCCCAGAATTGAAATTGGTCTGAAATTTGAAGAAAAGCATTCACCTGATAGGGGACTGGTATGTTTTTTCCCTTTTTTAAAAATTGGCGGGAAAAATTGTTTTTCCCCTTGCAAAAGTTATACAAGTTGTCGGGCCAGCTATAACGCCCCAAAAAAGCTTAATTATTCTCCCCCCCCCCCCCCCCCCCCCCCCTTAATTTTAAACCAATTTTTGGGAATTTTTTTAAAGAAAAACAGGTTTCCAAGACGTCTGGTTGCAAGGCAGAGTTTAATGGGAATTTTTTATTTTTTTTGATTCGATAATTGTTCAAATAATGGAGTCATTTTCATTTGACTTGTCATTTGATATTACTTTGTCGGCATTTTTTGAGAATGGTTGCAATTATCAGTGATTATCTTTTAATGTTGTTGATTTTTTTATATAGGTTTAAAATAAAGTTTGATGGCTTTTCCCTACTTGTCGAGAGTGGGAGTTGTAAAATTTAAAAATTTTGAATGTAATCACGTTTTTGGGTTTGCGTTTTATTTTAATTACTTTGTTTTTTGTGCTCTGAACGTTATTTGAAACAATTTGTTTTCAAAATTTTTTTGGGCCCATTGTAAAAACCAAACAAAGAAAGAGGCTTTAGACTCCTGGTTTGCCCGTAACAAACCCCCTCCAGCTATGAAAAACATTGGGCCCCACAAGAAATCCAGAAAATGGACGGGATACCCAAAAGGAGAAAACCCCCCAACCAAATAATTACATCAGGTGAAAAAACGGTTTTAGTCTAGCGTTAACATCGCACAGAAAAGTTTTCCAGGACAACATAGGGGGGTGATCATGATTGTGATGAGACTTTCCGACTCGTCTAAAAAAATCCCCAAGCCGAACAACATCAGGTAAAATTTGACCCCGAGAAGAGAAGGACCCAGAGGTATTTGAAATTTTTCAAGCAAGTAGGTGGAAAGTTTTTCAGCACTACTGTGATAGACTCAGACATGATACACTGACGAATAGTTTCAATACAGCAGTGACGAAACAGCAAACGAGTTCTTTGGGAAACACCACCAGTCAAAAAACCCTGGGGCACAAAATAAAATCCTACAAATGCGACAAACTAGAGATTGAAGAAAAAGAAAAAAGAAACAAAAAAAAGAGCAGGAAAAATATAGGGCAGTCAACAAAAGAATCAGAAGTCCATGACGGAGGGAAAAGAGAAATGGGTCGGGGAGGAGTGCCAAGACATTGAAGAGAACATCAAGAAAAACAATAGCAAGAAAGCATATCAGCTGGTGAAAGACCTGACTAGCACAAACAGAGAAAAGGTTTAACAATCCAAGACAAAAATGGGAAGTGTCTCACTGACGACCAGGATATTCTGAACAGATGGACAGAATACTGCTCCGACCTGTATAACTATAGAACCGCAGGAGATCCAGAAGTCCTTAATGTACCCGAAAGCAAAGACACAGACAGTCACCCTATCCTCCGAGAAGAAGTGGAAACAGCAGTCCGATCGCTGAAAAAGGGGAAGTCAGCAGGGGCTGACAACATTCCAGCTGAGTTGGTCCAAGCTGGAGGGGAAGCCATGATCAGCGCCCTACTAAGAATCTGCAACAAGATCTGGCAGACAGGAAAATGGCCAACACCATGGACATAGGTCGTCATCTGTTGTAATGTCCATACACATCCCCAAGAAAGGAAATCTACAACAATGCCATAATTACCGCACAATCAGCCTCATATGTCACCCAAGCAAGGTCATGCTGCAGATAATATTGAATAGACTGAAGCCACAAGCAGAGACCATCATTGCTGAGGAACAAGCAGGTTTCAGAGCAGGGTGCAGCACAACAGAACAGATATTCAACCTCAGAATACTATGTGAGCGGTACCTTCAACATCAACAAGACCTTAACCACGTATTTATCGATTTTAAGAAGGCATTTGACAGGGTGTGGCATGCAGCTTTGTGGGCAACCATGAATTTGTACAGCATCAATGCAAACCTGATCAGAGTCATCAAACAGCTGTACAGCGAAGCCACCAGTGCAGTGTACTACAACAACAACATTGGAGAATGGTTTCGAACAACAGTTGGAGTAAGGCAGGGCTGTCTACTCTCACCCACTCTTTTCAACATCTTCCTTGAGAGAATCATGGCTGATGCACTGGAACATCATGAAGGATCAGTCAGCATTGGTGGCAGAACGATCACAAACCTCCGCTTCGCAGATGACATTGATGGAATAGCAGGATCAGAAAAAGAGCTTGCCAGCCTAACAGAACACTTGAATAAGGCCTCCAAAACATACGGCATGGAAATCAGTGCAGAGAAGACCAAACTGATGACTAATAACACCAACGGCATTAGCACTGATATCAGGGTTAATGACCAGAAGCTGGAAACAGTTCAAAGCTCAAGTATCTGGGAGCCTATTGTATCAGACCAGGGATCCAAGCCAGAAGTATATGCAGGACTGCACAGACAATAACAGCTTTGTCAAAACTAAACACCATCTGGAGAGATAAGAATGTCTCACTTATCTCCAAGATCAGACTAATGCGCTCCCTTGTCATATCCATATTTCTGTATGCCTGTGAATCATGGACCCTGACTGCAGATTTGGAGAGAGGAGTACAGGCAGTGGAGATGAGATGCTTTCGGAGACTCCTTGGCATCTCCTACAAAGACCACATAAGCAACGAAAGCGTGCATAACAGAATCCAGCAAACCATTGGACCCTATGAGAACCTTCTAACGATCGTGAAAAAGCGTAAACTTAAATGGTATGGGCATGTCACAAGATCCCAAGGAATTACAAAGACAGTTTTGCAAGGCACTGTCCAAGGAGGAAGAAGAAGAGGCAGACCAAGGAAGAGCTGGGAGGATAACATCAGCGAATGGACAGGCCTAGAACTCAACAAAACCCTGAGAAAGGCAGAACAGAGAGAGGAATGGAGGGAACTGGTTGTTGAGTCTTTGAGGGTGCCCCCACGGTCGTCAGACTACGGGACAGATAGATAGATAGATAGATAGTTTTCAAATAGTCTCTTAGGTGTATTTCGGATTCTATGTCTTTTGTTATCCAAGGTGGTTTGATTTTTTCTTGAACTCTTTTTTTTTTAAATAAAAAGGGGCCCTGTTTGTTCGTATACTGAAAAAAATTGTAAAAACCCCCAAAAATTCAGCAGCTTCATCGGTTCCCCGGTTTGGTATAGGGTAATGTAATTTGGCTTGTTTGTAAAGTCAAAAAGGGAAAATCTTGACGTTAAATTTTTTAAAAATTTCCTTTGTAAAAAATATTTATTTTGCCCTATTTTAAGGATTTTGATACATTTTTTTAAAACCCCAAGGGAAAGCAAAAGGGTTTTAATTAAATAAATTTGCTTCCACATGAGGGAGCCCCATACTTCTGTTTTTGTTTGTTTTGTAGTATGTAGAAAAAAATTTTATTAATGTTTTAGATTTAATTTGTTTTTCCGATTTTGGCCCAAAACCAAATTTATTTTCTGGGCCCAAAACCCTGTAATGTTGTGGCTCCTTTTTGGGTTTAAGGGTTTTAAATAATTTCTATGTTAAAACCCCCAAGAAAAAATTTTTTAATTTTTTAAAAAGTATTACCTTCGCCCAAAAGGGATTTTTAAATTTTTCTAGCCGTTTTGGGTTTCTAAAGGGTTTTCTGTATAAAAAATTCTATTAATATTGGTCTATTTGTTTTAATTTTTTTTAAATCCACATGGATTCAAGGGTCAAAAACCCTAAAGGGTTATAAATTTTTTTCAACTGACGAGGGGGCCCTGAAATTTTAAACAAACCCCCGGGTGTTTTTGGGGTTTGTGGGATCTTCCCCGGAAGTTTTTGATCCCCGGGGTTTTCATTGTGCATCTGTAACATTTGGGAAAATTTGGGGGTTTTCAACTAGGCAAAAAAAATGAAATTTGTTTTCCCACGGGTTTTTATAGTATGGTTGCAATTTTCTCTTTTTTTTTTGTTGCACTGTTGGGAAATTAAAGGGGTAGCCAACTGGGAAAACCCCTGTTTTTTTTGGGAACTTGTCTGAAGTTAGAGAATAAAAAAAATGTAAAGGTTTTGTTGGGCTTTTTTTAATGATAAAATTTTCCCTTGTTCTGTCCCGTTTAAGAAAAACTATAAAAAATAGAAAAACCCCAAAGTAATTTTTTCTATTCAATGGGTCAAAAGGAGAAAATATAAAAAAAATAAAGGGAACACCAAAAAAAAAAACAAAAACCAATACAAAAGGTTTCCAAAATTTCAAAGCTCCCCTTTTTTTTGGATCGCACAAAAACGAGGGGGGGTTATAACACGGGGGGGAATTTAAACCATCCCTTTAAAAATTTTTCTTTTAAAATTTAAATGGAAAATTAAAGTATAACCAAACGTACATTAAAGTGTGGGAAAAATTTTGATAAAAAAAAATACAACAAAACTTTTTTTTTTTTTAAACAAAAAACCAAACACTTAACACAATACACTATTTTCATAAAAAAGCCAAAAAATCTAAAGAAAAAATTTTTCTTTTAAAACAATTTTTCTGATGCAAAAGTCTCTGGTGTAGCAATATAGCTGCTAATCACAACAGTCAATTGTTTCAATCAAGCAGACTGCTTGTGTAAACCAGCAATATAGCTGCTAGTCACAAAAGTCAATTGTTACAGTCAAGCAGACTGCTTTATATAATCCAGCAATATAGCTGTTAGTCACAAAAGTCAAATTGCTTCAGTCAGGCAGAACGATTTATAAACCACACAGCAGCACGACATTGATCAACATCATTTAATTTACTGGGAAAAAGAAAGAAAGAAAAAATGAAAGGAAAAAGGAGAGGTGAAGAAAAGTATGAGAGAGGGAGAGGGGAAATTGTTGGGGAAGAACTGAAGCAATCATTTATAATTCTTGTGATCAATATACCTTCTGTTTGGATGCAGGCAGACAGGCCTACACACACACACACACACACATACACACACACACACACTTGCAGAACGTACATGTGCACGCACGCATGCGCACGTGCGCACCATACAACACTCTTTCATTCACTCATATACCCACACAAGTCCTTCGGATGATACTATAAATCGAGGCCCTGTGTGCCAACACTGGCAGAACATCTTGTGCACATGTCAAGTTCTGTTTCGCTCTTCGAAAAAGCAGGTCACTGCGCGCCTGCGGGAACAAATGACAAAATCCACAAAACCGTCCACACACGGAAACTGGATGTGAAAAACAACACCACATGAGTGCTTATCCCATTATCCTCGATATGAAAGAACAAATAAACTAAAATAAAATAAAGATAAATAAAACACACCCACATGTTCATGCACACACTTTCATCACACACATGTACACGCACATGCACTCACAGACACATGCACCCTACATTATTTTGTCAAATATCTAAGTAGCTCAGAAAGCACATTGACTAGTGGTTGTGTGTTGGAGAGGGAGTGCTGATGTCTCCCTAACACACTGGCGACTTCTGAACATTGGGGGATCCTGGGCTGGGAGGGGGGAAAGTGTGTGTCATGGAATAGTGTTGTATTGTCGTTGGTCACAAGGTGGGGTGGGGGTGTCGTCTTTTTGTTGTAGGCAGCAGGTTGTGTACGTCTCACACCTTTGGCTGCCTGGACGTAGCTGACTGTGTTGTAGCTGACTGTGTTGTAGCTGACTGTGTTGTAGCTGACTGTGTTGTAGCTGACTGTGTTGTAGCTGACTGTGTTGTAGCGGTCTGTATACGGTCGGTGGTTGGTCTGGGACTTCAAGACTGGCGGCATGGTTTGATGGTTTCTGGGGAAACGAATGTTGAGGGCAAGCGTTCTGTTACCCTGGGGGCTGGGATGTAGTTAGTTAGTTAGCTAGTTGGTTAGTTAGCTAGTTGGTTAGTTAAGTATTTAGTTAGTTAATTAGTTAGTTAGTTGGTTGGTTAGTCAGTTAGTAAGTTAGCTAGTTGGTTAGTTATGTAGTTATTTAGTTAGTTAATTAGCTAGTTGGTTAGTTATGGAGTTAGTTAGTTAATTAGCTAGTTGGTTAGTTAGTCAGCTAGTTGTTTAGTTATGTAGATAGTTAGTTACCTAGTTGGTTAGTTATGTAGTTAGTTAATTAGCAAGTTAGTTAGTTAGTTAGTTAGCTAGATAGCTAGTTAGTTAGCTAGTTAGTTATTTAGTTAGTTAGTTAGTTACTTAGTTAGTCCTTTAGTTTCACGTCCTTCCTTTAATAAATAATATCCAGACGGGGAAGTACATGTGTGATAGTTAGTTAGTTAGTTATTTAGTTAGTTAGTTAGCTAGTTAGTTAGTTAGTTAGTTAGTTAGTTAGCTAGTTAGTTATTTAGTTAGTTAGATCTTCAGTTTAACGTCCTTCCATTAATAAATGATACCCGACGTGGAAGTACGTGTGTGATAGTTAGTTAGTTAGCTAGCTAGTTAGTTAGTTAGTTAGTTTGTTAGTTAAATAATTAGTCCTTCAGTTTAACGTCCTTCCTTTAAAAAATGATACCAGACGAGGAAGTACATGTGTGATAGTTAGTTAGTTAGCTATTTAGTTAGCTAGTTAGTCAGCCAGTCTGTCAGGTAGTTAGTTAGTTAGTTAGTTAGTTAGTTAGTTAGTTAGTTAGTTAGTTAGTTAGTTAGTTAGTTAGTTAGTTAGTTAGTCCTTCAGTTTAACGTCCTTCCTTTAAAAAATCATACCAGACGGGGAAGTACATGTGCGATACTTAGTTAGTTACTTACTTTTTTTAGTTAGTGAGTGAGTGAGTTATCCAGTTAAATGTTAATTAGTTTGTCAGTTAGTTAGTTAGTTAGCAAGTTAGTTATTTAGCTAGTTAATTAGTTAGCTAGTCCTTCAGTTAAACGTCCTTACTTTAATAAATGATACCAGACGGAAAAGTTCATGTGTGATAGTTAGTGATTTACCTAGTTAGCTAGTTAGTTACTTAACTTACTTACTTACTTACTTACTTACTTACTTACTTAGTTAATTAGTTAGTCTTTCAGTTAAACGTCCTTCCTTTGATAAATAATATCCAGACGGGAAGTACATGTGTGATAGATAGTTAGTTACTTAGTAAGTTAGCTAGTTGGTTAGTTAAGTATTTAGTTAGTTAGGTAGTTAGTTAGCTAGTTGGTTAGTTAAGTAATTAGTTAGTTAGGTAGTTAGTTAGCTAGTTAGCAGGTTAGTTATTTTAGTTAGCTAGTTAGTTAGTTAGTTATTTAGTCTTTCAGTTTAACGTCCTTCCTTTAATAAATGATACCAGACGGGGAAGTACATGTGTGATAGTTAGTTAGCTTTTTAGTTAGTTAGTAGGTTAGTTGGTTGGTAAGTTAGTTACTTAGTTAGTTAGTTTTTAGTTAGTTAGGTAGTTAGTTAGTTATTTAGCTAGTTAGTCAGTCAGTTAGTTAGTTAGTTAGTTAGTTAGTTACTTAGTTAGTTAGTTAGTTAGTTACTTAGTTACTTAGTTAGTTACTTAGTTAATTAGTTAGTCCTTCAGTTTCACGTCCTTCCTTTAATAAATGAGACAAGACGGGAGAGTACATGGTGTGATTGTTAGTTAGTTTGCTTTTAGTTAGTTGTAAGTTAGTTGGTTTGTCAGTTAGTTAATTAGTTAGTTTTTAGTTTGTTAGGTTGTTAATTTGTTAGTTAGTTAGTCGTTTTTTTAGTTTAGTTAGTGAGTTACTTAGTTACTTAGTTTTGATTACTGAGTTAGTTAAGTCTTCAGTTTAAGTCATTCCTTTAATAAATGATTCACAGGTTGGGGAAGTTACATGTGGGATAGTTAGTTAGTTAGCTATTTAGTTTGTGGGTTTTGTTAGTTAGTTAGCATGTAAGTAAGTTAGTTACTTATTTTAGTTAGTTAGTTAGTTTTGTAGCAATTTAGTTAGTTAGTTTGTTAGTTAGTTACTTAGTTTGTTAGTTGGTTAGTTTATTAAGTTAGTTAGTTTGTAGTTGTATGTTAGTCTTTCGTTTCACGTTCCTTCCTTTAATAAATACCAGACGGGAAGTTCATGTGTGATAGTAGTTAGTTAGCTATTTAGTTAGTTGCTTTATTTTTGTTAGTTTAGTTAGTTAGTTTATTTGTTAGTTAGTTAGTCCTTCAGTTTCACGTCCTTCCTTTGATAAATGAGACCAGACTGAAGTAACTGTGTGATAGTTAGTTAGTTACTTACTTTTTTGTGACTGAGTGAGCTAGTAGTTAAAAATTTAGTTAGTTAGTTAGTTAGTTAATAAGTTAGGATAGTGTAGTTAGTTCTTCAGTTTAAGTTCTTCCTTTAATAAATGATTACCATATTGGGAAGTACATGTGGATTGTTAGTTAGTTAGTTAGATAGACAGTTAGTTGTTAGTTAGTTAGTTGTGTGATAATTAGTTAGTTAGGATTAGTTAGTTTTGTTGTTATTATGTAAGTTGTATGTAAGTTAGTTAGTTGTTTAGTTTAGTTTGACAATTAGTTAGTTTGTTAGTTAGTGTTGTGTTAATTAGGGTAGTTAGCGATTTTGTTAGTTTGTAAGTAAGTTAGTTAGTTGTTATTAGTTAGTTAGTTAGTGTGTGATAATTAGGTAGTTAGCTATTTAGTTTAGTTTTGTAAGTAAGTTAGTTAGTATGTTAGTTAGTTGTTCGCTAGTTAGTTGATGGTTAGTTAGTTAGTTGGTTAGATAGTTAGTTAGTCCGTCAGTTTAACCGTCCTTCCTTTAAATAAATTACCAGACGTGGAAAGTACGTGTGTGATAGTTAGTTAGTTAGCTAGTTTTTAGTTAGTTAGTTAGTTGGTTTGTTAGTTAAATAATTTGTTAGTCCTTCGTTTACGTCCTTCTTTTAAGAAATGATACCTGAGAGGATGTACATGTGTGATAGTTAGTTAGTTGCTATTTAGTTACCTAGTTAGTCAGCCAGTCTGTCAGGTAGTTAGTTAGTTAGTTAGTTAGTTAGTTAGTTGTTAGGTAGTTAGTTAGTTAGTTGTTAGTTATACGGTCTCCCTTAAACAAGACACAGAATGGGAAGTTAACTTTTGTTAGGTTATTACTTACTTACTTACTTATCTAGTTATCGAGTATGTTAGTGAGTTTTTTAAAAATAATTTATTTATTCTTTTATGATTCATTATGAGGTGAGTGAGTGAGTGATGTGAAGTGAGTGGTTGAAGTGAGTGAGTTAGTTAGTTAACTAGTTCGTTCTTTTCGTTCGTGAGTTACTTAGTTTCTCAGTTTAACGTCTTTCCCTTTAATTACTATATCAGACGGGGACGTTATGTGTTGTTAGTTAGTTAATAAGCTAGTTACCTAGTAGCTAGTTTCTTAGTAGTTTATTATCTGGTATGGTTTGTGGCTAGTTGGTTACTTAGGCTAGTTATAATCTAGTTAGTTAGCTGTTGGTTTTTTGGTCGGGTTCGCTTCGATAGTTAGTTGGTTAGTTAGTTATTGCCTGGTGGTTGATTTGGTTGGTTGTTATTAGTTGGTTGGTTGTGTTGGTTAGTTAGTTAGTTATTTCGTTTAACGTCTTTCCACTTAATTAGTGTTATAACTTCGGGGAAAGGGGTGTAGGTGGTAATTGAGGGAGTGGGTGGGTTGTGGAGTACACTAGTTACTATTCGTTTAACAACTCTAAGACATAAATTAAAGCCTAAAACAAGAATGTTGACAGTAAGAAATACAACAGCTAAAACACTCATTACAATACATGTAACTTGTACAATCTTTATACTATACGAGTCTAGGATAATGGGGACTATGACCTAATGACAATACAATTCGTTAGTAACTATTAACAATCAATATTTAAAAGAGTCTGATAATGGGATTATAATTTAGACAATTCAATTATTCCATTTATGAATGTCTTTTAGACTTAGCTTAAGTAATGAGATGTGGAAAAGAGTTAACACATTTTTTCATAATTTATGATAATAAAAGAATTTGAGCAATTGTGTTGTGTTGTGTATGGTGTGTAGTGACACACATCACACTCCATTCAATAACAATATTCAAACAACATGTTTTTAAACCCTCATATTCTGAGTGAAAACCTGTCGTAAATAAGAAAACAACTTTATATATGAATGTCTCTTATCGTATATTAATCATCTCAACATGATGAAAAAAGATAAAAACTCCACCTTTCCAGTGCCGCTAGAACATATATCTTGACACAACCCATCCATAATCAAAATTGATATCCCCAACCTTTAAACCTTATTGTAAACAAGCACCTATCTCATGCTTTAGGCTCCCACATTTGCAGCGCCCGCGTCCCCCCTCGCTGCTGTGGGTTGCTGTTCTTGTGTGTGGTTGTGTGTGTGTTGTGTTGTGTGTTGTCGTGTGTGTTCTAGGTGTGTGTGTGTGTTCAAGTCAAGTCATAGTCAAACTCTTTATTTTCAGTGATTACATTGAATATGCAGTGATTTGCTTTTTTCTTCATCAAGCATCTATCTAAGAAATAAAAGCGAGACAAAAAAGATAATTTTTATGCAATGTGCCTGTGTCGTGTGTGTGTGTGCGGTTGTGTGTGTACGTGTGTTTGTGTGTGTGTGTGTGTGTGCTGTAGGGGGAGGAGAGTAACGAAGCCTGATTCGAGTTGTAGGCATGTTGGATGGCCGGTCACCTGACTCGAGATCGTGCGTGTACATTGGCGGCGATAGAGTAAACGTGCGACCGAGCTAGTACGCCTAGGAGACCTCACGGACGCATCCGCCTCACAGACACACGTCATCGAAATGTTTGTCAGTCCACCCTCCAGCCCTTAGCGGTTGTCTGTCTGTCTTGTTCTGTCTGTCTGTCTGTCTCTGTTTTCATGTCTGTTCCGTCTAGTGGTCAATCGATTAATATCTGTCTGTCTGTTTTCAACGTCCATTTTAATATAATGTATGTCTATTGATATGTTTAAATATGTATTTAATGTCGTTTATTTGGAATATCTTTTGTGAGTCTGCTCTTCATTGTTTGAATGTCTGTCAGTTTGAATGTTTGTCTGTTTGATGTCTATCTTAGTTTGATGTCTGTTTGAATGTTTGTTTCTGAATGGTTCTATGTTCAATTGATCTTTTGAATATATGTCTATCGGTTCAATGTCTGTGTTGACTGGTCTGTTTGTTGGGATCTTTCTGCGATCTTCTTGAAGCTTTTATGACAATGCAAATCGTCTGCGTGGCAGGCAGCTTTTACCTCTGCTGCAGGTCCTCTCTACCAGTCTCCACAGGAGACTTTGTTCTTGCCACCCGGGGGTGGTATTGGTGTCAGGTCAGGGCCTGGTTCCTCTTTCTCGGGGGTGCCTCGTGTTTGCGTGAGGCAGGCAGGACTGCCAGAGCACTGTTCTGTTGTGTGGACTGCTGCCAGTCTCTGCTTATCCCACCGTGCTACTCCACCAATGGCAATACATGGGCACTGCTATCCCTGTGTGGCTTTTGTTGGAGTTTTTGTCTTCATGTGGAAGTTTAGGAATCGTTGTTGGACAGTCTTGTGGTCTGGAATTTAGTGTTGCCTGCTCCCTGTTGTGTAAGCAGGAAGTATGTAGTCTTTCCCCGCTATTCTGGCTCCCAACTCATCGTGACACGAGCTACTTTCGCTTCCTCATAGATTGGTTCATCTTGTCTCTCTATCCGTAGCACGGGTCTTTGTTTTGAGTGACCTGGCTGTAGTGTGGATGTTGTCTCTTGTTTTTTTACTTGTGGTGTGTTTGGGCTGGTGTGTCTAGGCTTCAGACAGAAGCTGGCGACCCTCCAGCGTTGTTCCCCGGCCCCCTGTTTCCCCTTTTCCCCCGGGAGTCAGTGGTCCAGTGTCAAATAGCGGGAAAAAGGGAGGGTTAAGATGTTTGAAAAGACGAGAGATGATGAGAAAATGATGATGAGAGAGACGACGCGAGACGATAAGCTGCTGCGGGGCTGCTGCTGCTCTGCTGCTGGTGCTCTGCTGCTGCTGCTGCTTGTGCGTGTGGTTTGCGCTGCTGCTGCTGTGATGATGATGATGAGATGTGATGTGTGTGATGATGATGTTTATGTGATGATGATGTGTGTGATGACGCGACGACGCGTGATGATAATAAAAATGGAATTTATACAGCTTTAAATCTTGTAAAAAAAAAATCAATGCGTTACCAGGACTACTGAATGCCCCTGCGGGGGGGGCAAGAGTGTGGCGGTTTTTTGGGTCAGTGCGTTGTGGATGTAAGGTCTTAAGAGGACCGGGTATTTATTTGCAAGAAGTATTTGTGGGAAGTAACGAGTCCATGAGGGGGTTGCTTCTTTTCTAGAGTATGCCTCCCTTTGTATGCTGCAGCAAAGGCCAGTTTGAGAAACTAACATTAATGAAGTCTCTCCCGCAGGGCCGGGTAGAAATCCTGCCTCCCCTGGGCAGCACAAACAGCGCAACGCAGCGCCCACAAGCAGAACCTGGCACAGACTAGGTCTACAAATCCCTTTTGGGGAGCGGGTCTGCACTTTCGGGTGTAAGGCTAGTTTTTTGGGGCCAAACTGAAAACTGTTAGACCTGCCCAGGGTGTTGCAAATTTTTTTTCAGAAATTTGACTGTAGTGCTGGGTGGACCCAGGTATTGCGGTGTGAATACTAGAATGATTTTTACAAGCAGTGTGGGGTTTTAAAGTAAAAAGGATATCAGTGCTTACAGGGGGATATTGAATACTAGAAATGTTTAAAAAGGGGGTGATATTAAAAACAAAGGATTCAGTCTTACAGGTGTGATATCTGAAAATAGAATGACTGTTTACAAGTGTGTGATACTAAAATCAAAGGATACAGGCTTTGGGTGATATCGAATACTAGAATAATGTTT
>CM054137.1:1774267-1802974 GCA_028751875.1 Rapana venosa | reverse complement strand
GGTGGTTTGTTTTTTTCTTGGAACTCTTTTTTTATGAAAGGGGCATTTTGTCGTATACAAAAGTAAGTCCAAATCCAAAAATTCAACAGTTTTCTTTGGTGTGTGTCTTGGTGTGGTGTGTGTCTATTGTGTGGTGTGTGTTTTTTTTTTGTGTGTGTGTGGTATGTGGGGGTTTGTGTTTTGGGTGTGTGTGTGTGTGTATGTATGTGTGGTGTGTATGTGTTGTGTGTGGTGTGTTGTCTATGGTTGTGTGTTTATGTGTTTTGGATGTGGTGTGTGTGTGTGTGTGTGTTTGTTAGTGTGTGTGTGGTGTTTGTGTGTGTAGGTGTGTGTATGTGTGTGTGTGTGCAGATGTGTTTGTATTGTGTTGGTGTCTATGTTGTGTTGTGTGTGTGTGTGTATTGGGGTTGGTGTCAATGGTATGTTGTTTGTATGGGTGTTAGTGTGTGTGTATGTGTGTGTGTTTGTGTGGTCATTTTTGGTGTAGTGTTGGTGTATTGTGTGTTTGGGGTTGTGTATGGTGTGTGTGTCTATTGTGTCATGTGTGTGTGTGTGTGGTGTGTATGTATGTGTGTCTATGTGTGTGGTGTGTATGTGGTGTTGGTTTTTGTGTGTGTTGTGTGTTGTGTTATGTGGGGTGTGTGTGTGTCTGGGTGTGTGTGTGTGTCTATGTGTGGTTGGTGTGGGGTGTGTGTGTGTGTGTGTGTGTGTGTGGTGTGTGTTGTGATTTTGGTGTGTTATGTGTGGTATGTGGGGTGTGGGTGTAGTTGGGTGTGTGCGTGTGTGTGTGTGTGCTATGGTTGTTGTGGTATAGTGGTATGGCTATGTGTGTGTGTGAATAGGGGTAGTGTTTGTGGTGTATGTGTGGGTATGTGGTTGTGTATGTGTGTGTAGTGTTGTGTTTATGTGTGTTTGTGTGTCAGTGTGTGGGTGTGGTGTATAGTATGTGTGTTTGGTGTGTGTATGGTGTGTGTATGTGTGTGTGGTTCTATGTTGTGTAGTGTGTGTGTGTGTTATTGTGTGTATGTTGGTGTGGTGTATGTGTCTGTAAGTGTGTGTGTGTATGTTATGTGTGTGTATTGTGTGTGTGTGTCTAGTGTGTCTAGTGTGGGTGTGGTGTGGTGTTTTTGATGTTTCTATGTGTGGGGTGTATATATTTGTGTGTAGTGTGTTGTATGTGTGTGTGTAGTGCGTGTTATGTGTGTGTGTTATTTGTGTGTGTTTGTATTGTGTGTGTGTGTCTATGGTGTGTGTCTATGTGTGTGGTGTGGTGTGTGTGGGGTGTGTATGTAAGTGATGTGTTGTGTTGTTTTTTGTGGTTTTGTGTGGTATGTGTGTGTGTGGTGCGTGGTGTGTGCGTGTGTTGTGTGTTGTGTGCGTTGTGTGTGTGTGTACATGTGTTTTCGAAGTGTGTTGTATGTGTTTTTGGGTGTTGTGTGTGTGATTGTAGTGTGTGTGTGTGTGTGTATTTTTGTGTGTTTGTGTGTGTTGTGTGTTGTGTATGTGTGTGTGTGGTGTTTATGTGTTGGGGTTGTTGGTGTGGGGGTTTGTGGTTGTGTGTGTCTGTGTGTGTTGGTGTATGTGTGTGTGTGTGTCTTGGTGGGGTGTGTTTTATGTGGTTGATTGTGTGTATGTGTTGTTGTGGTATGTGTGTATGTGGTGTGGTGTCTATGGTCTATGTCTATGTGTGTGTGTGTGTGTGTGTGTGGTGTGCGACACTGGCGCCTTCACGGAGCAGGAGGAGGCGTCACTCAGCGGTACACATAGCACTCCAGCAGCAGCAGGGTCATCATCGCCCCCTCAGCACCTACTTCAAGAACCGAGCAGTCCAGCTACCTGAGCCAGTCAGCCTCCGTCACTGCCGGGGATTGGTGGGGGTGGTGGTGGTGTCGGTAGGTGGTGGTGGTGATCGGGTGATGATGTGGTGGCGTGTGGTGGTGGTGGGTGGTGGTGGTTGGTGATGGTGGTGTGCTGCGTGGTGGTGGTGGTGGTGGTGTCGATGTGGTGGTGTGGTGGTAGGTGGTGTGGGGGGAGATGGTGGTGGTGGTAGATGGTGATGGTGGTGGTGGTGGTGGTGGTCTGGTTCAGTGGGTGGTGGTGTGGTGGTGATGATTGGTGGTGGAGAGGCGTTGTGTGAGGAGGTCGAGGTGGTGTGTGATGGTGGGATGGTGGTGGTGATGGTGATGGTGGTGGGTGGTGATCGGAGTGGTAGGTGGTGGAGGTGGTCGGTATGATGTTGGTGGTGATGGGACGAAGGTGGTGATGAGGTGATGATGGTGGTGGTGATGGTGATGGTGAGGATGGTAGGTGGTGATGATTTGATGATGGTGGTTGATGGTGGTGAATATTGGTGATGGTAGATGATGGTTGGTGGAGGTTGATGGGGCGGTGATGATGGTTGTGTGATGGTGGTGGTAATGGTGGTGATGGGTGCGTGTGATGATGGCGGGGGTGGTGTGATGATGGTGATGGTGGTGTTGTTTGGCGTGGTGACATGATTGATGGTGGGGGTGAATGATGTTGTGGAGATGATGATATGACGGTGATCATGGATGGTGGATGATGTGTGCGCGCCAGGCTGATGTGGCGGTGGATGTGTGAAGATGGTGGTGGTGCTGTGATTGGGCGACCGTAGATGATGTGTGGATTGGTGGTGGACTGTGGTGATGAAGAGGAGGGGTGGGGTGGGCGGAGGTGAGTGATGGGTGGTGGTGGTGATGATGACTCGGTGATGGTGATGACGCGGGGTGATGGTGGTGAGATGGTGTTATGGTAGTGGTGATGATGATGATGTCGGTAGTCGTGGTGGTGGTTTGTCGTGATGGTGGTGATTGGTGGTGGTGGTGATGGTAGTGGTTATGGGGTTGGGGTGATGATGTGGTGCGTGGTGATGATTATAATGATGGAGTATGTATGCTGATGATGAGGTGGTGTTGGTGAAGGGCGGTGATGTGAAGATGATGATGATGCATGGTTGCTGGTGATGAGAGGTGATGGTGATGGTGATGATTGTGTGGTGGTGGTGGTGGTGATGGTGATGATATGATGATATGTGATGAGATGAGATGAGATGATGGTGATGATGTGGTGGAGGTGTTGTGATGGTGGTGGCGGTAAGTGATGATGGTAGGGGGTGTGGTGGTAATGTGTGGTGATTGTGATTTTGGACAGATGGTGGTGGTGATGATGTGATTAGGATGTACGACGTGATGATGGTGATAATGATGATTGTAATGATGGTCTGTGATGGTAACGATATGATGGAGATCATGATGGTTTGTTTATGGTGACGATAATGATGATGACGATGTGATTTGTGATGGTTTGATGGTGGTGACGATGATGAGGGTAAATGATGGTGAAGATGATGGTGGTGATGATGTCTGCGATGGGCCGTTGTGGTTGTGACATTACGAAGATGGGTTGGTGAAGATGAATGATGATGATGATGATGATGATGAAGATGATGGATGATGATGATGATGATGATGGATGATGATGATGATGATTGATGGTGCGGACTGCGATGGAAGGTGACGAATGGAAACATGATGAACGCATAGACAGCTCATGACAGTGGTGACTGATTGATGAGAATGATATATCGTGATGATGAACGACGACGACGACCGACAGACGACGACGATGAAAGAATATGATGATGATGATGATGATGATGATGATGATGATGATAGTGTTTCGGTGTTAATTGCAAGTCATTCCCAGTGACGGTGAACGTGGCAGACGTGTGGGGTGAGCGGGGTGGCCACGGAGCTGCCGTGCTGCTCCGGACAGATGGGGGACTGCCCGCGGCCCATGGTGGACGTCCCTCTGACATACAACCGTCTTCGCCCGTTGTTTCATGATACCTGTCTGTCCTGTCTGTCTGTCTCTGAGTCTGTCTGTCTGTCTGTCTGTCGTTTGTCTGTTTGATGTCTGTCTGATTGCAGGTCTGTCTGTTTGCTTCGTCTGTCTGTTTGTGTGTCGTCTCGTCTCCTGCCTTGTCCGTCGGTCCTTGTCTGGGTGTCTGTCTACATATCTGCCTGCCTAGCTGTCTGTCTAGATCTATCTGTCCAGTCCTGACCTGGTGTCTCTGTCTGTTGAGTGTCGTGTATGTATGTATGTATGCCTGTGTTGTGTGTCCGCCTGTCTGTTTCTCCATTTTTGTACGTCGAGGTCCTCTGTTCTGTCTGTCTGTTTCACTCTTTGTGTACGTATGTGCTCTGTCTGTCTGTCGGTTCTCGCTTTCGTGTACTCTGTGCTCTCTGTCTGTCCTGTCTGTTGTCTCTCTTATGTGTACGTCTGTGTCTCTGTCTGTCTGTCTTCTGTCCTGTTATTCTCTTTTGTGTACGTCTGTGGTGCTTGAGTACTGTGGACCGAACTCAGCGGTGGCACTGTGAATGTCAAGCTAACACAACATCTTAAAATAAATGTTTCACAGATCGACCCTGATTTCACATGGTCAGGAGCACTGATATCAAAGCAGTTTTCGCGAAGCAATACGAAATTGTAGATAGTATCTACAAAGTTTTTTTTTGACAAAGATATGTGATCCATTTCAAGAAAACATATTTTGTGTTTGTTATTGAAAATTAAAGCAATTCGTCATGTGAGACGACTGTGGGGAAATCAGATCTTCTCACTCCCTCATTTAGGCTGTGGGGAACAGATCTTCTTCAGCTCCTCATGTAGGCTGTGGGCGATACAGATCTTCTCACTGCCCCATTGTAGGCTGTGGGGAACAGATTCTTCTTGCACCCCTCCAAGTGACGGCGCTGTGGAACAGATCTTCTTCACCCTCCATGTCAGGCTGTGGGAACAGATCTTCTCACATCCGTCATTACGGCCATGGGGACCCAGACTCTTCTTCACATCCCTCCTGTAGCTGTGGGAAACAGATCTCTTCACTCCGATCATGTAGGCTGTGGGGGAACAGATCATCTTCCTCTCATGTAGGCCTGTGGGGAACAGACCTTCTCACTCCTCATGTAGGTTGTGTGATAGATGGTAGTTTTAGTTAGCGTTCCTATCATTTAACGCTCCCTTCCTTTAAAAATGATACAATACGGGAATAAATATGTGTGAAAGTTAGTTAGTTAAATAGTTAGTTACTAGCTAGCTAGTTAGTCAAGTCAAGCTCAAGTCAAGTCAAAATTTATTCCAGATGGTCACTTTGGGACGGTAGTAAGCTCAGAGTCGGACACTCGCTTTCCCCCACACCAAGTTAAGGCAGCGTCGAGCGTGTTACCAGTTTTGGATGGGTGAACCGTCTTGTCGGCGACCTTGGCATCGAGTATGCAGTTCCCCCAGTTTCACCAGGCTGTAAATGCGGTACCATGGCCCTCTTTAGGTCAGGGAAGGTAAAGCACGAGGAGAGGAGATGGGCGCCGCCTCAATAATGCTGGCCCTATAAGAAGTGAGGTCTCTGACGCATCGCACGACCCCTACGACCTTATAGGTTATGGGACTCTTACTTCCTTTACCTACAATTGAATAAGCAATGCCATTTGCTTTATTTGTTCATCAAGCATCATCTAAGAACAAATTTCGTAATATCTATACTAAGACACTACATTATTGCATCTTCTACCATTAATTAAAAACCAGTAAAAAAAAAAAAACGAAGAGGATAAAAATCGATCTAAGGAAATACATTGAAAACTACAAATTACCACATATACATATACACGCACACACATACTCATGCTCACCTAGCGCGGTGCGCCTCACGTCCACACACACAATTTAAACAAAAATTTTAAAGACTTAAAAAAAAAAATCATAAAACGCTCAGGACAAACAAATGACTTCACTTACTGTTTTCACTCCATTTTTTCAACGTTTTATACTTAGATAATAAAAAGGTACAGTAATAAAACTTAGAAAATACTAGCGATTCTCATACGGACTAATATTGTACCTTCAATGCTCCATCCTCATCCTCCCTCCACCCCAGCCAAACGTGTGCTTTTTATGCTCTCATACTTTTCAAATAGCGCTTTTAAAAATGACCTATCTCACACAAAACTCATTCAAAGCAAGAGAAGTCAAATAAGATTACAATACATCATTTTACATAATGAGAAACAATTAA
Organism: Rapana venosa; assembly: GCA_028751875.1. Lineage (NCBI taxonomy): Eukaryota > Metazoa > Mollusca > Gastropoda > Neogastropoda > Muricidae > Rapana > Rapana venosa. The sequence continues at coordinate 1,796,880 of CM054137.1, read as the reverse complement.
AACAACAATCACCCTGCCATCACATGAGACACAATACTAACAAATGATCCCCCATCACCTGAGACAACAACATAACGATGACTAACAGAAAAGTACATTGGAAAGGATGGGCGGTGGGGGAGAAGGAGTTATCAAGGGGAAGGGAAATACACCTTCAATCAAACAGAGAATTAATACTTTTTTTAAAAACCAATTAATTCAACAAGCTAGAACCCCTATACGATACAGAATTCAAAAGCCCATAACCAACTGAGCTAGTCAAACTAAAACAATATGCAAACATAAAACAGTATCGACTTATACAGTACTAATAATCTCAGTGCTCTAACTGCAACTAAAAACAACAACCCGTAAATCTATTGAATTAAGACGAAGACAAAGGGCATGAGTAGATGCGAGCCACAGGCAATAGGAGAGAAGAGGAAGATAGTGGACGACAGAGAGAGAGAGAGAGAGAGAGAGAGAGAAGAGAGAGAGAAGAGAGAAGAGAGTGAGAGAGAGAGAGAGAGAGACGCTTTAACGCTTTAACAAGTTTATTGTCATAGCCCAACTCAGGAGCCTTTTGACAAGGGGGGCTAACACAAATATGTTGTCAATACTCAGTAAATAAAAATGTGAAATACTGATCAGTACAGTCAAGCGTTTGCAAAACAAAGAAACCATAGTCCATCCACGTATAGCGAACTAATTAATAATGATAACATTGGCCGTATATACATTTACAGTACATAAAAAGTGCAATACTGATCAGTACAATTAGTTGACAAAAGAACGGGTCCCAGTCCACGTATAGCGAACTAATTATAATGATAACATACGGAGCGTATACTACATTTATCAAATTAACGAGTTAATACAAGAACACGAAAAGCGAAAAATCAAACTGCAATGCAAAAACAACAATCGACTCGACCCATCCATTTAAATTACAAGTGATATATCAGCCCTTTTTAACTCTGCTTACTTGAAAAACATTGCTCTCTAAGGGACTATTATCTTACATGTTTATATAGTTGGTGCTGCGACTATGGCTTTGTCTTAATTTTTGTTGCTTCTGCAATAACTTAGCTACAGAGTTAATTACATGTTCGTTTTCAGACGACAAAATAGAAATAACATAATCTGGACTTTTCTGTTCTTCCTAGTTTTTGAAATTATGTTTCTTTTCGTATAGTTCTCAGTTATGCGTCTACCCATTGAAACAAAAATGAAATTTCAACATCAACATATGAACCACATAATGGAAATCGTTATTTGCATAGCTGTCTCAGTCTGGACACTAATCTTTTATTAGCATTATAACCCAGTGTTTCTTACAGCCTGAATCGAGTCAGTAGATTAAGGTCTGTGCCATTTGTCAGGAACTATTGATAGATCTATTTTCTACCTGTCCGAGAATACAGATTTGCGAACAAAAGAACCAGCTATCTTTATTTTACTTTCCAAATCTGAGGCCATTTTGGTTTTAAGGACAAATAAGCCTTTCTTTAAATTCCGAAGAAACTGGCGCTCATTACTCTACCTCCTGAACATCCATGCTCCCAAAGCCATGCCTGACAAAACTCTTTAACTCGATATACCCAGTTCTTCTTACCCAATTCCATCCAGAATAGAATAACATATCGTAAGACTGTCTACATAAACTTGTTGTGGAAGTTTCAATAGTTTTTAACCAATATCTAATGCATTCTCACAAAGTTCTTATATATAAAGGATATCTCTTTCCTGTCGTCTCCATATAGTATAGTGTTAGATAGAATGTCATTGGCATATTTTAAAAAACGTTCATTGCAAATGCGTGAACTTTTTCCATGTGCGTATTTACATATCAATCCCCATTATTTCTGAAGCGTAGGTAAGCCTCGGTTCTACTGTGTGCAATAGTTTCCAGAATAGGAACATTCTATTGATATCAGCTTCGTAATGTTATTTAGGATTTCTATTACAACAACCTTTTTTCGCCCCCTTCCTACAAGATTCGTGCCTTGCCAAAATTAGACTTAGCTTTGTTTCCAAACATCATCCCCTAATATGTATACGTATAATTAATTTTTACTTCAGCATTTCCATAAAACCTTTTTTTCATAAACTGATAAAGCCCCCTTTCAAAAAAACAATAATGTTTTTTTTTTCCACATTTAGCAAATAAAAATTATCTGCCCTCTTTAAGTTTTTAATGATTTGAAACCCCGTTAACGTCTCAGACAAAGAATAATATCGTCGAAAAAAGTAGTAAGAACCCCTCGATTCACCGGGGAATTTATTTGAATCCCAGTTTTTTTTCTTGATAATCATAGCTAGCTCATTTAAAAAAGAACGAAAAATCTTGGGCTAAAAATAAACCCTGCTTCACTTTTGGGGTTTCAAAGAAATTGAATATTAATTTCTTGCAGCCACACGCTAGTATGAATTATAAATAGCTCTGAGGGCCATATTAATTTACCTTTACCCCCTTTTTTTTTTCGTAGTACATTCCACAATTTATTTCTTTTCAAGATCGAAGGCCTTTCTAAATCAACAAAAGAAACATATAATTTTTACTGGCCCAAAAATTTTTTGAAAGAGAGTAAAGAGAAATATATGACTACAGTGCTGTACTTCGCTCAAAACCCTCTGTTTCATTAAATTTTTCTTCGTTATCTCCCCACTGAGTTAATCTTTTATTAAAAATAAAAGTATAAAGTTTATTAATACATGGTGGAGCTACTCCACGATAGTTTTCGCATTATTAAAATTTTTTTTTTTATGTATGGGAAATTTATTCCTGATTTGGCCCACTGCAAAGGGAAAAATAAACCTTTTAAAAACAGAAGGTTAAATACTAACAAAAAAAGTAATTACAGCTGATTTTGATATTTCAGCATTTCTCCAATTTTTTTGGGCCAGCATTTTTTCCCTTTTTTTAAATTTTTAATAGCTCAATAATCTCATTCTGATTTTAGGATTGTTAAAAATTTTTAAAAATTTTTTTCATCTTCTTGTGTATTTCCCAAATTTTTGTGTTTCTGCAAAATTAAAGTCATCTCTCATCATCATCAGACCCGTGACTTGGCGGTCGTGGGGGAGACATGAAAGACGATCCCGGGTAAGCCCCTCCATCCACCCGGGTCCTCGGCTCTGGCAGTATTTCCGATCATTTTCCGGTCCTTCTCTGATTTTGTCCACCCATGACTTTTTCGTCTTCCCCTCCTTCTGCCACCTTCGAGTATTCCCTGCAGTACTTTTTTGGGCAGGTTTTTGTGGGGGGTGACGTGGCCGAACCATGTCAGCTTTTTTTCTTGACGATGGTGAAAAGGGGTTTTTCCTGTGGACCTGCCAGCCGTGTTATTTGACTCTTGACAAATTCTTTGGTCTTTCGTTCTCCCAGGATATCCCCAGTGTTTTCTAGGGCATTTTGTTTCAATGACTGGATTCGCTTTGCTTTTTCAGAGTCAATGCCGGTTTCATTTCCCTAAGCGGATCGACGAATTTGGGCTTTGTAAGCTTAGTTTATTGGGAAACGATCTCTTTACTTTTCCATATGGTGGTGAGTTTTGTCATGGAAGATGTTCCCATGGCAAATTCTGACTTTGTTTTCTGTCGTCGATCGCTCTCCTTTGTGGGTAGCGCCGGGGTATTTAAAAGCGTCTACCTCCCCCAGTTTTTTGGGCCCGTTCATGTAAATTTTAGCGGTGGCATTGCTCGTGCGTTCACAATACTTTACTTTTCTCCGGCTCCCCCCACCCATATGCTCCAGCTCTGTTCTCAAGTTGGTGTAAGATTTTGCAGCTCGTGTTACTCCCCCCATGGGTCAAGTCATCGAAAACCCCGAAAGTTTTTGGGGGGGTCTGCCGCCAATGGAGTGGTAGGGGGGGAAGTTGGGGGTCTTCCAGATGTTTTTCCAAAAACAGATTGAACAGGACTGGAGAAACAGGCATCCTTGTCGGGCCCCCAACGGGGTTTTGAAGTGTCTCCGACCTGATTGTTCAGAAGGTGCACTGTTGAGTTTTATATGTTTTAAAGGGGGTTTGCACTAGCCCTTCTTCAATGCCAAACATTCTGGGGACCTGCACGGGCCTTCGTGCCATACTCTGTAAAAAAGCCTTCTTGAGTCGATGAGTTGTGGAACAGCCTCTGATGTTAAAGATTTTTTCCATAGATTTGGCATTTTAAAAATCTGTTCTTTGGCTCCTCCCGCCTGAACCCAGCTTTTTCCTCTGCAAGGTTTTTTGCCTCCTTTTTGAGTCGATTCAAAATAATTTTGGCATGACTTTGGCGGGGCTGATGAGGTGATTGTTCTATTTTTTTGGCATTGGCGAAATTTTTCCCTTTTTGGGCGGGGTAGAGAGTGATTGTGTCCAGTCTTTTGGCCACTGTTTTTTTCCCCCAAATTTTCTGAAATAGCTGAAACATATGTGATGCTGTTTCGCCAATGCTTGAGCAGCCTGTTTTTAATTGTCTGCCCCCGGGGGACTTTCTATGGTAATGCGGAGGCTTTTCCACTTTTTCCCTAGTATAGGAATGGCGGGGTGCTTTGATGTTGCTGCTTTCTTTTATTTGCTCTTGTAGGTTTATTGGGTGTTGTACAGTTCTTGACAATATTAGCCCACCTGTTCAATGAGCTGAGTTTTGTGAGGGGGTTTCCGGAGCTGTCTTAATGACGATGATTTGGTTTGAAGTGGTTTGTGGTTTCTTCAGGGTGTCGTACCCCTTTTTATGTTGCCCACTTTCTGTTTTTTTCGATTCATCACATTGATCACTGATCCACTTCCTCGGGCCCTTTTAACATTGATTCTTCACGGTTTTTGGGCCTCCCTTTTCTTTAGGGTTAAAGCCCTGGTTGGTTTCAGTGTCTTCTTGTATCGCAGGGTCAAGATGTTTTGGGTACCATGGCTGGTGTTTTTTCCCTTACGACCGGTACCTCCTCTGCGTTTCTCGGACTGCCTCATTGAAGATTGTTGGTGAGGTCATTGATGTCTTGTCCGGAGGGTTAATGCCGAAAAACTCCGAAAAAGCTTGCTTGGGAAGTTCCTCGACATCTGGATCTTTTATTTTTCCACGTAAAAATTTGATCTGGGTTTGCGGCTTTTTTGTTTTTTTCAGCTTCTTTTGAATACCCGCACAAAGGTCGTGGTCGTGCCTATGTCAGCCCCGGGGTTTGGTTCTTGTTCTGGCTCTGTTGATGCGGATTTAAAAAGCGCCTGGTGTTAAGATAAAATCTTTTGGTTAGGTTTCTTCCCTTTTGGCCCCTGCCAGGTTTTCCCCCTTTGATGCTTGTGGGGTAGAGGGTATTGGCAAGGTAAGTCTGTGGGGCAGGCAAACTCCAGCAACGTAGCCCCCTGTCTTTGGGTCCCCCCTTTCCAAACTGCCCAAAACTGTTCCGGCCCAGGGTTGTAAGAGTAGGACCTACTTTGGCGTTAAAACCCCCTTGGTGTGAGATGTCCTTCTTGGGTTTTTTTCTTAATTCACTTAAGATCTTCAAAAAAATTTCTTTACTTCTTCACTGTATGGTCAGATGATGGGATAGATTTGTATGTTTGTGATGTTTTTGGGGTTTGGGCGCCCCCGGATGCTGAAAATCCTGCTCGAAGCCGGTGTACACTGATAATGCACCCCACTATTTTCCTTTCTGAAAAACCACTCCTGTTGGGGAGTTTCTCTGGCACTGTACCCGATCTTGTTGCCCTTTTCAGTCAATGTCTCCCAAACCTGTCCTCTCACTTTTTCCTGTCCAATAATGTCCCCCTTTGTACGGCTAAGCTTAAACCCGTTCTTTGATTTTTTCCCCACGGGAAGTGTACGGAGTTCCCTGGGCCAATGGTGATTTGTTCTTAGGGAGCTTAAGTAATGTTTTAACTCCATGCTGTTGTCCTTCCACCCGGGTTTAAATGGAAAGGCGGTCGTTGGTAACCCGGGGCCCCGACCGATCCCCGGGATCATTTTGGCTTTGCATTTGTCTTTTTTTTTTTTGTGGGTTGGTATTCCTTGGTGGCGCCAAACTCCCTCCAGTCTCCATAGTTTTGGGTTTTTTCTATTGGGGGGTTTCCCCCCCAATGCGACAGGTTGTATGGGTTACTGGGTACCAGTGGTAAAAGAAACCCTTTTGACTGACCTGACCTGTAAAATCATTAAAAAAACCTTTAAAAAAAGTCTTTTCCATTGTTGAAAAAGTGGTTTTTATAAAATGTGGTTCGACTAACAGTCTGTGATGGACCAGCGTTTGGGTCCTTAGACGAAACTTTTAAGTTTCTCTAATTCTTTTCGTCAAATTTTTCTTTTGTTTTTTGTGATGTATTCTTTTCGGCGGTAGTGTACATTTGTCTTTTTTTTGGTTTATTACATTCGTTTTCGACGTTTAAATCGTTTTAATATCTCTTAACTTCTTGTTTCTTTCGTTTACATTCAGCATCAAACCCTCGTTACATTTTTTTTTTACCTTTTTAACTTTCTGACATGCATGCAGCAGCCCAAATAAGGCCTTCACAAAAATGATCTACAGTTTTTTAATCGGGGTTTAATAGCGGGGTGTTTTTAAGCTTTCTTGAAATTTTTGCATTATCTAATTCATGTTTATATACCTCTACAAAATTTTGACCATAAATCTTTTCTACACTCTCTTTTCTCTACTTTCGTAAAAAAGTCTTTTTATTTCCAGTTATTTCAACGGGGAGGTGGAAAGAATAAAACCCACCCCCAATACACAGATCAAACTGATAATAATTTATAGGACAAGAAATAAACAATAACGCTGCATCCATTAGGAGCACAAAGGTATACTCCCCCTCCCTATCCCCCTACAACAACCCTTCAGTCCCCATGTCAAAAAATAAAACATAAATCAAGCAAGAAACCGCCAAAAATTTTTCATCATTTCATCCTTGAGGGACGCACAAAGTTCATATTCCCCTCTCATCTCCACATCATCCAATAATTTGCATCACTTTAAGGTCGGCTGCCCGACCCGTCCTGGCATTTAAGTTTCCTACAATCATAAATGAAAGTCATCATTTGAAAATATTTCAAAAATGTTTTCAATAAAACAACACCATCTTTAAATTTGTTTTTTTATTTAAAGAGGACCCCCTTTGGAAATTTAGCACCTATCAAGAGTCAAGAAAATTTTTAGTGAGGACACAAAAACGAATTTTTTACTATTTTTTAAGGGGACATCTTTTAATTTGCGTCAAGTTTTCAAAATTAAATTTAAAAAAGTCCCTTGTTGGGTGGCCAGGGCCCGTCCTAGCTCTTCTTAAGTTGCTGGGGGACAGATTTTGGCGATGTCTTTGCTGTCACTGGGCCCCTTTGCGCGAGCAGACGACTTTTGGGGGGGTTCGCAGGGAAAACCCCCATCCCCGCTGGGTAGGACGGCCCTCACTGGATAGGACAGCCCCTCACAGCGAGGGGGAAACCCCCCCAACCTCGCTGGCTGTGACGTTCACCTCGTGAGTCGCCGCCCGGTTGCCATGGAAAGCCCCCCCGCACTGCCTCGGGAAAGTCACCCTGTGCTGGTTCCGCCCCTGCCACAAGGGAAGGGGGAAGGAGAAGGGGCCCCCTTCCCCTTCTTCTGTCGGCTGCCAGGTTGGTGCCCCCCTCTGACGTCCGCCCCCTCTGCCGGGGAGGAAAGGGGAATCCCCTTTTTGAGGAATGTGAGGGGGGAAAAGGGGTGGAGGACTGTGCCACCCCCCCTCCCACCACCTTTCGTAGGATCGGGGGGCTGGGGGCCGGGCCCCATCACCAATTTTCACCCGTTAATTGGCGATCATGGCTGGGTGTCCATCTGTGCCGTCCCCTTCGTGTCCCCCTTCTGGGTCCAGGTCCCAAAATTTTGGGCATCCCCAAAATTCACATGTTGATGCGGACGAGCACAGGTTTTTTATTGGATCCCCGTCAGTTTGCGAGGTATACCAAACGCCTCAAGTTATCTTTCTTTAGAAATTTTCCCCCTGTCCGTGTCGCTTTTTGCTGTTCAATTTCTGTCTTCATTCCCCGATAGTATCGGACAGTTTTTTACACCTTCTCTGTCTTGTTCCTTTTTTCAAAAAAGCGGTGGATACTTCAGGTTTTTTGTGCTGTCCCCGCCACCTCTTGATCCCCCCCAGTCTGCCCCATCTCTGGGGTTAAATTTTTTCACACTTTTTTTACTTCTCGAAGTTCATTCTTAATTTACCTAAATGCTGATGACACTGTTTGTTTTGAAAACTGTTGTGGATGTTCTGCATTCAGTGTTATCAGGTCGCTTTCATCATTGTGTGTTTGTCACTATAGCTGTTTCCCCTTTTCTCATTGTCTTTCCATCAATATTGGGGGCCCCGGGTTAGGTTCTACGTCGCCCCAAGCAACAGCTAAGTAGGGGGAAGGGGGGCGGCTGCACACAAAGGCCACGAGAATCACGGGGACGTGCAATCCCGGTGACAGGCCGGCCCCCTGTCACGTCCAATACTCCCTTTTCTCAAGCCCCTGTTGTTCCCTTTTTAATTGATTTATTTCAAACCCCAAAAAAGTCGATGGCCAAAACATCGCTGTTGCTGACTGACGTCATCTAGAAATCAAAATGGCCAGCACCAAAGCCCCCAACAAAACTCAGTGATGAAGGTAGTCACCGTGCTGGTGTGTGCTCACCCGGGACATCAGGGGCCTTTTTTTTCAGCAGCCTCACACGTTGACATTTGCAACAACACCCCAATTGCACCCCCCACATCAAAGTCCCCCATTTTGAAATTGTTTCATGCACTAGAGTGTTGTAAATTTAGCAAAAGTCATCTGAAAAAATCCTTGAGCCCATGTGGGACACACCCAAATTCCCCACCCCCCTTACAGGGTGCCCCTCGGAGCCATGTTGATCGTCCCCCCCCCCCCCCCCGAGAGAGGAGAGAGAGGGAGGAGAGGAGAGAGAGAGAGAGGGGAGAGAGAAAGGACACATATAAGCTATCAGGTTTTCTAAAAAGATTTTAAAAAATTCCCCCCTTTCCACTTGTTTCAAATTGCAGATTTTTATGGTTGCATAGATTACTTTACTTCTTTGCATAATTGTGGCCTCTTTCCCGTTCCCCCCCCTCCACACATAACAGGTGTATGAAAATTTTAGTACGAAGAATACTTGAATTTTTTTTGTTGAGGGAATCCCTTGTGTGGTAAATGTAGTAGGGTTGTTTTTTCCCGTATTAATCAGGGTTTGATTTCCTTTTTAGTCAATTCGGGCATTCAGCATTAATGGCTTTTAGTGTGTCTTGAACTGATTTTTTTTTTTTTTTGATAATTTTAAGCGTTTTGGGGCTTGTTCCTAAGTCCAAACCTGAGTACAAAAGCTTTTTTTGTAAAGATTATTTTTTGGGTCTGGGAAATTTTAGAAATGATTAGTTGTGATATTGTTTTTTTGAAGCTTTTGGGATCTTTGGAGGGGGCTTTTTCCATTAAAAAACTTTCTGGCAAATAGAGCTTTTTTTTGAAAAAGTCGTTTTTGTAGGTTAGGATATTTGTTTTTTTAAAATCTTTTGAGGGTTTAGGACTTGATTTTGTAGAACAATTTTGTGCTTTTTATTAATCTATGAATCAATTTTAAATTTTTATCACGAGCGCCCAAAGAGGAAGCTAGTCAACTAAGGAAATAGGCTGAAAAAAAGAGTTTGCGAGAGGGTTTTTTCAGAAAAAAGTTTTTATTTTTGAAATGAAGTAGCTTTAAAAAACGTTTTCCCAGCGCCATCACTGGTCGGTCCAAATAAGATTTTTGTCAATAATTACACCCAAATTTGTGGGGGTCAAAACTTCAATTTTCTCTTTTTTCTATCAAAAAGGTTGGAAATTTTCTTTCATTTTTGTCTCTTTTGTCTTGTAGTAATACATACACTATTTTGCGTATTTATGAACATAGGTTTACTTATCCAAGTAACCAATCTGTCAATTTGTGTTGAATTAATTGTAAGCCGGGGGGGAAAATTACTAAAAATAGAGGGAGTGTCATCAGCAAACATTTCCACTCATTCAAAAATTTTGGGAAGTCATTAAACATAGATTGAAAATAGAATGGACCAATATTACCCTGGGGTACCCATTTAATAGGTACTATTCTGATGTTTGATTATTACAGTTACACCCTTGCCAAATTCGACAAAAAGCTTTTCAAAAGATTAAACATTTTGTGTTAGTTTATAAAGTGAGGTTTACACAATAATAGGGAAAGATTGATTACATCAAATGCTTTTTCAAAAAAGAAAAAAGAAGGCCTGTTAAATTTTTTAATTTGATGTGTGTAGGGATTTTTGGTGTAATTTGTGTAGGTTTGTGTGACAGGAATAGTTTTTTTACAAAACTGACTGATCTTCATTTAATAATTGTTTTTTACAAAGTAGGAATATACGATTTTTGGATATGTTTTTCAAAGGGTTTAGATAAGACAGACAGAATTGAAATTGGTCTGTAATTTGAAGACAAGCAAAATCACCTGATATGTGGGGTATGATTTTTTGCCTTTTTAAATATGGCAGGAAAGTTGTTTTTCTCTATGCACAAGTTATACAAGTATGTCAGTGTTCCAGAAATAACTTGACCAAAAAGCTTAATTATTTTTCCATCTAAGCTAAACCAGGGTTTTCAAATTTTTTTGAAGAGACAGTTTTCCCAAAGCTGGGGTTTTGTAAAGGGCATATTTAAAGGGGAATTTTATTTCTTTTTGATTCGATATATTGCTAAAAATGGAATCTTTTTCATTTGACTTGTCATTTGATATTACTTTGTCGGAAATTTTTTAGAATGTTTAAATTAAAGCTGAATATTTTTAACTGTCTTTAAATTTTTGAATGGGTTTATTACATAATTATAGGGCTTTCCAACTTGCGAAGTCGTAGTTGTAATTAACAACTTTAATGAAACCCAATTTTGTTTTGTTTTTTTATGAAGTACTTTTTTTTTCTTTTGCTCTGAACTGTTCATTGAACCATGTGTTTTAAAATTTTTGTGGGCCATTTTGTAATAACCAATAAAGAAAGGGCTTGAACCCGGATTTCCCAGAACAACCACCTCCAGCTATGAATACACTTGGCCCACACAAAAATCCAGAAAAGGACAGGGCAAACCCCAAAGGAGAACACCACAACCAAATGATTACATCAGGGTAAAAGACGTTTTCAGTCTACGTTAAAATCGCCAGACACGAAGTTTTCCGGGACAACTAGGAGTGATCATATCTTGGATATGACTTTCCGACACGTCTAAGAAAAACCACAAGCCAACAACTCGGGACAAATTGACCTCGAAAATAAGGGACCCAAGGGTATAAAAATTTTTTTCAAGCAAGGATAGGGGGAAATTTTTGCAGCACTCACTGTGATAGCTCAACATAGAACACTGACAATTTTTTCAATACACACAAACACAAACAGCTTCTGGAAACACCGCCAGTCAAAAACCGGGGTCCACCTAACACCAAACAGGCCAACTAGAAGTGAAAAAAAAAAAAATGAAACAAAAAAAAGAGCAAAAATATAGGCATCAACAAAAAAAACGGGAATCCGACGGGGGCAAAAGAAAAGGGATCGGGGGGAGGCCAAACATTGAAAGAACATCAAAAAAAAAATAGAAAGAAAGATATCAGCGGGTAAAGCCCTAAAAAGCAAAAAAACAAAAAAAGGGTTAAAACAATCCAAGACAAAATGGAAGTGCTCACTGACGACCAGATATTCTGAACAAGGACAGAATCGCTCCGCCCTTTAAAACTATAAACCGCGGAATCCAGAAGCCCTTAATTACCCAAAGCAAAAGACACGACATCCCCTATCCCCAGAAGAATAAACACTCCGATCGCAAAAAAGGGAACAGCGGGGGCGACAACACCCCGCTGATTTGCCAACTGGGGGAACCTGATCCCCCTACAAAATCTGCAACAAGACGGCAGACGGGAAAAGGGCCAAACACCAGGACACGCCACCACATCACCCTCCCCAAAAAAAAAATCACAACAAGCCATTTACCGCACAATCACCCTAGTCACCCAAGAAAGGTCATGCCAGATAATATTGAAAACGAACCACAACAAAACCCATCATTGCGAGGCAAGCATTTTCAACGGGGTACACAACAAACAAATTCAACCTCAGAATACTATTTGGACGGTACCTTCAAACATAAACAAGACCTTAACCACGTTTTTTATCGATTTTAAAAAGGGCATTTGCAGGTGGGGCATGCACTTTGTGGAAACCTGAATTTGTACAGCATAAATGCAAACCTAAAAAGTCAAAAACAGTTTACCGAAGCCACCAGTGCTGTACTACAACAAAAAACATTGGAAAGGGTTTCGAACAAATTGGAAAGGGCAGGTTCTACTCTCCCCACTCTTTTCAACACTTTCCTTAGAGAACAGGCTGATGCACTGAACATCAGAAAACAGTCACATTGGTGCAGAAGATACAAAAAACCCCCGCTTCGCAGATACATTGATGAAACGGATCAGAAAAAGACTTCCACCTAACAGAACACTTTAAAAAGGCCCAAAAAATACGGCATGGAAATCATGCAAAAAGACCAAACTGATGACTAATAAAACCAACGGGATTCACTAATCAGGGGTTTTGACCAAACTGGAAACATTTTAAAGCTTTAAATTCGGGAGCCATTTTATCAACCAGGATCCAACCAGAAGAGTATGCAGACTGCAAGACAATAAAAGCTTTGTCAAACTAAAAACCACGGAGATAAGAATTTTCACTTATCTCCAAGATCAACTAAACCCCCTTTTTCATATCCCCTATTTCTTACCTGAATCATACCCTGACTGCAATTTGGGGAAGAGTACACAGGAGATGAACTTTTTGGGGAACCCCTTTGGGACCCTACAAAGACCAATAACAACGAAAGCGTCATAACAAAACCCAAACCATTTGGGCCCATAGAACCTTCTAACGATCGTGAAAAACGTAAACTTTAAAATTTTGGGGATCACAAATCCCAAGGGAAATTTCAAAGACATTTTTTCAAGGCACGTCCAAAGGGGGAAAAGAAGAGGCAGACCAAGGAAACTGGGGGGTAACATCAGCGAATACAGGGCCCAAACCAACAAAAAACCCCGAAAAAGGGAAACAGAGGAAGGGAAAGGGGGGAAAATGTTTTGATCTTTTTGGGTGCCCCCACGGTGTCAGACACGGGAAAATGATAGATAATAATATTTTTAAAAAGTCCTTATTATTTCATTTTATGTCTTTGTTACCAAGGGGGTTTGATTTTTCTTAACTCTTTTTTTTTTAAAGGGCATGTTTGTCGTATACGAATAAATTCCTAATCCAAAATTTCAGCACTTCACAGGGTTTTCGGATTTGGGATATTCAGTAAGGGGGTTTTCAAGTCTGAAGGGAAAACTTCTCTTAAAATTTTAAATTTTCCCAAAAAATATTTTTTATGCCTACTTTAGGTATTTTGAAAACATTTTTTTTAAACAAGTAAACACACTGATTATGACAGCACCACATGAGGGGGCACATACTTTTTGTTAGTTTGTTTTTAGTAGGGAGATAATTTTTAATTTTTTTTGAGTTTTTTTGTTATCCGAGTTTGGGCTATCTATTATTTTCTAGGCCAAACATAAAGTTGTGGGTCCTTTTTTTAGGTTTTAATAAATCTATTAAAATCCCCCAAAATTTAAATTTTTTCATTGTTTAAAATTTACCTCCCATAAGGGATTGAATTTTTACCATCTCTGGTTTTCGAAGGGTTTCTGTTATAAATTCATTTTAAAAGGTCTATTTTTTTTAATTTTATTTCAAACCACATGATTCAAAGTCAAAACCTCAAGGTTATATATTCTTTACAAAATAGCGAGGAGGGTGTATATGTACGAAAAACCGGGGACTTGGGTTTGTGAGGACTTACGGGAAAATTTGATACCCTGGGAAAATTCAGTTGGCCTTTAACATTGGAAAAAGTGGGATTCAACTAGCAAAACAAATGAAACTGATTTCCACTGTTTGTATAGTATGGTTGCAATGTCATCTTTTTGTTTGTTGCAACTGTTGATATTCAGTAGCCTACTCGGAGGCCCTGTTTTGTTGGCCACTTGTCTGAAGTTAGAGACATAATATATGTCAGGATTGATTGGCTAATTTATGTATATATTTTCTTGTTCTGTACGTTTAAGTAAACTATCAAAATAGAAGACCCGTTTAGTAAGTTTTCTATTCAATAGTCAAACAGGAGAAAATATAATATGAAATGAAGGAACACCCAATAAAAACGAAACAATACTAAAGGTCAATTTCAAAAGCTGCTCTGGATCTGCAAAAAATCGATCTGTTATATCAACACAGTATATAAATCCAGTCCCCTTTATATTTCATACACTAAATGGAGATCAAAGTATACCACGTACATTAAAGTGTAGGATATTTTGATAAAGAAATACTACAAAACTTCTTCTTTTTTTTCTAAATCAATAACTATCACTTACACAATACACGTATTCATATAAAGCTCTAAAATCTATAGCAAAATTTGTCTCTAAAACAACTGTTCTGATGCTAGAGTCTCTGGTGTAGCAATATAGCTGCTAATCACAACAGTCAATTGTTTCAATCAAGCAGACTGCTTGTGTAAACCAGCAATATAGCTGCTAGTCACAAAAGTCATTGTTTACAGCAAGCAGACTCAGGCTTTATATAATCCAGCAAAAGCTGTTAGTCACAAAAGTCCAAGATTGCTTCAGTCAGGCAATCGCTTTATAACCACACAGCAGCACGACACATTGACAACATCCAGTTAAATTTAACTGGAACCAAGAAAGAAAGAAAAAATGAAAGTGAAAAAAGGACGAGGTGAAGAAAAGTATGAGAGAGGAGTATGGGGAGGAAATTGTTGGGAAGAACTGAAGCAATCATTTAATAATTTCATGTGTGATCAATATACCTCTCTCTGGATGCAGGCAGACGAAGTCCTACACACACACCACACACACACATACACACACACACACACACTTGCAGGAACGTACATGTGCACGCACGCATGCGCCACGTGCGCACCATACAACACTCTTTCATTCACTCAATAACCCAACAACATAAGTCCTTCGGAATGCATACTATATAAATCGAGGCCCTGTGTCCAACTCTGGCAGAACATCTTGTGCACATGTCATAGTTCTGTTTCGCTCTCTTCGAAAAAGCAGGCACTGCGCGCCTGCGGGAACAAATGACAAAATCACAAAACCGTCCACACAACGAAACTAGGAGTGGTGAAAAAAACAACACCATAACATGAGAGCTTATCCCATTATCCTCGATATGAAAAGAACAAATAAACTAAAATACAACAATAAAGATAAATAAAACACACCCACATGTTCAAGCACACCACTTTCATCACACACATGTACACGCACATGCACGCACAGACACATGCACCCTACATTAATATTGTCATATATCTAAGTAGCTCAGAAAGCAACATTGACTGTGGTGCTGTGTTGAGAGGGAGTGCTGTGTCCTCCTCCCTAACACACTGGCGACTTCTGTACATTGGGGGATCCTGGGCTGGGAGTGGGGGAAAGTGTGTGCGTCAATGCCTGTGAAATAGTGTTGTATTGTCGTCAGTTGGTCACCAGGTGGGGTGGAGCGGTGGTCGTCTTTTGTTGTAGCGGCAGCAGGTTGAGTACGTCTCACAAATAACACCTTTGGCGCGCCTGGACGTAGCTGACTGTGTTGTAGCTGACTGCTGTTGTTAGCTGACTGTGTTGTAGCTGACTGTGTTTGTAGCTGACTGTGTTGTTAGCTGACTGTGTTGTAGCGGTCTGTATACGGTCGGTGTAGTTGGTCCTGGGACTTAAGACTGGCGGCATGGTTTGATGTTTCTGGGAAACGAATTTAGAGATGGCAAGCGCGATTCTGTTATTCCCTATGAAGGGCGCTGGGACTCGTATAGTGTAGATCTTAGCTTCTAGACTAGTTGGTTAGTTAGCTAGTGGTTAGTTAATGTATTTTATTTAGTCTGTTAATTAGTTAGTCTAGTTGGTTGGTTAGTCAGTTAGTAAAGTTATGCTAGTGGTTAGTTATGTAGTTATTTAGTTAGTTAATTAGCTAGTTGGTTCGAGGGGGGGCGGGGGCGGGGAGTTATGGAGAGTTAGTTAGTTAATTAAGCTATTGGTTAGTTAGATTTCAGATCTAATTTGTTTAGTTTTTATGTAGATAGTTAGTTACCTAGTTGCGGTTAGTATATAGTAGTTAGCTTAATTAGCAAATAGTTAGTTAGTACGCTTAGCTAGATAGCTAGTTAGCTTAGCTAAGTTAGTTATTTAGTTAGTTAGTTAGTTACATATTAGTCCCTTTCAGTTTCACAGTCCTTCTTTATAATAGACATATTAGAATCCAGACGGAAGTACATGTGTTGATTCTAGTTAGTTAGTTTAGTTATGATGTAGTAGTTAGTTAGTTTGCTAGTTAGTTAGGTTATTAGTTTAGTTAGTTAGCTAGTAGTTATTTAGTTAGTTAATCTTCAGTTTAAACTTTAACCCCTTCCATATAAAATGATACCCACGTTGGAAGTACCGTGTGAAGAATCATAGTTAGCTTAGTTAGCTAGCTAGTTAGTTAGTTAGATTTTAGTTATGTTATTAAATAATTAAGTCCTTCAGTTTACGTCCTTCCTTTAAAAAATGATAACAGGCGAGGAAGTACATGTGTGATAGTCGTTATTACTATTTAGTTAGCTAGTTAGTCAGCCATCTTCCAGGTAGTTAGTTAGTTAGTTTAGTTAGTAGTTAGTTAGTTAGTTAGTTAGTTAGTTAGTTATTAGATAGTTAGTTAGATAGTTCCCTCAGTTTTAAACGTCCTTCCTTTAAAAAACTACCAGACCGGGAAGTACATGAGCGATACTTATTAGTTACTTTACTTTTTTAGCTACTAAGTTCTAGGCGAGTAGAGTGAGAGTCTATCCAGTTAAAAAGTTAATTAGTTTGTCAGTAGTTAATTAGTTAGCAAGTTAGTTATTTAGCTAGTTATTAGGTTAGCTAGTCCTCTCATTAAACGTCCTTACTTTATTAAATGATACCAGAAACGCGAAAGTCATGTTGATAGTTAGTGATTAAACCTATTAGCTAGTTAGTTACTCTACTTTACTTACTTACTTACACTCTACTTACTTACTTACTTAGAATTAGATTAGTCTTTCAGTTAAACGTCCTTCCTTCTTGATAAATAATATCCAGACGGAAGTACATGTGTGAGAGATAGTTAGTTACTTTAGTAAGTTAGCTAGTTTGGTTAGTTAAGTATTTAGTTAGTTTAAGTAGTTAGTTAGCTAGTTGGTTAGTTAAGTCTCTACTTAGTCTAGTTAGGTAGCTAGTTAGCTATTCGGCAGTTAGTTATTTAGTAGCAATTAGTTAGTTAGTTATTTTAGTCTTTCAGTTTAACGTCCTTCCTTTATAAATGAATACCAAGACGGGCGAAGTACATGAGTGTGATAGTTAGTTAGACTTTTTAGTAGTTAAGTAGGTTTAGTTGGCGTTGGTAAGTATAGTATACTTAGTTAGTTAGTTTTTAGTTAGTTAAGGTAGTTATTTAGTTATTTAGCTTAGTTAGTCAAGTAGTTAGTTAGTTAGATTAGCTTAGTTCTAGTTACTTAGTTAGTTAGTTAGTTAGTTACTTAGTTACTTAGTTAGTTACTTAGTTAATTAGTTAGTCCTTCAGTTTCACGTCCTTCCTTTAATAAATGAGACAAGACGGGAGAGTACATGTGTGATAGTTAGTTAGTTAGCTTTTTAGTTAGTTAGTAAGTTAGTTGGTTGGTCAGTTAGTTACTTAGTTAGTTTTTAGTTAGTTAGGTAGTTAGTTAGTTAGTTAGTTAGTCGGTTATTTAGTTAGTTAGTTAGTTACTTAGTTACTTAGTTAGTTACTTAGTTAGTTAGTCCTTCAGTTTAACGTCATTCCTTTAATAAATGATACCAGATGGGGAAGTACATGTGTGATAGTTAGTTAGTTAGCTATTTAGTTAGTTGGTTTGTTAGTTAGTTAGCAAGTAAGTAAGTTAGTTACTTATTTAGTTAGTTAGTTAGTTAGTTAGCAATTAAGTTAGTTAGTTAGTTAGTTAGTTACTTAGTTAGTTAGTTGGTTAGTTTATTAGTTAGTTAGTTAGTTAGTTAGTAAGTTAGTCCTTCAGTTTCACGTCCTTCCTTTAATAAATACCAGACGGGGAAGTACATGTGTGATAGCTAGTTAGTTAGCTATTTAGTTAGTTAGCTATATTTTAGTTAGTTAGTTAGTTAGTTTATTTGTTAGTTAGTTAGTCCTTCAGTTTCACGTCCTTCCTTTGATAAATGAGACCAGACTGGGAAGTACATGTGTGATAGTTAGTTAGTTACTTACTTTTTAGTGACTGAGTGA
Source organism: Rapana venosa (assembly GCA_028751875.1). Classification (NCBI taxonomy): domain Eukaryota; kingdom Metazoa; phylum Mollusca; class Gastropoda; order Neogastropoda; family Muricidae; genus Rapana; species Rapana venosa. The sequence goes on along the minus strand of CM054137.1, from coordinate 1,778,545 downwards.
GCTAGCTAGTTAAATATTTAGTTAGTTAGTTAGTTAGTTAATAAGTTAGATAGTTAGTTAGTTCTTCAGTTTAACGTCCTTCCTTTAATAAATGATACCATATTGGGAAGTACATGTGTGATAGTTAGTTAGTTAGTTAGATAGACAGTTAGTTAGTTAGTTAGTTAGTGTGTGATAATTAGTTAGTTAGCTATTTAGTTAGTTTGTAAGTAAGTAAGTAAGTAAGTAAGTAAGTTAGTTAGTTAGTTAGTTAGTTAGACAATTAGTTAGTTAGTTAGTTAGTGTGTGATAATTAGGTAGTTAGCTATTTAGTTAGTTTGTAAGTAAGTTAGTTAGTTAGTTAGTTAGTTAGTTAGTTAGTGTGTGATAATTAGGTAGTTAGCTATTTAGTTAGTTTGTAAGTAAGTTAGTTAGTTAGTTAGTTAGTTAGTTCGCTAGTTAGTTAGTTGGTTAGTTAGTTAGTAGTTAGTTATTAGTTAGTCCTTCAGTTTCACGTCCTTCCTTTAAAATAAATACCAGACGTGGAAGTACGTGTGTGATAGTTAGTTAGTTAGCTAGTTAGTTAGTTAGTTAGTTAGTTTGTTAGTTAAATAATTAGTTAGTCCTTCAGTTTAACGTCCTTCCTTTAAAAAATGATACCAGACGAGGAAGTACATGTGTGATAGTTAGTTAGTTAGCTATTTAGTTACCTAGTTAGTCAGCCAGTCTGTCAGGTAGTTAGTTAGTTAGTTAGTTAGTTAGTTAGTTAGTTAGTTAGTTAGTTAGTTTAGTTAGTTAGTTAGTTAGTTAAACGTTCTCCCTTTAAACAATGACACCAGATGGGGAAGTATACTTTTGTTAGTTACTTACTTACTTACTTTACTTATCTAGTTATCGAGCTAGTTAGTGAGTTTTTTAAAAATAATTTATTTATTCTTTTATGATTCATTATGAGTGAGTGAGTGAGTGAGTGAGTGAGTGAGTGAGTGAGTGAGTGAGTGAGTGAGTTAGTTAGTTAGTTAACTAGTTCGTTCTTTCGTTCGTTAGTTACTTAGTTCTTCAGTTTAACGTCTTTCCTTTAATTACTGATATCAGACGGGGACGTATATGTGTGTTAGTTAGTTAATAAGCTAGTTACCTAGTTAGCTAGTTTCTTAGCTAGTTAATTATCTGGATGGTTTGTTGGCTAGTTGGTTACTTAGCTAGTTACTTATCTAGTTAGTTAGCTGTCTGGTTGGTCGGTTCGTTGGTTAGTTAGTTGGTTAGTTAGTTATCTGCCTGGCTGGTTGATTGGTTGGTTGGTTAGTTAGTTGGTTGGTTGGTTGGTTAGTTAGTTAGTTATTTCGTTTAACGTCTTTCCACTAATTAGTGATATAATTCGGGAAAGTGGGTAGGTGGGTAAATGAGGGAGTGGTGGGTTGTGGTGTACACATAGTTACTTATTCGCTTTCAACAACTCTAAGAAACATAAATTAAAGCCATAAAACAAGAATGTTGACAAGTAAGAAATAACAGCTAAAACACTCATTTCCAATTCATGTAACTAGTAACAATCATTATACTATAAGAGTCTGATAATGGGACTATGACCTAATGACAATACAATTCGAGTAACTATTAACAATCATTATTCTAAAAGAGTCTGATAATGGGATTATAAATTAATGACAATTCAATTTCTTCCATTAATGGAATGTCTTTTAGACTTTGCTCTAAGTAAGAGAATGTGAAAAGAGGTAACACATTTTTTCAAATTTTTGCATAATAAAAGAATGTGAGCAATGGTTATATTTTCGCCACAAATACATCATGCTTTTCTTTTGAAAATGTCGTTCTAAAAGCATTGAGATTAAACCTGTAGATAAGAGATACAACGTTTCTATATGCATGTGAGTTGCGGCATTTTATCTTATCAAAAGATGAAAAATGGGTAACATCATCATTCCAGGGAGAACATATATCTTGAACCTTCTTTTTAAAATGTTTCCAACATACATTTTGTAACATGCCCTCATATATGCTTAGCTCCACATTTTCGCGCGCGCGCGCGCGCGTGTGTGTGTGTGTGTGTGTGTGTGTGTGTGTGTGTGTGTGTGTGTGTGTGTGTGTGTGTGTGTGTCAGTCAAAGTCAAAGTCAAACTTTTATTTTCAGATGATACATTGAATAAGCAGTGCATTTGCTTTTTTTCATCAAGCCATCTATCTAAAGAAATAAAAAGCGAGAAAAAAAGATAATGTATATGCAATGTGTGTGTGTGTGGTGTGTGTGTGTGTGTGTGTGTTGTGTGTGTGTGTGTGTGTGTGTGTGTGTGTTGTGTTAGGGCGGAGGAGTACGAGCTGATCGAGTTGTGGCAGTTGACGGGCCGGTCACCTGACCAGATCGTGGCGCTGTACATGGCGGCGATAGAGAAACGGCGCGAGCTGTACGCCAAGGAGACCACCAAGGACGCCTCCGCCACCAGCCACGTCATCGACATGTTTGTCAGTCCCCCTCCAGCCCTTAGCATGTCTGTCTGTCTGTCTGTCTGTCTGTCTGTCTGTCTCTGTTTTCATGTCTGTCCGTCAGTGTCAATGTTTAAATATCTGTCTGTCCTGTTTCAACGTCCATTTAAATATAATTATGTATATTGATATGTTTCAATATGTATTTAAATGTCGGTCTATTTGAATATCTTTGTGCGTCTGTCTCTCCATTTGTTTGAATGTCTGTCAGTTTGAATGTTTGTCTGTTTGAATGTCTATCTGTTTGAATGTCTGTTTGAATGTTTGTTTGAATGGTTCTATGTTCAATAGATTTTTGAATATATGTCTATCTGTTTCAATGTCTGTGTTGATGTCTGTATGTTGGGATCTTTCAGCGTTCTTCAGATGAACAGCTCAATCTCTGCGTGGCAGGCAGCTGTACTCTGCTGCAGGTCCTCTCTCCCAGTCTCCACAGAGCTTCTTGCCACTGGGGTGGTATGGGTCAGTCAGGCCAGGTCCTCTTTCTGGGGAGTGCCTCGTGTAGCGGGCAGCAGGACTGCAGAGCATGTTCTGTTGTGTGGCTGCTGCCAGTCTGGCAATACAAGGGCACTGCTCTGAGTGGCTTTTGTGGAGTTTTGTCTACATGTGGAAGTTTAGGCAGTTGTGGCCAGTCTTGTGTCTGGATTTAGTGTGCCTGCTCCTGTTGTGTCAGCAGGGAGTAGTAGGGGTCTGACCTGGTGTAGTGTGGATGTTGTCTTGTTGTTTCCACTTGTGGTGCTGCTTGGCCTTGGTGATGGTCTAGGCTTCAGACAGAAGCTGGCAGACCTCTCCAGCTGTTGTTGCCCTGTGCCTGCCTGCCTTCCTCTTCCCTGGAGTCAGTGGTCTCAGTGTCGAATATGCTGGAATGGGAGGGTATAATGATGATGACGATGACGATGACGATGATGATGATAATGATGATGATGATGACGACGACGACGACGACGATAATGCTGCTGCTGCTGCTGCTGCTGCTGCTGCTGCTGCTGCTGCTGCTGCTGCTGCTGCTGCTGCTGCTGCTGCTGCTGCTGCTGCTGCTGCTGCTGATGATGATGATGATGATGATGATGAGATGATGATGATGAGATGATGATGATGATGACGACGACGACGACGACGATGATGATAATAATAAATGGAATTTATACAGCTTTAAATCTTGTAAAAACAAATCAATGCGCTTACACTACAGGACTACTGAATGACTCCTGCGGAGGGGGCAAGAGTGTGGCTAGGTCATTTAGGTCAGTGCGTCTGCTGGACTGTAAGGTCTGTAAGACGGACCGGGTATTTATTTGCCAAGAAGACTATTCTGTGGGAAGTATACGAGCTGACCATGATGTGGGTTGCTTCTCTTTCTATGACGTATGCCTCCTCTTTGTAGTGCGTGCAGCAAAGGCCAGTTGAGAAACTAACATTAATGAACGTCTGCTCCTGCAGGGACTCGGATAGAAATCCCTGTCCCTCCACTGGGCAGCAGCAGCAGCAGCAGCAGCAGCAGCAGCAGCAGCAGCAGAACCATCGGCACAGACGTAGGTCTACAAGTCCGTTGGGTAGCGGGTCTGCAGACGTTGCAGGGTGTAAGGCTATGTTTTTCGGGACCAAACTGAATCTGTTAGACCTGCACCAGGGATGTTGCACTGAATTTGTTCAGAGAATTTGACTGTAGTGCTGTGGTGGACCACAGGTATTGCGGTGTCCGAATACTAGAATGATTGTTTACAAGACAGTGTGTGGTGTCTAAAGTAAAAAGGATATCAGTGCTTACAGGTGTGATATCTGAATACTAGAATGACT
>CM054137.1:1751767-1769267 GCA_028751875.1 Rapana venosa | reverse complement strand
TTGCTATTTTTTCACCCTTTTGCTGTCTTTTTTCAGCCTTCTCTCTTCTTTTTCACCCTTGCTTTTCCCCTTTTCTTCAGCCTTGCTGTCTTCTTCACCCTTTTGTGTCTTCTTCTTCCCTTGCTTTCTCCTTTTTCAGATTCTGCCCCTTTTTCCCCTTGCTTTTTTTCTTCTTCTTCAGCCTTCTGTGTGCTTTTTCAGCCTTGCTGTCTTTTTCAGCCTTTTGCCCTTTTTAAAGCCTTTCTTTTTTTTCTTTTTCTTCACCCTTACTGTCCCCTTCTTCAGCCTTTCTCTTTTCTTTTCACCCTTGCTGTCTCCTTCTTCACCCTTGCTTTTTTTTTTTTCCCCTTCTGTCTTTTTCTTCAGCCTTGCTGTCCCCTTCTTCAGGTTTCTGTCTTCTTTTTTTTCCCCTTCCTGCCTTTTTCTTCTTCGGCTTTGCATTTTCTTTTTCTTTCCCTTGCTGTCTTCTTCTTCAGCCTTGCTGTTTCTTCTTTTCAGCCTTGCTTTTTTCTTTTCTTTTCACCCTTGTGCTTCTTCTTCTTTTTCTTCAGCCTTGCTGTCTTCTTCTTCTTCAGCCTTGCTGTCTTCTTCTTCTTTTTTTCCTTTTGTGTTTTTCTTTTTTTTCGCCTTGCGCTTCTTTTTTTTCTTCAGCCTTGCTGTCTTCTTCTTTTCAGCCTTGCTGTTTTTTCTTTTTCAGCTTTGCGTTTTCTTCTTCTTCACCCTTGCTGTCTTCTTTTCTTCGCCTTGCTGTCTTTTTCTTCACCTTGCTGTCTTTCTTCGCCTTGTTTTTTTTCTTTTCACCCTTTTGCTGTTTTTCTTCTTCAGCATTGTGACTTCTTTTCTTCAGCCTTGCTGTCTTTTTTTTTTCAGCCTTGTGTTTCTTCTTCACCCTTGCTGTTTTCTTTTTCTTCAGCCTGCGTTTTTCTTCTTCACCCTTACTGCTTTTCTTCCCCGTTGCTGTTTTTTTTCTTTCAGCCTTGCTGTTTTTTTCTCACCTTGTTTTTTTCTTTTCGCCTGCTTCTTCTTTTTCTTCAGCCTTGCGTCTTCTTCTTCTTCTTCACCTTGCTGTCTTTTTCCTCTTCACCCTTTGCTGTTTTTTCTTCTTACCTTGCTGTCTTCTTTTCTTCACCTTGCTGTCTTTTCTTCTTCCCCTTGCTTCCTCTTTTTTCAGCCTTGCTGTCCTCTTCTTTTTCAGCCTTGCTGTCTTCTTTTTTCAGCCTTCTGTTTCTTTTCTTCACCTTGCTGCTTCTTCTTTCACCCTTGTGTCTTTTTTTTCACCTTTCTGTTTTCTTCTTCTTCAGCTTTGCTGTTTTCTTTTTCTTCAGCCTTGTGTCTTCTTCTTTTTCACCTGCGTCCTTCTTCTTCAGCCTTGCTGTTTTTTCTTCACCCTTTTGCTGTCTTCTTTTAGCCTTGTTTTTTTCTTCTTCAGCCTTCTGTTTTCTTTTTCTTCAGCATTGCGACTTTTTCTTCTTCAGCCTTGCTGTCTTTTCTTCACCCCTTGCTGTCTTTTCTTCACCCCTTGTGTTTTCTTCTTCTTCACCCTTGCTGTCTTCTTTTTTCAGCCTTACTGTCTTTCTTCTTCACCGTTGTGTTTTTTCTTAGCCTTGCTGTTTTTTTCTTCAGCCTTGTTGTTTTCTTCTTCAGCCTTGCTGTTCTTCTTCTTAGCCTTGCTGTCTTCTTTTCTTCGCCTTGCTGTTTTTTCTTTTCAGTTTTCTGTCTTCTTCTTTTTACCCCTTGCTGTTTCTTCTTCCGCTGCTGTCTCCTTCTTCTTTAGCCTTGCGTCTTTTCTTCACCTGCTGTCTTCTTCTTCAGCCTTGCTTTTCTTTCTTCAGCCTTGCGTCTTCTTCTTCCCCTTGCTGTTTTCTTTTTTCACCCTTGTGCTTCTTTCACCTTGCTGTCTTCTTCTTCCTTGCTTTTCTTCTTCTTCAGCCTTGCTTTTTCCTTCTTCACCCTTGCGTTTCTTTTTTTTCCCCTTGGTTTTCTTCTTCAGCCTTGCGTCTTTTCTTCACCTTGCTTTTCTTTTTTCCCTTGCTGTCTTCTTCTTCGCCTTCGTCTTCTTTTTCACCCTTGCTGTCTTCTTCTTCTTCAGTTTTGCTTTTTTCTTTTTAGCCTGTGTCTTCTTCTTTTCAGGCTTGCTTTTTCTTCTTCTTAAGTTTTTGCTGTTTCTTCTTCTTCGCTTGCTGTTTTCTTCTTCTTAAGTTTTGCTGTCTTCTTTTTCTTCAGGTTTGCGTTTTCTTTTTCTTAAGCTTTGGTCTTCTTCTCTTCAACATTGCTGTTTTTCTTCTTCAGCCTTGCATCTTCTTTTTCGCCTTGTGTCTTTTCCTAGCCTTGCCCTCTGCTTTTTTAGCCTTTGCTGTCTTCTTTTTCAGTTTTGCTGTTTTCTTTTCACCCTTGCTGTTTTTTCCACCCTTGCTGTCTTTGCTTTAGCCTTGCTGTCTTTTTCTTAACCCTTTGCTGTCTTCTTCCTCCCCTTGCTGTCTTCTTTTTTAGCCTTGCGCTCCTTCTTAGCCTTGCTGTCTTCTTCTTTTTCTTCAACTCGTCTTCTTCTTCACCTTTCTTTTTCCTTCTTCAGTTTGCTGTCTTCTTTTCCCCTTTGCTGTCTTTTCCTTTGCTGCCTTCTTCTTCACCCTTTGTTTTTTCTTCGCCTTGCTTTTCCCCTTCTTCACCCTTGCTGTCTTATCCTTCAGCCTTTTTTGATTCTTTTTCACCTTGTTTATTTTTTTTGCCCCCCCCCCCCTTGTGTCCTTCTTTTTTTAGCTTTGCTTTTTTTCTTCTTAGCCTTGCTGTATTCTTCTTCTTCGCCTTGCTTTTTCCTTTTTCTTAGCCTTGCTGTTTCTTCACCTTGTGTTTCTTCAGCCTTGTTGTCTTCTTTTTTTTTAGCCTTGCGCTTCTTCTTCACCCTTGCTTTTTCTTCGTCTTGCTGTCTTCTTCGCCTTGCTGTCTTTTCACCTTTACTGTCTTCTTCTTCTCCCTTGTGTCTTCTTCACCTTGCTGTTCCTTCTTCAGGCTTGCTGTCTTCTTTTTTGCAGCTTCCCCTGTTTTCTTTTCAGCCTTGCTGTTTTTTCAGCCTTGCTGTTCCTTTTCACCCTTTGCTGTTTTCTTCAGCCTTGCGTCCCCTTCTTCAGGCTTGCTGTCTTCTTTTCTCAGTTTCCTGTTTCTTCTTCCCTTGCTGTCTTCTTCACCCTTGGGGTCTCCTTTTCTCCCTTGCTCTCTTTTCGTTTTTCGGGTCTCCTTCTTAGCTTGCTGTATTCCTTTTTCGCCTTGCTTTCTTTTCTTCAGCCTTGCTGTGTCCTTCTTCTTCACCTTGCGTGTCCTTCTTTTTAGCCTTGCTGTTTTTCTTCTTTTCTTAAGCCTTGCTGTCCCCTTTCTTAGCCTTGCTGTCTCCTTCTTCAGCCTTGCTGTGTTTTTTTTTCAGCCTTGCTGTTTTTTTCGCCTTTCTGTCTCCTTCTTCCCCTTTGCTGTCTTTTTCTTCTTCACCCTCTCTATCTTCTTAGCCTTGCCTCTTCTTCTGCGCCTTGCTGTTCCTTTCTACCCCTTGCTACTTTTTTTCACCTTTTTTTTCTTCTTCGCTTTGTGTTTCTTCCCCCACCCTTTTTGTTTTTTTTTCACCTTACTGTCTCCCCCTTCACCCTTGCCCCTCTTCTTCTTCAGCCCCTGCTGTCTTCTTTTTCAGCTTTGCTTCTTTCAGCCTTGCTGTTTTTCTTCACCTTGCTCTTTCTTCTTCAGCCTTGCTGTCTCCTTCTTCTTCAGCCTTGCTGTCTTCTTCAGCCTTGCTGTCTTCTTCTTCAGCCTTGCTTTCTCCTTCTTCAGACTTGCTGTCTCCTTTTTCAGCCTTGCTGTTTTCTTCTTCTTCAGCCTTGCTGTTGCTTTTAGCCTTGCTGCTTTTCACTTTCTGTCTCCTTTTTAAGCCTTTTTTTCCTTTTATTCTTTTCAGCCTTATTTTTCCCCTTCTTCAGCCTTTTCCTCTTTTTCCCCATTGCTGTCTCTTCTTCAGCCTTGCTTTTTTCTTTTTTTTCACCCTTGCTGTCTTCTTCTTCACTTGCTGTCCCCTTCTTAGGTTTTTTGTCTTTTTTTTCTTCGCCCTGCTTTTTCTTCTTCGGCTTTGCTATTTTCTTCTTCTTTACCCCTTGCGTTTTTTCCAGCCTTGTGTTTCTTCTTTTTCCCTTGCGGGTTTTCTCTTTTCCCCTTGCTGTCTTTTCACCTTGCTGTCTTTTTCAGCCTTTCTGTCTTCTTTTTCTTCACCCTTTGCTGCTCCTTCAGCCTTCTGTTCCTTCTTCACCCTTGCTCTCTTTTTCTTCCCCTTGCTTTTTTCTTTACACCTTGCTCCCCTTTTTTCGCCTTGTGTTTCCTTCTACAGCCTTGCGTCTCCTTCTTTACCGCTGTCTTCTTCTTCTTCAGCCTTGCTGTCTTTTTTCTTCAGCCTTGCTGTTTCTTCTTCACCCTTGCTGTCCCCTTCTTAGCCTTGATCTCTTCTCTTGCTTTTTGTCCCCTTCTTCGCCTTGCTGTTTTCCCCTTCAGCTTGCTGTTTCTTTTTTACCTTGCTGTCTTCTTCTTCAACCTTGCTGTCTTCTTGTTCAGCCTTTCTGTTTCTTCTTCAGCCTGCTGTCTTTCTTCTTCGCCTTGCTGTCTTCTTTTTTTTTTTTTTTTTTTTTTTTGTGCCTACTTCGCGCCCCCCGTCCCACCTTTCCCACCCCGCTCTTCCAAATCTCCCCCAAAAACCTCCCCGGGTTTGTTATGTCTCATCCTAAGTCAGGGGTCGACGGGAGCCCACTACACCCCGCCGTGGGGCCAAAAACCAGGGGGGGCCCTGCACTGCTGCTGGGTCATTTTGGGGGTGTTATGGTGCCTGTTCGAGCAAAATACCAGGACACCACCTCTAAGCCCCCTACAACGACGTATTAGTCATCGGGGCCAGACTGAGTGATTGCCCCCCCCAGTGGAACCACCCAAAAGTCCCTCCAACGACCTTTTCCCCCCGCAAACCCCCCAAACCCCCAAGGTCTTTGACACAAACGACCACAGGCACAGAAGTGTTTGGGGCAACCAAAACCTGAGTCACCATGAGCCAAAAAAAACGGGACCCCCAAATCAGGGGGCAATTTTTTTTTTTAATGCAGTGATCAATGACAATGAGGATACTAATGATCCCGGTGGAAGTGCATATGCTTTGGACTACTTAAAGGGGTTTGTACTCTACGCTTACTATCAAAAAAACCCCCAGCGTAAACCGGGCCCCGAGAGATAAGAAAACCTGCGTGTTGGTCAGGTAATTGAAAACCCTTCTCAAACCGCTCCGTTAAGTGGATGAAGCTCGACTGTGTGGCCCCGTCTTCCCAGAGCCCAACCCTTGCTGTCTTCTTGTTCCCCCTTCTGTCTCCTTCTTCGCCTTCCTGTTTTTTCTTTTTCAGCCTGCTGTCTTCTCTTCTTTTTCGCCTTGCTGTCTTTTTTTTTCCCCTTTGCGGGGTTGCTTTTCTTACCCTTGCGTCTTCTTTTTCGCCTTGCTGTTTTTTTCCAGCCTTGCTGTCTTCTTCTTCTTCGTTTGCGGGTCTTCTTTTTTTTCAGCCTTGGCTGTGTGCTTCTTCTTCAACCTTGTTGTTTCTTCTTCTCAGCCTGCTGTCTTCTTTTTAGCCGTTTTCCCCTTTCTCAGCCTTGCGTCCCTTTTCTTTACTTCGCTGTCTTTTTCTTCAGCCTTGCTGTCCCCTCTTCAGCCTGCTGCCTTTCTCTCTTCGGCTTTGCTTTTCTTCCTTCAGCCTTCTGTTTTCTCTTCAACCTTGCTTTCTTTTCTTCTTCACCCTTGCGTGTGCACTTATTCACCCCTTGCTTCTTCTTAAACCTTTGCGCCCTTTCTTCAGCCTTCTGTCTTCTTTTTCTTCAGCTTTGTGTCTCTTTTTCCCTTGCGTTTTCTTTCCCTTCTGTTTCTTCACCTTGCGTCCCCTTTCTTCACCTGCTGTCTTCTTCTTCTTCAGCTTTGCTTCTTCTTCTCACCTTGCGTCTCTTTTTTCCCTTGCCTCTTTTCTTCAGCCTTGCTGTCTTCCTTCTTCAGCCTGCTGTCTTCTTCTCTCTTCTTCTTCTTCTTCTTCTACTTCTACCTTCTCTTCTCTTCTTCTCTTCTTCTTCTTGCTGTCTCTTCTTCACCTTGCTGCCTTCTTCTTCTTCTTCTATTTCTCTTTTTCTTCTTCTTCTTCTTCCTTCTTTCTTCTTCTTCTTCTTCTTCTTCTTCTTCTTCTTTAGCCTTGCGTCTTCTTCTTCTTCAGCCTTGCTGTCTTCTTCCCTTCAGCCTTGCTGTGTCATTTTTCAGCCTTGCTGTCTTCTTCAGCCTTGCTGTCTTCTTCTCTTCAGCTTTGCTGTTTCTTCTTCACCTTGCTGTCCCTCAGCCTGCGTTCCTCTCAGCCTTGCTGTCCCTTCTTTCAGCTGGCTGTCTTCTTCCTCAGCCTTGTGCCTTCTTCTTCGGGCTTGCTGCTTCTTCTTCAGGGCTTGCTGTCTCTTCTTCTTCCTTCTTCTTCTTTGCTGTCCTCTTTCTCCTGCTGTCTTTTTTCTTCAGGTTCGTGTCTTCTCTTCACCTTGCTGTTTTCTTCTTCGGTTTGCTGTCTTCTTCCTCAGCTTGCTGCCTTCTCTCTTCGGCTTGCTGTTTTCTTCTTCTTCAGCCTTGGCTGTTTTCTTCTTTCAACCTTGCTGTCTTCTTCACCTTTGCTTGTCTTGTTCAGCCTTGCTGTCTCCTTCTTCTGCTTGCTCTCTTTCACTCGCTTTTTGTTCCTTCTTCAGCTTGCTGTCTTTCCTTCAGCCTTGCTTTATTCTTCTTCAGCCTTGCTGTTCCTTCTTCTTCAGCTTTGCTGTCTTCTTCTTTTTTCAGCCTTGCTGTCTCCTTCTTCTTTTTCAGCCTTGCTGTCTCTTCTTCTTTACCTTGCTGTCTTCTTCTTCTTCTTCAGCCTTGGTGACTTCTTCTTCAGCCTTGCTGTCTCCTTCTTCAGCCTTGCTGTCTCCTTCTTCAGCCTTGCTGTGTTCTTGTTCTTCAGCCTTGCTGTGTGCTTTTTCAGCCTTGCTGTTTTCTTCAGCATCTCTGTCTCTTTCTTCAGCCTTGCTGTCTTCTTCTTCTTCAGCATTGCTATCTTCTTCAGCCTTGCTCTCTTCTTCTTCAGCCTTGCTGTCTCCTTCTACAACCTTTCTCTCTTCCTTTTCAGCCTTTCTGTCTTCTTCTTCAGCCTTGCTGTCTTCTTCAGCCTTGCTGTCTCCTTCTTCTTCAGCCTTGCTGTCTTCTTCTTCTTCAGCCTTGCTGTCTTCTTCTTCAGCCTTGCTTTCTCCTTCTTCAGCTTTGCTGTTTTCTTCTTCTTCAGCCTTGGCGGGTGTGCTTTTCCAGGCCTTGCTGTCTTCTTCGGGCCTTTCTGTCTCCTTCTTAAGCCTTGCTTGTTTTCTTCTTCTTCAGCCTTACTGTCTCCTTCTTCAGCCTTGCTCTCTTCTTCTTCACCCTTGCTGTGTCCTTCTTCAGCCTTGCTGTTTTCTTCTTTTTCAGCCTTGCTGTTTTCTTCTTCAGCCTTGCTGTCTCCTTCTTCAGGCTTGCTGTCTTCTTTTTCTTCAGCCTTGCTGCCTTTTTCTTCTTCGGCTTTGCTGTTTTCTTCTTCTTCAGCCTTGCTGTTTTCTTCTTCTTCAGCCTTGCTGTCTTCTTCTTCAGCCTTGCTGTTTTCTTCTTCTTCAGCCTTGCTGCTTCTTCTTCAAACCTTGCTGTCTTTTCTTCAGCCTTGCTTGTGCCTTTTCCCTTTTTTTGCTGTCTTCTTCTTCTTCAGCCTTCTGTCCCTTTCCCTTACAGCTTTGCTATTTTCCCTTCTTCAGCCTTGCTGTCTCCTTCTTCACCCTTGCTGTCTCCTTTTTACAGCCTTGCTGTCCCCTTTCTTCACCCTTTGGGCTCTCTCCTTTTACAGCCTTGCTCTCTTCTTCTTCAGCCTTGCTGTCTCCTTCTTCTTCAGCCTTGCTGTCTCCTTCTTCAGTCTCGCAGTCTTCTTCTTCTTCAACCTTGCTGTCTCCTTCTTCAGCCTTTATCTCTTCTTCTTCAGCTTTGCTGTCTTCTTCTTCTTCTTCAGCCTTGCTGTTTTCTTCTTCTTCTTCAGCCTTGCTGTCTTCTTCTTCTTCTTCAGCCTTGCTGTCTTCTGCTTCCTCAGCCTTGCTGTCTTCTTCTTCTTCAGCCTTGCTGTCTCCTTCTTCTTCAGCCTTGCTGTCTTCTTCTTCTTCAGCCTTGCTGTCTCCTTCTTCAGCCTTGCTGTCTCCTTCTTCAGTCTTGCTCTCTTCTTCTTCAGCCTTGCTGTCTTTCTCTTCTTCAGCCTTGCTGTCTTTCTCTTCTTCTGCCTTGTTGTCTTCTTTTTCAGCCTTGCTGTCTTCTTCCTCAGCCTTGTTGTCTTTTTCTTTTTCCCAGCCTTGCTGTCTTCTACTGTCTTTTGTCAGCCTTGCTGTCTTCTTTTTCTTGTCTTCCTGTCTTCTTCTTCTGTCTTGCTGTCTTTTTTCCTCTCTTGCTTTCTTTTCCTGTCTTGCTGTCTTCTTTTCGTCTTGATGCTTTCTGCTTCGGTTTTGCAGCATGATGTTATACTCCTCTTCATCTTTCCTCTTCTCCCTCACTGCCTTCTCCCTCACTACCTTCTCCCTCACTGTCTTCTTCCTCACTCCCTTTCTTCTTCCTCACTGCCTTCTTCTTCCTCACTGTCTTTTTCCTCACTGCCTTCTTCTTCCTCACTGCCTTCTTCTTCCTCACTGTCTTCTTCCTCACTGCCTTCTTCTTCCTCACTGCCTTCTTCTTCCTCACTGTCTTCTTCCTCACTGCCTTCTTCTTCCTCACTGCCTTCTTCTTCCTCACTGTCTTCTTCCTCACTGCTTTTTCTTCCCCCACTGTCTTTTTCCCTCACTGCCTTCTTCTTCCTCACTGCCTTCTTCTTCCTCACTGTCTTTCTTCCTCACTGCCTTCTTCTTCCTCACTCCCTTTTCTTTTTCCTCACTGTCTTCTTCCTCACTGCCTTCTTCCCCCAAACTGTCTTCTTCTTCCTCACTGCCCTTTTTCTTCATGCCTTCCTCTTTCTCACGGGCCTTCTTCTTTCTTACTGTCGTCTTCCTCACTGCCTTCCTCTTCCTCACTGTCTTCCTCTTCCTCACTGTCTTCCTCTTCCTCACTGCCTTCCTCTTCCTCACTGCCTTCCTCTTCCTCACTGTTTTCCTCTTCCTCACAGTCTTCCTCTTCCTCACTGTCTTCTTCTTCCTCACTGTCTTCTTCCTTACTGTCTTCTTGTTCTGTGCTGTCTTCCTCCTCAGTGTCTTGTTCCTCTGTGGAATCTTTATTTGATCTCTTCTTTTTTTTGCTCTGTGTCTTCAACTTAACTATCTTCTTCCTCTTCGTCTTTTTCGTCACTGTCTTCTTCCTCCTATGTGTCTTCTTCACTGTCTGTTCATCCTTTTCTGTCCTCTGTTTTGTCTTTGTCTTCGTCACCTCTCTCACTTCTACCTTCGTGGCTTCTTCTTCCTTTCTGTCTCTTTTTCTTACCTTCATCTCCACCACCCCACCTACGCGTGTTGTGTGTACGCGCGCGAGTGTATACATTTGAAATGTGTTACTCCTCATATTTGTGGGCGGTTGCATGTGTGTAAATGATTTGAATACAAGCGCTTTGATTTGTAAACTTTACAAGATTCAGCGCTTTATAAATTCCAAATATTATTATTACTATCCTGTTTTCCTTTCTCTGTACTTCTTCCTTTCTTCTTCTATGTTCTCTTCTTTCTTGTCCCTGCTACCTTTTCCGTGCTCGCTGACTTTTCCTCCTTTCTGTGTTCTTTTCCGTCTTTTTCTTCTTCCTCGCGGTCTTCTTCTTTTTCTTTTTCCTCTCCATCTTCTTTTGTCTCTCTTTGTCCTCTTCTCTTTTTTTTATCCCTGTCTTCTTGCTCTTCCTCTGTCTGCTGTTTCCTGACCTGCGTGGTGTTTACTTCTGTCCCAGCCTCGTTGTGGCTGTGTGGTTGTCTGGTTTCTGGACAGAGACAGTGACAAAGCAAACCAGCCCTAGTCTGTTGACCGCGCGCCAGCTTCTTTGGGCAGGATGGTGGGGATGGTGGGATGGTGACGATGGGGGTGATGGGGGTGATGGGGGTGATGGGGGTGATGGGGATGACGATGGGATGATGATGATGGGGGTGATAATGGTGATGATGTGGCATCATGATGTGGATGATAGCGGTGATGATGGGGATGATGGTGGTGGGGATGATGCTGGTGATGATGGGGATGACGGTGACGATGGGGATGATGATGGGGTGATGACGACGGTGATGTGGCATCATGATGGGGATGGTAGCGGTGATGATGGTGGGGATGATGATGGGGATGGGGGGGGGTGTGTGTGTGACGGTGATGGTGATGGTGGGGATGATGGGGCATAATGATGGGGATGATAGCGGTGATGATGGAGTGATGATGGTGGGGATGAGGGGATGATGGGGATGGTGGTGGTGGTGGGGATGATGGGGATGATGGTGGTGGTGGGGATGATGGGGCATCATGATGGGGATGATAGTGGTGATGATGGTGACGATGGGGTTGATGGGGATGATGGGGATGATGGGGATGATGGGTGTGATGGTGATGACCATGATAGTTGTGATGGTGGGGACTAGACATCTCAGTGGTCGGAGCACTCGCTTTCCCCCAGCCAAGGTTGAGCAGCGTCGAGCGTGGTTACCATTTGATCGGTCAAAGTCAAAGCCAAACTTTTATTTTCAGATGGTACATTGAATGAGCAGTGTATTTGCTTCTTTTTATCAAGCCATCTAGCTAAAGTAAAGAAAGAAAGAAAAATTATAATATATATGCAGACATAGAATAAAAAACCTAATCAATGATAAACAATATAAATTAAACAAGAAAAAACAATAACATATGCATACGTGGAATTAAAAACAAAACACCCGGAACAATATTAAACCATACAATTCAAATAATTCAAAAATCTTGAAAATATATCCATCATAATACAAACAAGCAACAAAAGAAAAACCAAAACAAAACAAACAAAGAAGACAAAGCAAAATTGTTTTAAAAGACACACCAACTGCTTCCCCCCCCCCCCTCCCCACCCCCTCAAACACACATACACACAAAAACCTTCAACCATATAAACAACTGAATAAAACAAACAATAAAAGATAAACCAACAAGAATAACCACAACAAGCAAATAAACAAGCAAACACAAAATACGTACACAACAGCATTAGCGACAATAACTAACATAACACAAGAATAACAGCCAAAACAAATGAAGAACAATATAGAACTAACAAAAGACGAAAAACAAGAGTACAAAATACCCCCTCCCCCTCCCCAAGAAAATCACTCTAAAACCCAAAACAAACAAACAAAAAGCCCAACAAAGGCACCAGAGAAAAGTAGATTTTCAGGAGGACACTGTCAATGAATTATTAAAAGATACAGACATTCCTCAGTTATCTGAAGAGCAAAAAGTCAGAATGGATGAGGACATCACAGAATGTGAAGTTTTGCAGGCATTAAAGAGTATGAAAAATGGATCATCTCCAGGATCAGATGGATTAACTGTAGCATTTATAAAATTCTTCTGGCTGAAATTGAAGAACTTGATTTTGAAATCTTTAAAAGCTACCTTGTTAAAGGAGAATTGTCCCCATCACAGAAAAAAGCAATTATAGTTTTGATCCATAAAGGGAAGCAACAGCCAAAAAGCAACTTAAACAACTGGCGTCCTATATCATTAACAAACTGTGTTTATAAACTTTTGGCAAAAGTACTTGCTATTCGACTCTCTTCAGTTATATCAAGCATAATTTCTGAAGACCAGGTAGGTTTTATGAAAAGCAGAAATAAAAGTCATATAGTTCGATTAATTGATGACACTGTAGGTTATCTGAATCACAAACAGAAACCTGGCATTTTATTTGCGCTTGATTACAAAGCTGCCTTTGACACAATATCTAAAGAATACATATTATGGTCTTTTAAACGATATAACTTTGGAAAAACGTACATTAAATGGATTGAAGTTCTCATGCGAAATGCTAACAGCAGCATAAATTATATGGGCTGTCTAACTGAAAATATCCAGATTAATACAGGTATAAGACAAGGATGCCCATTCTCACCTATGGCCTTCATTCTGGTCCTGGAATTATTGGTCAACTAACACCTCCAATTATATTCTTAAAGTACTGATGTATGCAGATGATGTTACCTTATTTGTAGAGGAAATTTCTGACCTAAAATATGCTCTAACACTGATCACCTATTTTTTAAATTCTCTGGATTATCTATGAACAGACAAAAGAGTTAGGCCATGTGGCTCGGTTTGAACAAAGATCGCAAAGATGCATATTATGATATAAAGTGGCAACAAAGGGTTAAAATTCTGGGAATCTACTTTAGCAACACTGTGTGTGCTTCAGAAATTGAAGAAAACTGGTTACAATGGATAGATAAAACCCACCAGACGATCTGGGTCTGGTCTAATAGGAATTTTAGTATTATGGGGTAAGGTTTGTGTTGTTAAATCTATTCTTCTGCCACAGCTCGTTTATGTGATGCAGACACTTCGCATACCAGAAGATTGCTTAAAGAAAGTAAACATAATGTTATATAGATTTATTTGGAAGAAAAAGTATTCTCATACTAAAGCCTTTGAAAAAGTGAAAAGAAAAATCATTTGCAAAACAACTGATAAGGGAGGACTAAATATGATCAACATTATTGGTATGCAGAATTCATTTCTCCTCTCCAGGGCCACAAAACTGATGAGCAGCCATGAGCAAAAATGGAGATGTATTCCACATGAAATACTTTCACGTACTGGTAAAAATATATCCTGTTTCAGCTCTAATGTTAAATCTGATGCATTCAAAGGCTTTAGGCTGATACATAGTTTGTTCTGGAAAAAGGTATTAAAAACCTGGTTGGATAACCTGCATGGAACAAATACCGACAAGTTATTAAAAGCTGATTATTTGGATCAGTGCTTATGGAACAATGCAGATATCAAATATAAAGGGACAACTCTTTTTCTGAAATATTGGATCAGAGCTGGTGTGACACATGTGTCTGACTTAATGGAAGATGGCCACATAAAGAACTTTGCCTCTGTATGTGAGATTGTTGGTGACAAGCCCACTCGGACCTTTGAATATGGTGCTATATGCACTGCATTAACTGCAGGCCAAAGGATATTAAACGCTAACCAGACAGCTCAGATAGAAACAAATAACTCGAGTCTGAGAACTCTGGCAACACCTCGTCAGTTTCGCCTTTTTGTAACTGAAAAAGATTTAATTCAACCGTTGGCGACTAAATTCTGGTTAAACAAGCTGGGTGTTGAAATTCAGCCTAAAACATGGCTCACAGCCAGTAAAACTACCACTGAAACTAGACTGCGGTTACTCCATTGGAAAATATTACACAATATATATCCTACTAACATACTGCTTAACAAGTTAGGCATAGCTAACAATAAACACTGCACATTTTGCACTGAAGAGATAGACTACATTGAGCATTTCTTCTATGAGTGTAAAGAAAAAGAGATTTGGAAATATGTTGAACACAAAATACTACATACATTTAACATAGCCATTAAATGAACACTACAGAATGTACTATCTGGTTTTGATGAATATGAAATAAATAAGCTTGTAAACAGTTACATCAACTTACTAATCCTGATTGATAAAATGTGTATTGGAATAGTTAGGTACAGCACTCCATTTGACATTATCATTATCTTTGACCGTGATCTTCGTTACATAGAGATAGATTTTAAAAAATATTATAATAAACCATCAGTACAAAACTTTCAAAAAAATAATGACAAAAATAATAAACCATCAGTACAAACTGTTTTTGGGTTTTTTTATTATAAAAAAGAAAGCCACCGTCGTTTTTCAAAAGGTTCTTTTTTGTCAATCTCTTCCCTCACTTTTTTTGGCAAATATGAAAATAATGAATTTCAGATTTTCAGGAAGTATCCTTTGAAATACATGAGTTGTATATTAAAAAAAATCTTGTTGGCGCCACAAAAAAAGAATCTTGTTGGCGCCACAAAAAATGATCTTGTTGGCGTCACCAAAAAAGGATCTTGTTGGCGTCACCAAAAAAGGATCTTGTTGGCGTCACCAAAAAAGGATCTTGTTGGCGTCACCAAAAAAGGATCTTGTTGGCGTCACCAAAAAAGGATCTTGTTGGCGTCACCAAAAAAGGATCTTGTTGGCGCCACATCTATCCCACAGAACCAATGAAAAAAGGGCACTTTTTGATTTTTAAAGTCTATTCATTGTGTGCATAATAATAAGCCATTATATTTCAGTACCCAAAAAAATGGAAATGCAACAAAAAAAATCACAAACAAAAAAGCACTGTATGTGTGTTTGTGTTTGTATGAAAAGAGAAGGAATACAATGCTAGCTATATACTGTAAAAAACAACAACAAAATAAACCAGAACTCCACCACCACCAATACCAACAATAACAACAACAACAAAAACAGCAACAACCAATTGAATATAAACAGAGGAAACTGATGTATAGTTTCCTTTTAAATCGTTTAAGCACTTACATACACGTACACATCCTCACACATATCCCCTTCACCACATATACTCAATTAAAAGGAAAGCAAGAAATGGGTGACCGTTTGTGTGCCTTGGTTTCAATACAGTTCCCCAGTTCACCCAGCCGTAAATGGGTACCTGCCTCTTTAGGGTCAGGGAAGGTAAAGCAGGGAGAGAGAGGGGATGGGCGCCTCCCTCAATATGCTGGCCCCTACGACCTTATAGGCTATAGGACATCTTTACCTTTTTTTTAGTGGTGGTGGTGGTGGTGGTGGTGACGCTGGTGATGAAGATGATGATAATAATAATAATAATAATAATAATAATAATAATAATAATAATAATAATAATAATAATAAATGGAATTTATATAGTGCTGTATCTTGCACAGACAAATCAAAGCGCTTACGCTCAACTCATTTTTACACAGCCATGCAACCAATAGCAAGTAATAGTTCTAACAAGTCCAATGCAAAGCATGAACGGAAATCAGCAACATTGCACGTGCCTTTATCATTACAAGAGGGCTACCACTTATTAGAACAAACATCATGGAAAAAGGTCACAGAAACGTATCACCTAAAAGAGAGATTTCTAAACAGATCTGTCATCAAAGCTGATAAAGCAAGTGTGGTGAGCCATTCTAAGGCTTGCTCAAATATCTCAACAGCAAGAAGAGTGAATAGTTTGTTTTATAGAATAAAACTTAATGCATTCGTAACCAAATTCAGTAGGGCACAGTAAATGTATGTGTGGTGAGAATATTTCTAATACTCATATAATATTTGAATGTAAGAATACAAAAGCTTTTTTACCCCAATTTTCTGAAAACTCCCTTAGAAGCATATTCAATAATTTGAATTTGGCATTTGATATTGCAAAAGGTCTCTGGCATAGTCCTATAGGACATTTGTTATAGTTTCATTAACGTTAATCACTTTTTATGTTTGTTTGTTTGGTTGGTTTTTTTTAATTTATTTATTTATTTATTTTTATTTTTTTTTAATTGTATCTTTTGCTTTGTGCGGTTTCTTTTCATGATTAGACTACTTTTCCCCCCTCGCATTTTTCAGTAGGGCCTCCACCACCACCTCAATTCTCATACACCCCTTGTATATATATATATTTTTTTTTTCTCGTCTAATATCACTGAGAGTGAACAGACGTAAAATCGAAGACAACAACAACAACACACACACACACACACACACACACACACACGTTATACACTTTGGTGGGGTGATGGAATTGTGGGCTGTTGAAAAGCAGGGATAGCTATGAAATGAAACAGGAGAGGAAATTCTTAGGTTTGAAACAAATATGTCTTGAGGCCGGATTTAAAAGTGTCATAAGAAGGTCTTTGGCGAAGTTAGATAGGGAGGCCATTCCAAATCGATGGACCAGAACCAAAGAAAGAGCGACGGTGGACTGGCTGAATCTAGGTGTTTGTAAGCACAAGAAATCTGCAGCAGAGCGAAGGGAACGAGAAGGGGTGTACAGGTGGAGACATTCACAGAGGTAGGAGGGTACTGTTTTGTGGAGTCATTTGTAACAGAGAGTACTGATCTTATAGTTTATTCTTTGTGGCACAGGCAGCCAGTGGAGAGATCGCAAGAGAGGGGTAATGTGCTCAGATTTTTTCTTTCTGAGGACTTGTCGAGCTGCAGAGTTTTGAATACGTTGAAGGGAGTGGATAGATGATGCTGGCAAATCAGACAAAAGAGAATTGCAATAGTCCCGACGTGAAAGAATGAGAGAAGTAACAAGTTTGGCTGTTGCATCGGTGGACAAGTACTTTCGAATTGCACTAATACGCCGTAATTAATAGAAGCACAAGTGGCAGGTCTGGGTGATGAATTTTTGCATAGAGAGTGTGTTGTCAATAATAACCCCTAGATACTTTACAGCAGTGGATAGAGGGACTGATGCATTGCCGAATTCTATTGAAGCTGTTGTAATGGAAGAGAGTTTGTGTTCGGTCCCTACAAGCATGGCTTCAGTTTTATTAGCGTTTAGTTGTAACTTGTTCTCTGTTATCCAGTTTTGGATGTCTTGAAAGCAGTAGGCCTTATTTACCAAGAGAGAAGGCAGATTTTCATGATGATGATAAAGACAATAATGGTGGTGGTAAGGGTGGTGAGGGTGGTTGTGGTGGTGGTGGTGGTGGTGATGATGATGATGATGATGATGATGATGATGATGATGATGATGATGATGATGATGATGATGATGATAACGACGACGAGGACAATGACGATGCTGATGATGACGATGATAACGACAATGACAAAGATGCTGATAATAATGACAGATGGCTGGAGAAACGCAAGGACTATGTGGTGAGAATATCTCTAATACACACATATAGTATTTGAATGTAAGAATACCAAAGGTTTTTTTACCCCAATTTTCTGAAAACTCACTTGACACTATATTCAATAATTTGAATTTGGCATTTGATATTGCAGAAGGTCTCTGGCATAGTCTTATATGACATTTATTATAGTTTTGTGAAAGTTAATGACTTTAAAAATGTGTTTATTGTATCTTTTGCGTTGCACGGTTTCTTTACATGATTAGACGACTTCATCCCCCTCCCCCTGCACATTTTTCAGTAGGACCTCCACCACCACCTCTATTCTCATACACCCCTTATATACATTTTTTTCCTCGTCTAATATCACTGAGAGCGAACGGACATAAAATCGAAGACAACAACAACAACAAAAACGCAAGGACCCTAAAGAGCTAGCAGAATAGCAGACATGGCGGGCTGTTCCTATGTTAGCTTATTCTTGTTGTGATCGATGATGATGATGATGATGATGATGATGATGATGATGATGATGATGATGATGATGATGATGATGATGATGATGATGATAACGACGACGAGACGGACGACGACGAT
>CM054137.1:1744267-1749267 GCA_028751875.1 Rapana venosa | reverse complement strand
TTATTGAAGGTCAAAGATTAAGTTTACACAACCTATTTTCATCCTACCCTTACACAAAAATCAAGAAAATTGACAAAGAAAAGCATTCAAAAGACAATGTTAATCTATGGTGAAAAGAACAAAAACAAATGAGGATTTCTTATATATAAATTCAGACCTCACAATACAAGAAACAAAATCCAAGACAATACAACATAAGCCCAGTCATATTGATAAATAATTTTTAAAAAATAACAAGGGTAAACGTAATAATTTACAAACCAGCCAGGTGTAAGGTAACCTTGAACATAAAGTTACTTACAATTTGTCCATCAGGCGCCTCTTTAAATGTTTCTTAAACGTTTGTTTTGAAGGAGCTCATTCTAAAAAGGGAGGTAGATTATTCCACACTGTTCTTCCTGAATAATCAAGGCTTGACTTATAGAGATTATTATGAGGCCTGGGCAAAAAGTCTGTGAGTAGGCCTGTTTTTGTTGACAGCAAAGTTTTTCACAATTTTCTTTGGGGCATTTTTGTTTAGTATATTGTACATACATAGACACTTGTTGAAATGCAGACTGTCTTTGAGTGGAAGAATATCTCATTCTTGTAGTTGGTCTTGGTCAGTTTATTAGGATTCAATCGGATTAGATTAAAAGCTCTCTATGTATGCGGCTTATATGCTTTAGGTTTGTTTTACTAGCACTATCCCATAAGATAGAAACGTAATTTATTAGTGATTACGTTTCCACGTTATGGGATAGTCTGTTCGTTTGTTTGTTTGTTTGCTTGTTTGTTTGTTCGTTTGTTTGTGTGTGTGTTGTTGTTCTTCTTCTTCCTGTTCTTGTTCCTGTTGTCTTCAATTTAACGTCTGTTCACTCTCAGTGATATTAGTCGAAAAGACTGATTAGGTAAAATGTGTGTTGTTATTTTCATGCAATTAAAAGGAGGGCAGGGAATCTTAAACATGAGTAAAATTTAAATTCATAAAATCGTTAACATGAAAAAATCTAAAGTAATTCCAAGAAATATTCTAATGGGTTGTGCAATAGACAGGTAACAATGGCAAAGGCTAATTTTGGATTTTTAAATAGTTTCCAGAGGCTGCTCACAACATGTGGGTGAAAAGGTTTTACAATTGAACACTGAAATATGATGTGAGTGTTGAAAATATGTTCCCACAGAGGCACCTGACATTTTTACAATTTTTTGTTATAAATGCATTGTCACGCTCCTTAAGGAATTGTGGCTAAACCCCCACCCATGCCCTCTCTAACTATCTTCCCGACAACACCAGGCACACAACACCGAGGAAAAAGTTCCAGACTTTACTTTCCACAATAAAAAAACAACCACATCAAGACAAATACTTAAACTCGCTTCCACAAAGACACTCAGATTCAATCACCAACCACACTCTAAACTCCATCCATAATACCCTCCCCTCTTCTGCACAGTTCAGAAACCAGCTTGATGAATGTTCTTCTCCCACTTCCCTCACAGTTACAATCTGCTTCCCACACTCAGTCACCGAGGGATAGCTCAGGGCAGGCCGAAGCAGGTCAAGGGCGGTCACGGGTGGACAGGGCAGCAGGGAGAAGGGAAATGGTCGTGGGGGAAAAAGGTGGATCCGGGGGATAGAGGGACGGAGGGTCAAGGACAAGCCGTCGGCGACTCTTCAGGGCACACCGGGCTGCACCCTCTCCAGGCACGACTCCACCACTGGAGGCACCCACAGGACCCTGGAACAGGCAATACTTGCCGTTCCTCACCATACACCTATAACTAGCGCTAAGGCGACTAGGGTTATTTCCCTTGCGTCCTCCAGGTTGACAATTTGTCTATTTAGCCAAAAACTCCACCATATAACCCCAAGGAATTATTTTTATTTCGAATCTAAATCACATTTAATGTATACTCTATAATTATTTATGTTCAAATACAGTTAAGTTACAATACTTTAGAAAATATTCTTCCACAAGAGAGAACTGTTCTTACAGCAAAATAATAACCACACACAACTGCTTAGCAGGCAACATAGCACTAAATCCCAAATCACCCAGGACTAACCTTAAGAAATACTGAGTGTTCTAAACACTAGTGAGAACTCTCTAGACAAAACATTAGCATTCTAAAAACATAGAACGTATCCTATCATTCACTAAAGGAGAAAGCTAAGCCTCCACAATATACCATAAACCTACAGACAGGAAACCTCCCTCGAAAACATTCTACATTAATTTATTCGAGAACCAACCATCCAAGCACTGCATTGACACAAGACAGTCAACAAGAACCACAACGGCACAATGGACCATCAAAGAACTCAATCATATCTACAGAACATCCCTCACCTGTCACTGAGAGAGAACAAGGTGTACTGCTGCACCCAGGAAAGACGTTGACAAAACGGACAGCACAACGAAGAAGAACGTAGACTGGTTCTCGGGAGCCCGAACCACTCAAAGATGAATGCTGCCCTCTGCTCTCCAAGAAGATACCACAGGAAGTACGGTGCACTCCTGCACCTCAAAGAAGACGTTGACAGGACGGACACGATGCAACACTGAAGAACGAAGATCGGGTTCACAGGATCCTAAACTACTCCAAGGTACTGCTCCCCCCCCCCCCCCCTCCTCTCCAAAGTAGAGGCACAACACCACGCGGCGCCCAGCAGCCCATTCTGGAACAGCTTAACTGCCCAGTGCAAGTGCACCCTATATGCCGGGGAATAAAATTCTTATGTACCACTGCTATGTTCATATCCCTCTTACTCAGAAACTACTACATGAATATTCCTGATAGTCTACCCAATAACAGTATATATATATATATATATATATATATATATATATATATATATATATATATATATATATATATATATATATATATATATATATATATCGTAGATTACTTCGAGGCAAGCTCAAATTAGTTAGCATGATATTTCACTACGAAAATATATTTAAAATGGAAAAAAAATGGACCAAAAATACGATTTCTTCATCACCATTGTCATTCTGAGTACCCCCGATCTTAATAACGCCAAACATAATTCTAGACTACGTTGTTTTTTAAATACACGATCTCCTGAATCATACACCATCGTTTTCATCACTGTTAGGTAAATCTACAGTTTTGTTTGCCACTTTTACAGCTGTTTTAAGTTATTGATGCCTTCAACAAGAAGTGTCAGCCATTTTCAACAAGAACTTCCCAAGCAGTCATGCATAAAAACACAAAATACGAGCTAAAAATCGATCGTTTTGGCCACGGTTTTTGTAGCTGGATGTTGCTAAGCAACTGGAGAGTGATCTCCATTAATTTTGGAGTTTTTTCCTTTTAACCGTAGTCAAGGAAGCAGGCTTTTTTACTTCGGTTCGACACCCCGGAAATTGTCCGGGTTGTAGGCGTATAGTGTGCACGTTTAGCCCCGGAAAATTTCCGGGGTAATGCAGTCTAGTGTACCTGGGCAGTAAGGTCAGCCAGACAGGAGGCACAGACGAAGACATCAAGGCAAGAATAAAGAAAGCACGCCAAGCATTTGCCATCTTGAAACCCGTATGGAGAACAAATGCGATCTCCACAACCACCAAGCTCAGGATCTTCAACTCCAACGTGAAGTCTGTGCTTCTCTACGGGTCAGAAACTTGGCGGGTCATCAACACCAGCTCCTCCAAGATCCAGACCTTCATCAACGGATGTCTCCGGCAGATCCTTCATCTCAGATGGTTCGACAGAGTGCCAAGTACCGACCTGTGGATGAGGGCGAACCAACAGCCAATGGAAGTCCAAGTAAGGCGGCGAAAGTGGCGTTGGGTCGGCCACACCCTACGGAAGGAGCCTTGCAACATCACCAGACAAGCGCTCGAGTGGAACCCGCAGGGGAAAAGGAAGAGAGGGCGCCCCAAACAGACCTGGAGGAGAAGCCTGCATACTGAGCTGAGAGACTCCAGCCTGACATGGGAAGAGGCCAAGACCCTTGCCAGAGACAGGAGAAGGTGGAGGGACGCTGTTGAGGCCCTATGCTCCGCTAGGAGATATAAGGAATAAGAAGAAGAATGCAGTCTAGTAGTTATAAGCTGTTGCTACTCAGCTGATGAAGGAAACCCTACCTCACGACCAGGAACTTCACGATAAGTTAACCTGCATGCAAAATTGCAGAGAAAAGGGAATGTGCATGCCACTAAGCTGGAGTTCACCATGTATGTGGAAAAAAAAAGAATGTGAACACAGAAAGACACTAGCACCCAGACACACAGAGAAAGAAATAGAACGGAGTTATGCACGAAATACGTGCAGAAGTATGCAATCTTGACATGCATTTAATTTTATTCTAAGCTATAGTGTATTGACTCTTCTTGTGGTTGCCACACTTAAATTTGTTTGAGAAGAGTCATGACGTTTGTATGTGTTGTGTATGTGCATGCCTAAATAATAAGTTTATATGACTTTCTAGTCAATGGTTTTTATAACATTGTGTTCCCAATTGGTGTGTGTGAGTGTGTGTGTATGTGTATGTGTGTGTGACATTTTTATTTGAAGTTATTTTGGAATGTTTTAACCAATATGAAAAGTAGCTTTTTTGTGTCTTTCAAGATTATGATACCTATCAATGTGCCTGTCAGTATTGTAATTGCCCTTCATTGGATGATTAAAGTGTTTTTGACTTGACTTGACTGAACTTGTTCTAATAATCGGTTTCCCTGTAGAGATGATGATAATGATGATGATGATAATGATAATAATAATAATAACAATAATACATAATAATAATAATAATAATAATAATAATAATAATGATGATGATGATGATGATGATGATGATGATGATGATGATGATGATGATAAGTTATAGCGCTGAATCTTGTAAAGTAAACAAATCAAAGCGCTTGCATTCAGATCATTCACACGCATGCAACAGTCCACAAATATCAGGATAAACAAATATCAAATTTATATACGCAACACCCTTAGGTGGGGTAGTGGAGGAGGAGATAGCTATTGAAAAGTAGGAA
>CM054137.1:1666652-1743767 GCA_028751875.1 Rapana venosa | reverse complement strand
CTTCTTCACCCTTGCTGTCCCCTTTCTTCAGCCTTGCTTTTTTTTTTTTTAAACCGCTGTCTTTTTCTTCACCTTGCTGTCTCCTTTCAGGTTCTGCTTCTTTTTTTTCAGCCTTCTGCCTTTTTTTTCTTCGGTTTGCTTTTTCTTCTTCTTACCTTGCTGCTTCTTCTTGCAGCTTGCTGTCTTCTTCCCTTTCACCCTTGCTGTCTTCTTCTTCCTTCTCTTCACCTTCGTCTTCTTCTTCTCCTTCTTCACCTTGCTGTCTTCTTCTTCAGTTTGCTGTCTTCTCTCTTTTCCTTCAGCCTTGCTGTTTTCCTTCTTTCTTCAGCCTTGCTGTCTTCTTCTTTTTCAGCCTTGCTGTCTTTCTTCTTCTTCAGCCTTGCTGTTTCTTCTTCTTCAGCTTGCTTTTTCTTCTTCTTCAGCCTTGCTGGTCTTCTTCTTTCAGCCTTGCTGTCTCTCTTCTTCAGCCTTGCTGTCTTCTTTCTTCAGCCTTGTGTTTTCTTCTTCACCTTGCTGTCTTCTTCTTTCTTCAGCTTCTGCTACTCTCTTCTTCACCTTGCTGTCTTCTTCTTCAGCTTGCTGTCTTCTTCTTCACCTTGCTGTCTTCTTCTTCTTCAGCCTTGCTGCTTCTTCTCTTCAGCCTTCTTCTTCTTCTTCACCTTTCTGTCTTTCTTCTTCAGCCTTGCGTTTCTTCTTCAGCCTTGCTTGTTCTTCTTCTTCAGCCTTGCTGTCTTTCTTCTTCTTCAGCCTTGCTGTTTCTCTTCCTTCAGCCTTGTTTGTCCTTTCCTTTCTTCAGCCTTGCTGTTTCTTCTTCATCGCCTTGCTGTCTCCTTTTTCTTCTAGCCTTGCTGTCTTCTTCTTCTTCACCCTTGCTGTCTTCTTCTTCTCAGCCTTGCTGTCTTCTTCTTCAGCCTTGCTGTCTTCTTCTTCTTTCACCTTGCTTTATCTGTTCTCTTCAGCTCTTCTGTCTCCTTCTTCAGCCTTTGCTGTCTTCTTCTTCAGCCTTGCTGTTTCTTCTTCTTCAGCTTTGCTTTTTCTTCTTCTTCAGCCTTGCTGTCTTCTTCTCTTAAGCCTTGCTGTCTCCTTCTTCCCCTTTGCTTCTCCTTTTAACAGCCTTGCCTCTTCTTTTTCAGCCTTGCTGTCTCCTTCTTTTTCAGCCTTGCTGTCCCCCTTTTTCAGTCTCGCAGTTTCTTCTTCTTCAACCTTCTGTTCCTTTTCACCTTACTCTTTCTTCAGCTTTGCGTTTTCCCTTCTTTCTTTTTCTCTTACTGTGTTTTTTTCTTCACCTTTGCGTCTTCTGCTTTCCTCCCCTTGCTGTCTTCTTCTTCTCACCTTGCTGTCCCCTTCTTCTCCCCTTGCTGTTTCTTTTCTTCACCCCTTGCTGTCCCCCTTCTTCCCTTGCTGTCTCCTTTCTTCAGTTTGCTTCTTCTTCTTCACCCTTTGCTGCTTTCCCCCCTTCTTCACCCTTTTTGTCTTCTTTTTCACCTTGCTGTTTTCTTCCTCAGCCTTGTTTTTTTTTCTTTTCAGCCTTGCTGTCTTCTACTGTCTTTTGTCACCTGCGTTTCTTTTTCTTGTCTTCCTTTTTCTTTTCTGTCTTCTGTCTTTTTTCCCTCTTGCTTCTTTCCTGTCTTGCGTTTCTTTTCGTCTTGATGCTTTCTGTTTTGTTTTGCAGCATGATTTATACTCCTTTTCATTTTTCTTCCCCCTCATTCCCTTTCCCCCTCCCTCCTTTCTCCCACTGTCTTTTCCTCACTGCCTTCTTTTTCCCTCACTGCCTTCTCTTCCTCATGTCTTCTTCCCAGCCTTCTTCTCCTCACTCCCTTCTTTTCCTCACTGTCTTCTTCCTCACGCCTTCTTCTTCCCATGCCTTCTTCTTCCTCACTGTCTTTTTCCCACTGCCTTCTCTTCCTCACTGCCTTTTTTTTTTCCCCACTGTCTTTTTCCCTCATGCCTTCTTCTTCCACTGCTTCTTCTTCCTCACTGTCTTCTTCCTCACTGCTTTTTTTCCTCACTGTCTTCTTCCCTCACTGCTTTTTTTCACTCCCTTTCCCTCTTCTCACTGCCCCTTCCTTTTCCTCCTGTCTTTTTCTCCTGCCTTTTTTCCCCTCACGCCTTCTTTTTCCCTCACTGCCTTCTTTTTTCTTACTGTCGCTTCCTCACTCCCTTTCCCTCTTCCTCACGTCTTCCTCTTCCTCATTCTTCCCTTCCTCATCCTTCCCTTCCTCACTCCCTTTCCCTCTTCCCTGTTTTCCTCTTCCTCACGTTTCCTTTCCTCACTGTTTTTCTTCTTCCTCACTGTCTTTTTCCTTACTTTTTCTTGTTCTGTGCTGTCTTCCCCCAGGTTTGTTCCCTGGGGAATCTTTATTTGTCTCTTTTTTTTTTTTTCCGTGCTTCAACTTAACTATTTTCTTCCTTTCGTCTTTTTCGTCACTGTCTTTTTCCTCCTATGTGCTTTTCACTGTCTGTTCACCCTTTTTCTTCCTCTGTTTTGCTTTGTCTTCGTCACCTCTCTCACTTTACCTTCGTGGGTTCTTCTTCCCCTTTTTGCTCTTTTTCTACCTTTATCTCCACCAACCCCACTACGGTTTTTTGTACGCGCGCGATGTAACATTTGAAATGTGTTATCCTCATATTTGTGGGCGGTTTCATGTTGTAAATGATTTTTAAAACAACGCTTTGATTTGTAACTTTACAAGATTCAGGCTTTATAAATTCCAAAAAATTATTTTTACTATCCGTTTTTCCTTTTCTGTACTTCTTCCTTTCTTTCTATGTTCTTTTTTTTTCTTTTCCCTGTACCTTTTTTCCCTGCTCCTACTTTTCCCCCTTTTTGTGTTCTTTTCCCTCTTTTTCTTCTTCCTCCGGTCTTCTTTTTTTCTTTTCCTCCCACTTCTTTTGCTCTCTTTGTCCCTTCTCTTTTTTTTTCCCGTCTTTTTGCTCTTCCCCTTTTGCGTTTCCTTACCTGCTGGTGTTTTTCTTTTGCCCAGCCCCGTTGTGGCTGTGTGTTGTCTGGTTTCTGACAAGACGTGACAAAGCAAACCACCCCCGTCTGTTTACCGCGGCCACTTTTTTGGGCGGGATGGTGGGGATGGTGGGATGGTGACGATGGGGATGGGGGTGATGGGTAAATGGGGTGATGGGGATGATGATGGGATGATTGATGAATGGGGGTGATAATGGTGATGATGGGGCATCATGATGGGATGATACGGTGATGATGGGGATGATGGTGGTGGGATGATGCTGAGTGATGATGGGGATGGACGGTGACGATGGGGATGATGATGGGGGATGACGACGGTGATGGGGCATCATGATGGGGATGGTACGGTGATGATGGTGGGGATGATGATGGGGATGGGGGGGTGTGTGGGGACGGTGATGGTGATGGTGGGATGATGGGGCATATGATGGGGATGATAGCGGTGATGATGGGAGTGATGATGGTGGGGATGATGGGGATGATGGGGATGGTGGTGGTGGTGGGGATGATGGGGATGATGGTGGTGGTGGGGATGATGGGGCATCATGATGGGATGATAGTGGTGATGATGTGACGATGGGGTTGATGGGGATGATGGGATGAATGGGGATGATGGGTGTGATGGTGATGACCATGATAGTTTGTGATGTGGGACTAGACATCTCAGTGGTCGGAGCACTCGCTTTCCCCCAGCCAAGGTTGAGCAGCGTCGAGCGTGGTTACCATTTGATCGGTCAAAGCAAAGCCAAACTTTTATTTTCAGATGGTACATTGAATGAGCATGTATTTGCTTCTTTTTATCAAGCCCTCTAGCTAAAGTAAAGAAAGAAAGAAAAATTATAATATATATGCAGACATAGAATAAAAAACCTAATCAATGATAAACAATATAAATTAAACAAGAAAAAACAATAACATATGCATACGTGGAATTAAAAACAAAACACCCGGAACAATATTAAACCATACAATTCAAATAATTCAAAAATCTTGAAATATATCCATCATAATACAAACAAGCAACAAAAGAAAAACCAAAACAAAACAAACAAAGAAGACAAAGCAAAATTGTTTTAAAAGACACACCAACTGCTTCCCCCCCCCCCCCTCCCCACCCCCTCAAACACACATACACACAAAAACCTTCAACCATATAAACAACTGAATAAAACAAACAATAAAAGATAAACCAACAAGAATAACCACAACAAGCAAATAAACAAGCAAACACAAAATACGTACACAACAGCATTAGCGACAATAACTAACATAACACAAGAATAACAGCCAAAACAAATGAAGAACAATATAGAACTAACAAAAGACGAAAAACAAGAGTACAAATACCCCCTCCCCCTCCCCAAGAAAATCACTCTAAAACCCAAAACAAACAAACAAAAAGCCCAACAAAGGCACCAGAGAAAAGTAGATTTTCAGGAGACACTGTCAATGAATTATTAAAAGATACAGACATTCCCCAGTTATCTGAAGAGCAAAAAGTCAGAATGGATGAGGACATCACAGAATGTGAAGTTTGCAGGCATTAAAGAGAAATGAAAAATGGATCATCTCCAGGATCAGATGGATTAACTGTAGCATTTATAAAATTCTTCTGGCTGAAATTGAAGAACTTGATTTTGAAATCTTTAAAAGCTACCTTGTTAAAGGAGAATTGTCCCCATCACAGAAAAAAGCAATTATAGTTTTGATCCAAAAAGGGGAAGCAACAGCCAAAAAGCAACTTAAACAACTGGCGTCCTATATCATTAACAAACTGTGTTTATAAACTTTTGGCAAAAGTACTTGCTATTCGACTCTCTTCAGTTATATCAAGCATAATTTCTGAAGACCAGGTAGGTTTTATGAAAAGCAGAAATAAAAGTCATATAGTTCGATTAATTGATGACACTGTAGGTTATCTGAATCACAAACAGAAACCTGGCATTTTATTTGCGCTTGATTACAAAGCTGCCTTTGACACAATATCTAAAGAATACATATTATGGTCTTTTAAACGATATAACTTTGGAAAAACGTACATTAAATGGATTGAAGTTCTCATGCGAAATGCTAACAGCAGCATAAATTATATGGGTTGTCTAACTGAAAATATCCAGATTAATACAGGTATAAGACAAGGATGCCCATTCTCACCTATGGCCTTCATTCTGGTCCTGGAATTATTGGTCAACTAACACCTCCAATTATATTCTTAAAGTACTGATGTATGCAGATGATGTTACCTTATTTGTAGAGGAAATTTCTGACCTAAAATATGCTCTAACACTGATCACACTATTTTTTTAAAATTCTCTGGATTATCTATGAACAGACAAAAGAGTTAGGCCATGTGGCTCGGTTTGAACAAAGATCGCAAAGATGCATATTATGATAAAAAGTGGCAACAAAGGGTTAAAATTCTGGGAATCTACTTTAGCAACACTGTGTGTGCTTCAGAAATTGAAGAAAACTGTTACAATGGATAGATAAAACCCACCAGACGATCTGGGTCTGGTCTAATGGGAATTTTTTAGTATTATGGGGTAAGGTTTGTGTTGTTAAATCTATTCTTCTGCCACAGCTCGTTTATGTGATGCAGACACTTCGCATACCAGAAGATTGCTTAAAGAAAGTAAACATAATGTTATATAGATTTATTTGGAAGAAAAAGTATTCTCATACTAAAGCCTTTGAAAAAGTGAAAAGAAAAATCATTTGCAAAACAACTGATAAGGGAGGACTAAATATGATCAACATTATTGGTATGCAGAATTTCATTTCTCCTCTCCAGGGCCACAAAACTGATGAGCAGCCATGAGCAAAAATGGAGATGTATTCCACATGAAATACTTTCACGTACTGGTAAAAATATATCCGTTTCAGCTCTAATGTTAAATCTGATGCATTCAAAGGCTTTAGGCTGATACATAGTTTTGTTCTGGAAAAAGGTATTAAAAACCTGGTTGGATAACCTGCATGGAACAAATACCGACAAGTTATTAAAAGCTGATTATTTGGATCAGTGCTTATGGAACAATGCAGATATCAAATATAAAGGGACAACTCTTTTTCTGAAAGATTGGATCAGAGCTGGTGTGACACATGTGTCTGACTTAATGGAAGATGGCCACATAAAGAACTTTGCCTCTGTATGTGAGATTGTTGGTGACAAGCCCACTCGGACCTTTGAATATGGTGCTATATGCACTGCATTAACTGCAGGCCAAAGGATATTAAACGCTAACCAGACAGCTCAGATAGAAACAAATAACTCGAGTCTGAGAACTCTGGCAACACCTCGTCAGTTTCGCCTTTTTGTAACTGAAAAAGATTTAATTCAACCGTTGGCGACTAAATTCTGGTTAAACAAGCTGGGTGTTGAAATTCAGCCTAAAACATGGCTCACAGCCATAAAACTACCACTGAAACTAACTGCGGTTACTCCATTGGAAAATATTACACAATATATATCCTACTAACATACTGCTTAACAATTAGGCATAGCTAACAAATAAACACTGCACATTTGCACTGAAGAGATAGACTACATTGAGCATTTCTTCTATGAGTGTAAAGAAAAAGAGATTTTTGGGAAAAATGTTGAACACAAAATACTACATACATTTAACATAGCCATTAAATGAACACTACAGAATGTACTATCTGGTTTTGATGAATATGAAATAAATAAGCTTGTAAACAGTTACATCAACTTACTAATCTGATTGATAAAATGTGTATTGGAATAGTTAGGTACAGCACTCCATTTGACATTATCATTATCTTTGACCGTGATCTTCGTTACATAGAGATAGATTTAAAAAATATTATAATAAACCATCAGTACAAAACTTTCAAAAAATAATGACAAAAATAATAAACCATCAGTACAAACTGTTTTTGGGTTTTTTTATTATAAAAAAGAAAGCCACCGTCGTTTTTCAAAAGGTTCTTTTTTGTCAATCTCTTCCCTCACTTTTTTTGGCAAATATGAAAATAAATGAATTTCAGTTTTTCAGGAAGTATCCTTTGAAATACATGAGTTGTATATTAAAAAAAATCTTTTTGGCGCCACAAAAAAAGAATCTTGTTGGCGCCACAAAAAATGATCTTGTTGGCGTCACCAAAAAAGATCTTGTTGGCGTCACCAAAAAAGGATCTTTTTGGCGTCACCAAAAAAGGATCTTGTTGGCGTCACCAAAAAAGGATCTTGTTGGCGTCACCAAAAAGGATCTTGTTGGCGTCACCAAAAAAGGATCTTTTTGGGGCGCCACATCAAATCCCACAGAACCAATAAAAAAAGGGGCACTTTTTGATTTTTAAAGGCTATTCATTGTGTGCATAATAATAAGCCATTATATTTCAGTACCCAAAAAATGGAAATGCAACAAAAAAAATCACAAACAAAAAAGCACTGTAGGGTGTGTTTGTGTTTGTATGAAAGAGAAGATACAATGCTAGCTATATACTGTAAAAAACAACAACAAAATAAACCAAACTCCACCACCACCAATACCAACAATAACAACAACAACAAAAACAGCAACAACCAATTGAATATAAACAGGGAAACTGATGTATAGTTTCCTTTTAAATCTTTTAAAGCACTTACATACACGTACACATCCTCACACATATCCCTTCACCACATATACTCAATTAAAAGGAAATCAAGAAAATGGGTGACCGTTTGTGTGCCTTGGTTTCAATACGTTCCCCAGTTCACCAGCCGAAAATGGTACCTGCCTCTTTAGGGTCAGGGAAGGTAAAGCAGGAGAGAGAGGGGATGGGCGCCTCCCACAATATGCTGGCCCCTACGACCTATAGTTATAGGACATCTTTACCTTTTTTTAGTGTGTGGGTGGTGTGGTGACGCTGGTGATAAAGATGATGATAATAAAATAAATAATAAATAATAATAATAATAATAATAATAATAATAATAATAATAATAAAATGAATTTATATAGTGCTGTATCTTGCACAGACAAATCAAAGCGCTTACCTCAACCATTTTTACACAGCCATACAAACCAATAGCAAGTAATAGTTCTAAAAAGGGTCCAATGCAAAGCAATGACGGAAATCACAACATTGCACGTGCCTTTATCATTACAAGAGGGCTACCACTTATTAGAACAAACATCAGGGTAAAAGGTACAGAAACGTATCACCTAAAAGAGAGATATCAAACAACGTCATCAAACTGATAAAGCAAGTGTTGTGAGCATTCTAAGGCTTGCTCAAATAGTATCAACAGCAAGAAAGATGAATAGTTTGTTTTAAAGAATAACATAATGCATTCGTAAACCAAATTCAGAGACACAGTAAATTGTAATGTGTGGTGAGAATATTACTAATACTCATATAAATATTTGAATGAAGAAAAACAAGCATTTTTACCCCAATTTTTCTGAAAATACCCTTAGAAGATATTCAAAATTTGAATTGGCATTTGATATTGCAAAAGGT
The DNA here is from genome assembly GCA_028751875.1 of Rapana venosa. NCBI lineage: Eukaryota > Metazoa > Mollusca > Gastropoda > Neogastropoda > Muricidae > Rapana > Rapana venosa. The sequence goes on along the minus strand of CM054137.1, from coordinate 1,735,312 downwards.
CTCTGGCATAGTCCTATAGACATTTGTTATAGTTTCATTAACGTTAATCACTTTAATGTTTGTTTTTGTTTGGTGGGTTTTTTTTAATTTATTTATTTATTTATTTTATTTTTTTTTAATTGTATCTTTTGCTTTGTGCGGTTTGCTTTTCATGATTAGACACTGTTCCCCCCTGGCATTTTCAGTAAGGCCTCCACCACCACTCAATCTCATACACCCCTGATATATTATATATTTTTTTTTTTCTCGTCTAATAAACACTGAGAGTGAACAGACGTAAAATCGAAGACAACAACAACAACACAACACCACACACACACACACTCACACACACTTATACACACTTTGGTGGGGTGATGGAATTGTGGGCTTTTTGAAAAGCAGGATAGCTATGAAATGAAACAGGAGAGGAAATTCTTAGGTTTGAAACAAATATGTCTTGAGGCCGGATTTAAAGTGTCATAAGAAGGTCTTTGGCGAAGTTAGATAGGGAGGCCATTCCAAATCGATGGACCAGAACCAAAGAAAGAGCGACGGTGGACTGGCTGAATCTAGGTGTTTGTAAGCACAAGAAATCTGCAGCAGAGCGAAGGAACGAGAAGGGTGTACAGGTGGAGACATTCACAGAGGTAGGAGGGTACTGTTTTGTGGAGTCATTTTTAACAGAGAGTACTGATCTTATAGTTTTATTCTTTTTGGCACAGGCAGCCAGTGGAGAGATCGCAAGAGAGGGTAAAAGTGCTCAGATTTTTTCTTTCTGAGGACTTGTCGAGCTGCAGAGTTTTTGAATACGTTGAAGGGAGTGGATAGATGATGCTGGCAAATCAGACAAAAGAGAAAATTTCAATAGTCCCCGACGTGAAAGAATGAGAGAAGTAACAAGTTTGGCTGTTGCATCGGTGGAAAAAGTACTTTCGAATTGCACTAATACGCCGTAATTAATAGAAGCACAAGTGGCAGGTCTGGGTGATGAATTTTTGCATAGAGAGTGTGTTGTCAATAATAACCCCTAGATACTTTACAGCAGTGGATAGAGGGACTGATGCATTGCCGAATTCTATTTAAGCTGTTTTTAATGGAAGAGAGTTTGTGTCGGTCCCCACAAGCATGGCTTCAGTTTTATTAGCGTTTAGTTGTAACTTTCTCTGTTATCCAGTTTTGGATGTCTTGAAAGCAGTAGGCCTTATTTACCAAGAGAGAAGGCAGATTTCATGATGATGATAAAGACAATAATGGTGGTGGTAAGGGTGGTGAGGTGGTTGTGGTGGTGGGGGTGGTGTGATGATGATGATGATGATGATGAGAGATGATGATGATGATGATGATGATGATGATGAGATGATAACGACGACGAGGACAATGACGATGCTGATGATGACGATGATAAAAGACAATGACAAAGATGCTGATAATAATGACAGATGGCTGGAGAAACGCAAGGACTATGTGGTGAGAATATCTCTAATACACACATATAGTATTTGAATGTAAGAATACCAAAGGTTTTTTTACCCCAATTTCTGAAAACTCACTTGACACTATATTCAATAATTTGAATTTGGCATTTGATATTGCAGAAGGTCTCTGGCATAGTCTTATATGACATTTATTATAGTTTTTGTGAAAGTTAATGACTTTAAAAATGTGTTTATTGTATCTTTTGCGTTGCACGGTTTCTTTACATGATTAGACGACTTCATCCCCCTCCCCCTGCACATTTTTCAGTAGGACCTCCACCACCACCTCTATTCTCATACACCCCTTATATACATTTTTTTCCTCGTCTAATATCACTGAGAGCGAACGGACATAAAATCGAAGACAACAACAACAACAAAAACGCAAGGACCCTAAAGAGCTAGCAGAATAGCAGACATGGCGGGGTGTTCCTATGTTAGCTTTTCTTTTTGTGATCGGGTGAAAAAGGATGATGAGAGATGATGAATGATGAAAAGAGATATTTTATGTGAGATGATAAAAGAAACGACGACGCGAACCCCACGGATGATGAGATGATGATAATGTGATGAAATAAGACGACGGAACGCGTGACATGACGACGACGACGATGAAAATGACGACGACGACGACGACGCCGACGACGTGATATGATGGGAGAGAGGAGGAGGAGAGATGAGTGATGACGGTGGCGATGTGATGGCGATTGGGGGTGATGATGATGAACGCTGCTGATAATGATGATGGGGTGGTGTTGGTGGTATGAGGGTGATGATGATGATGTGATGATGATGTGATGATGATGACGACGAGGGACGCGATGATGTAATGAAACTACTCCCTGCTGCTGCTGCGCTGCGTGCTGAGCGCTGCTGCTTCTGCTGCTGCTGCTGTGCTGCTGCTGCTGCTGCGCTGCTGGAGGGAGATGAGATGCTGCTGTGCTCGCTGCGCTGCTGTGATGATGATGCTGTGCTGCTGCTGCTGCTGTTGCGCTGTGCTGCTTGCTGCTGCTGGCTGGCTGCTGATGATGGGGATGCTGTGCTGCTGCTGCTGTGCTCTGTGCTGTGCTGCCGGCTGCGGGCCGCGGATGATGATGATGATGATGATTGCTGCTGCTGCTGCTGCTGCTGTGCTGCTGCTCTGCTGCTGCTGCTGCTGTCTCTGCTGGTGCTATGATGATGATGAGATGATGATGATGATGTGATTGATGATGCTGCTGCTGCTGTTTGCTGCTGCGGGATGCTGCTGCTGCTGATGATGATGATGATGATGATGATGCCCGGCGGTGGGAAAAGCAAGGCCCGGGAGCTGTGATAGCGATGAAGCCCTGGCCGGCTTTTACCACGCCCTGGGCAGTGTTCTCCAAAATGGGGTTCATTGATCGGTCTGTGTGTGTGTGTGTGTGTTTTTGTGTGTGTGTTGTGTGTGTGTGTGTGGTGTGTGTGGTGTGTGTGTGCGTGTGTGTGCGTGCGTTGTTGTGTTTTCGTGTGTTCTGTGCGTGTGTGGTTTTTGTGTGTGTGGTGTGTGTGTGTGTGTGTGTGTGTGTGGTGGTGTGTGTGTGGTTTTGTGTGTGTGTGTGTGGGGTGTGTGTTGTGTGTGTGGGGTGTGTTGTGGTGGTGCGTGTGTGTGTGTGGGTGGTGTGTGTGTTTTGTGTGTGTGTGTGTGTGTGTGGTGTGGTGTGTGTGTGTGGTGTGTGTGTGTGTTCGTGTGTGTTTTGTGTGGTGTGTGGTGTGTGCGTGTGTGGGTGTTGTGTGTGTGTGTTGTGTGTTGGGTGGGGTGTGTGGTGTGTGTGTGTGTGTGTGTGTGGTCGGTGGTGGTGTGTGTGGTGGTGTGTGTGTGGGTGTGTGTGTGTGTGTGCGTGGTGTGTGTGTGTGTGTGTGTTTTGTGTGTGGTGTGTGTGTGTGTGTGTGTGGTGTGTGTGTGGGGTGTTGTGTGTGTGGGGGTGTGTGTGTGTGGTGTTCGTGTGTGTGTGGTGTGTGTGTGTGTGTGCGTGCGTGCGTGTGTGTGTGTGTTGTGTGTGTGTGCGTGCGTGTGGTGTGTGTGGGGGTTGTGTGTGTGTGCGGTGGTGTGTGTGTGTGGGGTTTGTGTGGGGTGTGTGTGTGTGTGTGTGTGTTTGTGTGGTGTGTGTGTTTTGTGTGTGCGTGCTTGTGTGTGTGTGTGTTTTTGTGTGTGTGTGGTGCGTGTGTGTGCGTGTGTGTGTGTGTGTGTTTGGTGTTTTGTGTTTGTGTGTGTGCTTTGTGTGTTTGTGTGTGTGTGTGTTTGAGTGTTTGTGTGTGGCACGCGCGCGCGCGGGGCGCGTGTGTGTGTGTGTGTGTGTGTGTGTTTTATCCCCAATTAACATTTACTACAAGATTTTTTTCCCCGACATTTTCTTAAACCCCATGTCCATTTATAATTTTTTGTAGGCTAATGAAATGAAAATCTCGAAAAGTTCTCTGTCGCTCTCAAAATTCATAAGATTTGTAGGTATTTCTTGAAATTTCAATTGTCTTTCACAAGTGTAGATATGTCTTTAAAAATTGTGTATACTTAAAAATAGTATCGAGTCTTTAATATTGTTTGCTTATCATTGTGCGATGAACTCTTGCTTTTCAGTTCCTGTTAGTATTCATATTATTTTGGGGTGTTTTGCTGTTAGGTTTATTCTCCTGCTCAATTTGTTTGTAATCCTCCATTCCCAAAAAGGGGTGAAAGTAAATAAATCTTGAATCTTGTGTGTGGTTGTGTAAAGTTAAGTCAAGTCAAGTCAAAATGATATTTATTGAAGGTCAAAGATTAAGTTTACACAACCTTTTTTTCATCCTACCCTTACACAAAAATCAAGAAAATTGACAAAGAAAAGCATTCAAAAGACAATGTTAATCTATGGTGAAAAAAAACAAAAACAAATGAGGATTTCTTAATATAAATTCAGACCTCACAAACAAGAAACAAATCCAAGACAATACAACATAAGCCCAGTCATATGATAAATAATTTTAAAAAATAACAAGGGTAAACGTAATAATTTACAAACCAGCAGTGTAAGGTAACCTTGAACATAATTTACTTACAATTTGTCCATCAGGCGCCTCTTTAAATGTTTCTTAAACGTTTGTTTTGAAGGAGCTCATTCTAAAAAGGGAGGTGATTATTCACACGTTCTTCCTAAATAATCAAGGCTTGACTTATAGAGATTATTATGAGGCCTGGCAAAAAGTCTGTGAGTAGCCTGTTTTTGTTGACAGCAAAGTTTTTTCACAATTTTCTTTGGGGCATTTTTGTTTAGTATATTTTTCATAACATAGACACTTGTTGAAATGCAGACTGTCTTTGAGTGGAAGAATATCTCATTCTTGTAGTTGGTCTTGGTCAGTTTATTAGGATTCAATCGGATTAGATTAAAAGCTCTCTATGTATGCGGCTTTATGCTTTAGGTTTGTTTTACTAGCACTATCCATAAGATAGAAACGTAATTTTTTAGGATTACGTTTCCACGTTTTTGGGATAGTCTGTTCGTTTGTTTGTTGTTTGCTTGTTTGTTTGTTCGTTTTTTGTGTGTGTGTTGTTGTTCTTCTTTTCCTGTTTTTTGTTCCGTTGTCTTCAATTTAACGTCTGTTCACTCTCAGTGATATTAGTCGAAAGACTGATTAGGTAAAATGTGTGTTGTTATTTTTTATGCAATTAAAAGGAGGGCAGGGAAAACTTAAACATGAGTAAAATTTTAAATTATAAATCGTTAACATTAAAAAATCTAAAGTAATTCCAAGAAATATTCTAATGGGTTGTGCAATAGACAGGTAACAAGGCAAGGCTAATTTTGGATTTTTAAATAGTTTCCAGAGGCTGCTCACAACATGTGGGTGAAAAGGTTTTACAATTGAACACTAAAAATATGATGTGAGTGTTGAAAATATTTTCCCCACAGGCACCTGACATTTTTACAATTTTTTGTTATAAATGAAATTGTCACGCTCCTAAGGAATTGTGGCTAAACCCCCCCCCATGCCTCTCAAAACTATCTTCCCGACAACACCAGGCCACAACACCGAGAAAAAGTTCCAGACTTTACTTTCCAAATAAAAAAACAACCACATCAAGACAAATTTTTAAACTCGCTTCCACAAAGACACTCAGATTCAATCACCAACCACACTCTAAACCCCATCCATAATCCCCTCCCCTCTTCTGCACAGTTCAGAAACCAGCTTGATGAATGTTTTCTCCCACTTCCTCACAGTTACAATCTGTTCCCACACTCAGTCACCGGGGGATAGTCAGGGCAGGCCGAAGCAGGTCAAGGGCGGTCACGGGGGGACGGGGCAGCAGGGAGAAGGGAAATGGTCGGGGGGGAAAAAGGTGGATCCGGGGGATAGAGGGACGGGGGGTCAAGGACAAGCGTCGGCGACTCTTCAGGGCACACCGGCGGCACCCTCTCCAGGCACGACTCCACCACTGGGGGCACCCACAGGACCTGGAACAGGCAATACTTGCCCGTTCCTCACCATACACCTATAACTAGCGCAAAGGCGACTAGGGTTATTTCCCTTGCGTCCTCCAGGTTGACAATTTGTCTATTTAGCCAAAAACTCCACCATATAACCCCAAGGAATTATTTTTATTTCGAATCTAAATCACATTTAATGTATACTCTATAATTATTTATGTTCAATACAGTTAAGTTACAATACTTTAGAAAATATCTTCCACAAGAGAGAACTGTTTCTTACAGCAAAATAAAAACCACACAAAAAGCTTAGCAGGCAACATAGCACTAAATCCCAAATCACCCAGGACAAAACCTTTAAAGAAATACTGATGTTCTAAACACTAGTGAGAACTCTCTAGACAAAACATTAGCATTCTAAAAAACATAGAACGTATCCTATCATTCACTAAAGGAGAAAGCTAACCCTCCACAATATCCCATAAACCTACAGACGGGAAAACCCTCCCTCGAAAACATTCTACATTAATTTATTCGAGAACCAACCATCCAAGCACTGCATTGACCAAGACATTTCAACAAGAACCACAACGGCACAATGGACCATCAAAGAACTCAATCATATCTACAGAACATCCTCACCTGTCATGAGAGAGAACAAGGTGTACTGCTGAAACCCAGGAAAGACGTTGACAAAACGGACGCACAACGAAAAAGAACGTAGATGGTTCTCGGGAGCCCAAACCACTCAAAGATGAATGCTGCCCTCTGCTCTCCAAGAAGATACCACGGGAAGTACGGTGCACTCCTGCACCTCAAAGAAGACGTTGACAGGACGGACACGATGCAACACTGAAGAACGAAGATCGGGTTCACAGGATCCTAAACTACTCCAAGTACTGCTCCCCCCCCCCCCCCTCCTCTCCAAAGTAGGGCACAACACCACGCGGCGCCAGCAGCCCATTCTGGAACGCTTAACTGCCAGTGCAAGTGCACCTATATGCCGGGAATAAAATTCTTATGTACACTGCTATGTTCATACCCCTCTTACTCAGAAAACTACTACATGAATATTCCTGATAGTCTACCCAATAACAGTATATTATATATTTTAATATAAATATATATATATATATATATTTTATAAATATAATATATATATATATATATATATATATATCGTAGATTACTTCGAGGCAAGCTCAAATTATTAGAAATGATTTTTTTCACTACGAAAATATATTTAAAATGGAAAAAAATGGACCAAAAATACATTTCTTCATCACCATTGTATTCTGAGTACCCCCGATCTTAATAACGCCAAAATTTAACTAAACTACGTTTTTTTTTAAATACACGATCTCCTGAATCATACCCATCGTTTTATCACTGTTAGGTAAATCTACAGTTTTGGTTTGCCACTTTTACAGCTTTTTAAAGTTATTGATCCCTTCATACAAGAAGTTCAGCCATTTTCAACAAGAACTTCCCAAGCAGTCATGCATAAAAACACAAAATACGAGCTAAAAATCGATCGTTTTGGCCACGGTTTTTGTAGCTGGATGTTGCTAAGAAAATGGAGAGTGATCTCCATTAATTTTGGGAGTTTTTTCCTTTTAACCGTAGTCAAGGAAGCAGGCTTTTTTACTTCGGTTCGACACCCGGAAATTTTCGGGTTGTAGGCGTATAGTGTGCACGTTTAGCCCCGGAAAATTTCCGGGGTAATGCGTCTAGTGTACCTGGGCAGTAAGGTCAGCCAGACAGGAGGCACAGACGAAGACATCAAGGCAAGAATAAAGAAAGCCGCCAAGCATTTGCCATCTTGAAACCCGTATGGAGAACAATGCGATCTCCCAACCACCAAGCTCAGGATCTTCAACTCCAACGTGAAGTCTGTGCTTCTCTACGGGGCAGAACTTGGGGTCATCAACACCAGCTCCTCCAAGATCCCGACCTTCATCAACGGATGTCTCCGGAGATCCTTCATCTCAGATGGTTCGCAGAGTGCCAAGTACCGACCTGTGGATGAGGGCGAACCAACAGCCAATGGAAGTCCAAATAAGGCGGCGAAAGTGGCGTTGGGTCGGCCACACCCTACGGAAGGAGCCTTGCAACATCACCAGACAAGCGCTTTGAGTGGAACCCGCAGGGAAAAGGAAGGAGGGCGCCCCAAACAGACCTGGAGGGAAAGCCTGCTTTCTGAGCTGAGAGACTCCAGCCTGACATGGGAAGAGCCAAAACCCTTGCCCGAGACAGGAGAAGGTGGAGGGACGCTGTGAGGCCCCATGCTCCGCTAGGAGATATAAGGAATAAAGAAAAAGCCCGTCTAGTAGTTATAAGCTGTTGCTACCAGTGATGAAGGAAACCCCACCCCACTACCAGGAACTTCACGATAAGTTAACCTGCATGCAAAATTGCAGAGAAAGGGAATGTGCATGCCACAAGCTGGAGTTCACCATGTATGTGGAAAAAAAAAAGAATGTGAACACAGAAAGACACTAGCACCCCGAACACAGAGAAAGAAATAGAACGGAGTTATGCACGAAATACGGCAGAAGTATGCATCTTGACATGCATTTTTAAATTTTTTTTCAAGCTATAGTGTATTGATCTTCTTGTGGTTGCCACACTTAAATTTGTTTTAGAAGAGTCATGACGTTTGTATGTGTTGTGTATGTGCATGCCTAAATAATAAGTTTATAGAACTTTTAGTCAATGGTTTTTATAACATTGTGTTCCCAATTGGTGTGGTGAGTGGTGTGTATGTGTATGTTTTTGTGACATTTTTATTTGAAGTTATTTTGGAATGTTTTTAAAACCCAAAATTTAAAAGTAGCTTTTTTTGTCTTTCAAGATTATGATAAACCCATCAATGTGCCTGTCAGATTGAATTGCCCTTCATTGGATATTAAAGTGTTTTTGACTTGACTTGACTGAACTTGTTCTAATATCGTTTCCCTGTAGAGATGATGATAATGTGATGATGATAAAGATATTTAAAAATAATAACAATAATGACAATTAAAAATAATAAAATTAATAAATGGATGATGATGATGATGATGAATGATGATGATGATAAGTTATAGCGCTGAATCTTGTAAAGTAAACAAATCAAAGCGCTTGCATTCAGATCATTCACACGCATGCAACAGTCCACAAATATCAGGATAAACAAATATCAAATTTATATACGCAACACCCTTAGGTGGGGTAGTGGAGGAGGAGATAGCTATTGAAAAGTAGGAAAAGATTACAGGGGAAGATCTCAGGTGCATTTTGAGGCTGGATTTGAAAGTATCAAATTAAGGCTTTTAATGAAGTGGGAGAGGGAGGTCGTTCCATGTGGACGGACCGGAAACAGAGAAAGAGCAACGTATCTGCAGCTTAACGAAGGGAACGGGACTGAGTGTACAGGTGAAGACACTTAAAGTGATAAGAGGGTGCAGATTTGTGGAACATTTAAAACAGAGGGTATTAATCTTATACTTTATTCTTTGTGAGGCAGGCACCCAGTGAAGAGATCGCAAAAGAAGAGTGATGCGTCCATATTTTTTCTTTCTAAGGACTAGTCGAGCTGCAGAGTTTTGTATGCATTGAAAGGATGATGCTGGTAAACCAGCCAAGAGAGAATGCAGTTCTATTGATTCCAAATGAGTCTTGCCTCCTTTTTTGCAGCTGTACAAACCCACTCATTTGAAAAGAATTCCAATGTGTGAAGATACCAACAGAAAGAAACAGGAATACCTCTTAGACTAAAATATGTTTGACAGTATTTAGTTTCAAAAATAATTATGGATACTTTCTTGAAATTGGGGATTTGATAGCATACAGTACTGACTTAGAGTCTACACAAAGTAAGATAGGAATAATGGGAAATACAAAATCAAGAATACAGGTAAGAGCCATAAGAATTGCAGTAAGTATAGCTGTAAATATTGAATGATATTCACCAAGATAGTACGATTCTTCTGTTTTAAGAGCTGGTATGACGAATGCTGAACTAGTTTCATTATTTTCTAAAGCTGACCCATTTATATATACCTTTAAGTTGTCAGTATACTTATTTTTTAGTATGTGACTGGCCATCTGCAACCATGATAGTTTGGTTTTCGTTCTTTTTTTCCATTAGTAATGAAATACTTAGCTACGTCACTTGTCCGTACCAAGTTGTCTTATAGACAAGAAGTCTTTCATAGTGCTCTTAATTATTTACTGAAAAAACCCTCCATAGTGTAGACAGTAAAGCATATAAACTTGCACTTGTGTGCCATTCCACATACCCACCTTAGGAACTTATAGCGAAATTGGGGAAATTTCCCCTAGCTGAATACCAACAATGTTCATGTTGCAAATATGTTTTACGCAACACAACAAATGAAAACTTTGTTTCTAATGGAAATACAAGTCGAAGCAAAAGCAAATTATCTAAAACGGACTAGACGCATTTCGTGTTTAACGCCTATTGGTACTTATGTATCAGAATACGCGCGCGCGCGTGTGTTTTGGTGTTTTGTGTGTGTGTGGGGTTGTGGTGTGTGTGTTGTTGTGTGTGTGGTGTTTTTGTGCGGTGTTGCGTACGTGCGTGCGTGTGTGCGTGTGAGTATTTATTTTATTTAAAGTCTATCACTCAAATTTATGTTAAACAATCACGACAACAAAGAAATAGTCATAAAGATTAAAAAATTGATCTCACATTTATAGATTGTGGGGTACGTGGTAAATAAATGATATGGGAATGTACCAGGTGTGTGTGTGTGTGTGTGTGTGTGTGTGTGTGTGGGGTGTGTGTTGTGTGTGTGTGTGTGTGTGTGTGTGTGTGGTTTTTTGTTTTTTTTAAGTAAGTAAGTAAATAAGTAAGTGAGTAAGTGTAATGTTGTGGGGTGTGTTTGTGTGTGTGCTTGTATGCACACGTTTGAATGTGTGTGCGCGTGCAAAGTGCGCGTAGATATGTGTTTGTGAGCTAATGTATGTGCCCACGCGTGCGTGGAAACGCGCGTGTGTATTAATTTCAAATCTATTTGTGATTGGTTGCATGTGTAAGAACAAGCTAGATATAAGACTTTGGTTTGTTCTCACAAGATGTAGCGCCATTCACATTCTATAATAACAATGATGTCATTACTATTATTATTTTTTATAAATTATTATTGTAATCATCATCATCTAGGGTGCATCACTACAGGCAGTCCATGACGTATGTTACAGGCGGTGCATCACTACAGACAGTCCATGACGTATGTTACAGGCGGTGCATCACTACAGACAGTCCATGACGTATGTTACAGGCGGTGCATCACTACAGACAGTCCATGACGTTGCACGAGAAACTGTCCAGCTTGTGAGGCGGGCACAAGCCATGAACAAAGTTAAGGGGGGTGCTATAAGAGAGGACTATTTTTAAAGGGTGCCATACGACAGCTCAAGGTTTCACGATATACAAAACCCAAATAAGTTTCACTGCTAACACACCATGATAGTTTCACTTTCATAACACCTCTTGGGAAAACTGTCACACTGCCACCACAATGTTTGGGGTTCTCAGGGAATATGCTATCCAATGTGGGCCAAGGTACACAATGCAACACACTGTTTCAGTACACACTGCAAACACACGTGTCAGGTAAACAAAACTGGGCAGACACCTGACCTGTGTCAGTAATTTCTACCACTGTAGTCACCTGTACATTTTGGCCACTGTACAAGTTGTCAGGTAACCGGTGACCATTGTACTCTTTCTCCCCGTGCATTCACCTTAATAGTTGTTTGCTTGGAATATTTTCCTCCTTTTCCGTGACCTTAGAAGTTTGGGGAAAAATAATAGTATTAATACCGGGGCATCTGTCATTTCAAGTGCGAGATAACACAGAACAAATATGCGGCAGGTTTATATTTTCAATCAACATTACCAGAGCTGCCGTAAAAGAGTCATTAACTGAATGACGAAAAGCATGAGGACTAATTTTACGATGCTTCTAGATCTAACGGCAAGACAGAAACCCGCTATCTTGGTTCGTGTCACAACCAACGTGGTTAATAATGAGTTTACAGATCAACGAAAATATTCCCATAAAAATACATTCAAACACTGATAATAATCACTTCTGTCGCTAATTGTTCGAAATAAAAACACTTTTAGCATCTATAAAAGAATGGAGAAAGTAAAACTTTACAAGAATTTTGCGGGTCGTACAAGAAAAAACATACTATTTTCGTTTCATGTCCTATCCGTAACGCCGCCACAACCAAAAAACTGGATCTATTATTATTTTGTGCAAAATTTTATTTCTTGCAAATAAAAACCATTTCCACAAATTACAGTAGATGGAATTTTTATTTCTTTCGAGTAAGAATAGCGGTATCAAATGAATGATCGGTAATTACCCACAGCTAACAAGCCAAAGCTGTTGACAAGAAATGTGAACTGGACAAAAACAAGTAATTCGTAATTTGTAAACACGAGGTTTACGGATTTTATTTAACCATGGTTGGCAAATGTAAAATACTTTGAAAGAAAATATTCCTTTTCCTTCGATAAAAATGCGATAGAAGCGAGGTAAACGCATCTTGACACATGCTGCTGTGCTTGAGCGGTCGGTCGTGACATGAGAAATTTGGAAGAAGACAAAGAACCGGGACATAGTATAGCATGCGATGTTCTTTGGCGGGGATAAAGTCGTGCCAGAGATATTTTAGGTCAAGGTGACGTGCCAGCGATAAAAATCTCGGTCAGTGAAGGAATGTGCCCAGTTTTGCACCAAATTTACGTCGGTCGGTCGTGTCGTTTATAAAAATGAGAAAGATTGTTGATAATCTGGAGTGTTGCAAGCCATGACGAGGGCAGGAAGGCTTGCATGATCAAAAACATCGTTTTTTTATACGTTAACTGTTTACTTTATCAGTGGAAGCAATAATGTGTTGATGATATCGTATTGTTTTTGTGGAGTGAATTTTAAAATTGGGCCTGACTTTGGAAACCAAGCGTCACGACCACAAGGGTATTTAATCACCTCTATTTAAGTTCATGGAAAAAAATGAAGATGTTTCTGCTTGGGATGTTTGAGAAAACAGCATCTGGGCATTTAATTTAATACAAATTTGAGTTTCAAAGTAGCAGTTTTGAAGTCAGAAGAACAATCTGAATATGGTTGCACAATCAGTGTAACAAATCAGCATTGCGGAATGAGCACATTTTGTAAAAGAAAATTAATTTTTTTAAAAACAAGCACAAGTATCATCAAAACTTTAAAATTTATTTCTTTAATTCAAAATAACCAGTAACCAGCATTTCTACAGTTACAAACTAAATTCAGTCAAATGGTAGATGTGTAAAGTAGGTCACTTCTTACCTCACATGTTTCTGTGAAGGACCTATTATGTGGTGTGTGGGCGAGGGGGGGGGGGTGGGGGGGGGACGACGTGGGTGTGAGAAATATGTCGTCTGCTAGCCAATGAGTCTTAAAACATTGAATTCCATATATTGGTGTATGGTGTTGTGGGTATGCGTGGGTGTGTTCGGTATATGCGTGCGTAAAAAAAATAAGTGTTTTGTTCTTCTAGTCAATGGAGTTTAACTTTGTGTTCACAAATTGATGTGTGTGTGTGTGTGTGTGTGGGTGTGTGCTGTGTGGGGTGTGTGTGTGTGTGTGTGTGAGTGTGTGTGTGTGTCAAAGTCAAAGCTCAAAAGTCAAAGTCAAACTTTATTTCCGATGATACATTGAATAAGCAGTGCATTTGCTTTTTTTTTATCAAGTCCTCATCTAAAGAAAGAAAAAAAGAGAGAAAAGAAAAAAAGAAAATGTTTATGCAGACATAGAATAAAAACATATCTATGGTAAAACTATACAAATCAAAACAAAAAACACAATAACAATGCATATTTGGAATTAATACAAAACAAAAAACCAGAAAAATATGAGACAATTCAAATAATTCAAAACTCTTAAAAAAATATCGTCATAACACAAAACAACAAGCGGCAAAGAAAAACCGGGCGAGAGATGTGTGTGGTGTGTGTGTGTGTGTGTGGGTGTGTGTGAGTTGTGTGTGTGTGTGTGTGTGTGTGTGTGTGTTTGTGTTGTGCGGCGCGCATGCGCGGACGTGTGTGTGTGTGTTCGTGACATTTTATTTGAATCATTTTGGTAATGTTTCAACCAATATGAAATATAGCTTTTGTGTCTTTTCGATTGTTGATGCGTATCAATCTTGCCTGTCAGTATTGTAATTGCCCTTCATGGGATGATTAAAGTGTTTTTGACTTGACTTGACTTGACATGACTTTGACTTGACTTGACACTTTAGTAGGGCTTTGAAGATTTTCACTTAGTGTTAGAATTATAAGTCAGTGTATATTTGGCTACATGTAACAGAGGAAGACACATCCCTATGTTACTCACTTGTAGGTCTGGGTACATACTGATGACAACTTTTAGTCAGGGACAACATGCTGACACACTTGTAGTCAGGTACAACACTGCTAACACCTTGTATCAGCTACACACTGCTGACACACTTGTAGTCAGATACACACAGCTAAAACACGTAGTCAGGTGCACAAAGCTAACACACTTGTTGTCAGGTACACACTGCTGACACATTTGAAGTCAGGTACACACTGCTAACACATTGTAGTCGGTACACACTGCTGTCACATTTTGTAGGTCTGATACACACAGCTAAACAGTGTCAGGTGCACAAGCTAACACACTTGTTGTCAGGATTCACACTGCTGACACATTTGAAGTCAGGTACACACTGCTAACTCACTTGATAGTCAGGTTCAACACTGGATAACACACTTTGTAGTCAGGTACACACTGCTAAACACACTTGTAGTCAGGTGCTCACAAGCTAACACACTTAGTGGTCAGGACAATCTGATGACACACTTGTAGTCAGGTACACAACTGCTAACACATTGTCAGTAAGGAGACAATTCTGCTGACACACTTGTTTGTCAGGACAATACTGCTGACCTCACTTGTATAAGGTTACCACACGCTAAACACTTGTAGTCAGGTTACCAACACTGCTAACACATTTGTAGTCAGGTACACACTGCTAACACACTTGTAGTCAGGACAATACTGCTGACACACTTGTAGTCAGGTACACAATGTTAACACACTTGTAGTAAGGTACACACAGCTAACACACTTGTAGTCAGGTACACACTGCTGACACACTTGTAGTCAGGTACACACTGCTAACACATTTGTAGTCAGGTACAAACTGCTAAAACACTTGTAGTCAGGTACACACTGCTAACACAATTGTAGTCAGGACAATACTGCTGACACACTTGTAGTCAGGTACACACTGCTAACACACTTGTAGTCAGGTACACCCTGCTTAACAACACTTGTAGTCAGGTACACACTGCTAACACACTTGTTGTCAGGACGATACTGCTGACACACTTGTAGTCAGGTACACACTGCTAACACATTTGTAGTCAGGTGCACACTGCTGATTTACTTGTAGTCAGGTACACACTGCTAACACACTTGTAGTCAGGACAATACTGCTGACACACTTGTAGTCAGGTACACACTGTTAACACACTTGTAGTCAGGTACACACTGTTAACACACTTGTAGTCAGGTACACACTGCTGACACACTTGTAGTCAGGACAATACTGCTGACAAACTTGTAGTCAGGTACACACTGCTAACACACTTGTAGTCAGGTACACACTGTTAACACACTTGTAGTCAGGACAATACTGTTGACACACTTGTAGTCAGGTACACACTGCTGACACAATTGTAGTCAGGTTACCACACTGCTGATTTACCTGTTGTAGGTACTACTGTAACACACTTGTGTCAGGTACCGCACTGCTGACACCACTTGTAGTGAGGACATTTGCTGACACATGTTGTCGGTGAGGACAATATTGCTGACTACATTTGTGTACAGGTACACACTGCTACCACTTGTAGTCAGGTACCACACTGCTAACACAATTGTGTCAGGACATTATGCTGACAAATTGTATTCAGGTACACACTAATAAACACACTTGTAGTCAGGTTCCACACTGCTAACACACTTGTAGTAGGTAAAACACTGCTAACACACGTAAGTCAGGTACACACTTGCTGACACACTTGTAGTCAGGTACACACAGCTATACACACTTGTAGTCAGAGACAATACTGCTGGACACACTTGTAGCCAGGTACTACAGCTAACACACTTGTAAGTCAGGACACAATGCTAACACACTTGTAGTTCAGGTACACACAGCTACAATGTAGTAAGAGTACACACTGCTAACACACTTGTAGTCAGTACACACAGCTAACACATCTTGTAGTCAGGTTACACACATGCTAACACATTTGTAAACAGAGTGCACACAGCTAACACACTTGTAGTCTGTACACACATGCTGACACACTTGTAGTCAGGGTTTACACACTTGCTGACAAATTTGGTCAGGTACACACTTGCTAACACACTTGTAGTCAGATTTACACACTGCTAACACACTTGTAGTCGGACAATATGCTGATCACACTTGTATTCAGGTACACACTGCTAACACATTTGTAGTCAGGTACACACTGCTACACACTTGTAGTCAGAGTACACACTGCTGGACACACTTGTAGTCAGTGCGTGTGACAATACTGCTGACACCCTTGTAGTCGGTACACAACTGTTAAACACTTGTAGTCAGGTACACACTGCTGACACACTTGTTAGTCCAGGACTATACTGTTGACACCACTTGTAGTTCAGGTACACCCTGCTGCACACTTGAAGTCTGGTACACACTGCTGATTTACTTGTAGTCAGGTACACACTGCTAACACACTTGTAGTCAGGTACACACTGCTGACACACTTGTAGTGAGGACATTACTGCTGACACATTTGTAGTGTGGACAATACTGCTGACACATTTGTAGTCAGGTACACACAGCTAACACACTTGTAGTCAGGTACACACTGCTAACACACGTAGTCAGGTACACACTGCTAACACACTTGTAGTCAGTTACACACTGCTAACATCACTTTGTAGTCATGACCAATATGCTGACTAAACTTGTAGTCTGGTTACCACTAATAAACACTTGTAGTCAGGTACACACTGCTAACACACTTGTAGTCAGGTACACACTGCTAACACACGTAGTCAGGTACACACTGCTGACACACTTGTAGTCATGTCCACACAGCTAACACACTTGTAGTCAGGACAATACTGCTGACACACTTGTAGTCAGGTATAAACTGTTAACACACTTGTAGTCAGGTACACACTGCTGACACACTTGTAGTCAGGACAATACTGCTGACACACTTGTAGCCAGGTTTCATACAGCTAACACACTGTAGTCAGCTACACAACTGCTAACACATTGTAAGTCAGGTACACACTGCTAACACACTTGTAGTCAGGTGCACACAGCTAACACATGTTGTCAGCGACAATATGGCTGAACACACTTGTAGTCTGGTTACACACTGCTAACACACTTTGTAGTCAGGTACACACTGTAACACACGTGTAGTCCAGGACAATACTGGCTGAACACTTGTTGTCAGGACACACTGTTAACACAGTTGTAGTCAGGTACACACAGCTAACAAATTGTAGTCGCGTACGGCACTGATAACACATTTGTAGTCAGGTTCAAACTGCTATCACACTTGTAGTCAGGTACACACTGCTAACACATTTGTAGTCCAGGACAATACTGCTGACACACTTTTAAGTTCAGGTTTTACAAAATGCTAACACACTTGTAGTCAGGACAAAAAACTGCTGACACAATTGAGTCAGGTACTACACTGTTAACACAATTGTAGTCAGGTACACATGTAACACATTGTAGTCAGGTACACACTGCAGAACACTTAGTAGTCAGGACAATACTGCAGACAAACTTGTAGTCAGGTACACACTGCTAACACACTTGTAGTCAGGTACACACTGTTAACACACTTGTAGTCAGGTACACACTGCTGACACACTTGTAGTCAGGACAATATTGCTGACACACTTGTAGTCAGGTACACACTGCTAACACACGTAGTCAGGTACACACTGCTAACACACTTTTAGTCAGGTACACACTGCTGACACACTTGTAGTCAGGACAATACTGTTGACACACTTGTAGTCAGGTACACACTGCTGACACACTTGTAGTCAGTTACACACTGCTGATTTACTTGTAGTCAGGTACACACTGCTAACACACTTGTAGTCAGGTACACACTGCTGACACACTTGTAGTGAGGACATTACTGCTGACACATTTGTAGTGTGGACAATACTGCTGACACATTTGTAGTCAGGTACACACTGCTAACACACTTGTAGTCAGGTACACAATGCTAACACAACGTGTGTCAGGGACCATGCTAACACACGTAGTCAGTTTTACACATGCTAACCCAGCTTGTAGATCAGGTACTCACTGCTAACACAACTTGTAGCTCAGGAGACAATATGCTGACAAAACTTGTAGTTCTGGTTCGCACTAATAACACACTTGTAGTCAGGTACACACTGCTAACACACTTGTAGTCAGGTACACACTGCTAACACACGTTAGGTCAGGTACACACTGCTGACACATTGTAGTCATGGGTCCACACAGCTAACACATTGTAGTCAGGACATTTACTGCTGACAACTTGTAGTCAAGGAATAAACTGCTTAACACACTTGTAGTTCAGGTACACACTGCTGACCACCTATTTGTAGTCAGGACTATATCTGCTGACACATTGTGCCAGGTACATACAGCTAACACACTTGTAGTCAGCTACACAATGCTAACACACTTGTAGTCAGGTACACACTGCTAACACACTTGTAGTCAGGTGCACACAGCTAACACACTTGTGGTCAGGACAATACTGCTGACACACTTGTAGTCAGGTACACACTGCTAACACACTTGTAGTCAGGTACACACTACTAACACACTTGTAGTCAAGACAATACTGCTGACACACTTGAGTTCAGGTACATACCTGTTAACACAGTTGTAGTCAGGTACACACAGCTAACACACTTGTAGTCAGGTACACACTGCTAACAAATTTGTAGACAGGTACAAACTGCTAACACACTTGTAGTCAGGTACACACTGCTAACACAATTGTAGTCAGGACAATACTGCTGACACACTTTTAGTCAGGTACACACTGCTAACACACTTGTAGTCAGGACAAAACTGCTGACACACTTGTAGTTCTGGTACACACTGTTAACACAATTGTAGTCCAGGTACACACTGTTAAACCACATTGTAGTCAGGTAATACTGTGACCACACTTGGTCTTAGTCAGGACAATTCTGCTTGACAAAATCTTGTAGTCAGGTAACACTGTTAACACACTTGTAGTCAGGTACACACTAATAGCACACTTGTAGTCAGGACAATATTGCTGACACACTTGTAGTCAGGTACACACTGCTAACACACGTAGTCATGTACACACTGCTAACACACTTTTAGTCAGGTACACTCTGCTGACACATTGTAGTCAGGACAATACTGTTGACACCATTGTATTAGGTACACACTGCTGACACACTTGTAGTCAGGTACACACTGCTGATTTACTTGTAGTCAGGTACACACTGCTAACACACTTGTAGTCAGGTACACACTGCTGACACAGTGTAGTGGAGGACATTACTGCTGACAAATGTAGTGAGGACAAAAACTGCTGGAACCATTTGTAGTCAGGACACTCTGCTAACACACTTGTAGTCATGTACACACAGTAACACACTTGTAGTCAGGGATACTCCACTGCTGACCACCACTTGTAGTCAGGACCTATACTGTGACCACACTTGTAGTAAGGTACACACTGCTGGACACACTTTGTAGTCAGGTGCACACTGGAACTGATTTACGTGTAGTCAGGTACACACTGCTAACACACTTGTAGTCAGGTACACACTGCTGACACACGTGTAGTGAGGACATTACTGCTGACACATTTGTAGTGAGGACAAAACTGCTGACACATTTGTAGTCAGGTACACACTGCTAACACACTTGTAGTCAGGTACACACTGCTAACACACTTGTAGTCAGGTACACACTGCTAACACACGTAGTCAGGTACACACTGCTAACACACTTGTAGTCAGGTACACACTGCTAAACACACTTGTAGTCAGGACATAATGCTGACTAACTTGTAGTCAGGTTACACACTAATAACACACTTGTGTCAGGTTACACATGCTAACACACTTGTAGTCAGTAAACACAGCTAACACACGTAGTCAGGTCACACAATGCTGACACACTTGTAGTCAGATACACACAGCTAACACATTGTTAGTCAGGTACTACACAGCTAACACACTTGTAGTCAGGACAAGACTGCTGACACACTAGTAGCAGTTAACATACAGCTAACACTTGTAGTCAGGTACACCACAGCTAAGAAACATGTAGTCAGGTCCACAACTGCTAACACAATTGTGTTCAGGTCACACTGCTCAACACACTTGTAGTGTAAGAGAGAGATACACTGCTCACACACTTGTAGTCATGACAATTACAGCTGACCACTCTTGTAGTCAGGTACACACTGCTAACACACTATTAGTCAGGTCCAACACTGCTAACACCACTGTAGTCAGATCCACATGCTAACACACTTGTAGGTCAGGTCCACACTGCTAACACACTTGTAGTCAGGTATACACTGCTCACACACTTGTAGTCAGGTACACACTGCTAACACATTTGTAAACAGGTGCACACAGCTAACACACTTGTAGTCAGGTACACACTGCTGACACACTTGTAGTCAGATACACACTACTGACAAACTTGTCAAGTACACACTGCTAACACACTTGTAGTCAGGTACACACTGCTAACACATTTGTAGTCAGGTACACACTGCTAACACACTTGGAGTCAGGTACACACTGCTGACACACTTGTAGTCAGGACAAGACTGCTGACACATTGTGACAGGGTTACATACAGTAACACTACTTGTAGTCAGCTACACAATGTAACACACTTGTAGTCAGGTACACACTGATGACAAACTTGTCAGGTACACACTGCCTAACATATTGTAGTCAGGTACACAATGCTAACACTTTAGTAGTCAGGTACACCACTGCTAACACACTTGGTGTCAAGGACTATACTGCTGGACAAACTTGTAGTCATGTAATCACTGCTACACATTTGTAGTCAGGTACACACTGCTAAACACACTTGTAGTCAGTACACACTGCTAACACATTGTAGTCAGGTACACACTGCTAACCCACTTGGAGTCATGACAATTATGCAGACACACTTTGTAGTCAGGTACACACTGCTTCAACATTTTGGTAGTCAGGGGACACATGCTAACACACTTGTAGTCAGGGTACACACTGCTAACACCTTGTGGTCAGGACAATACTGCTGACACACTTGTAGTCAAGGTACACACTGTAACACATTGTTGTCAGGTACAAACTGCTAACACACTTGTAGTCAGGTACACACTGCTGACACACTTGTGTCAGGTACACACTGCTAACCCACTTGTCGTCGGTCACACTGCTAACACATTTGTAGTCAGGTGCACACAGCTAAACAATTGTAGGTCAGGTACACACTGCTGACACACTTGTAGTCAGGTAAAACACTGCTAACACACTTGTTAGTCAGGTAACACTTGCTAACACACTTGTAGTCAGGTACACACTTCTAACACACTTGTAGTCAGGTACACATGCTATACAACATAGTAGTAAGGGACATACTGCTGACAATATATGGGAGAAGTAATCAAACCAATAAGGGACAGTTTCACAATTAAAACATATAAATATCTGGGAGTAGTATTCTACCAAAAGGGACAGTTTCACAATTAAAACATATAAATATCTGGGAGTAGTAATCTACCAAAAGGGACAGTTTCACAATTAAAACATATAAATATCTGGGAGTAGTAATCTACCAAAAGGGACAGTTTCACAATTAAAACATATAAATATCTGGGAGTAGTAATCTACCAAAAGGGACAGTTTCACAATTAAAACATATAAATATCTGGGAGTAGTAATTCTACCAAAAGGGACAGTTTCACAATTAAAACATATAAATATCTGGGAGTAGTAATCTACCAAAAGGGACAGTTTCACAATTAAAACATATAAATATCTGGGAGTAGTATTCTACACCAAAAGGGACTGTTTCACAATTTAAAAACATTTATAAATATCTGGGAGTGTAATCTACCAAAAGGGACAGTTTCACAATTAAAACATATAAATATCTGGGAGTAGTAATCTACCAAAAGGGACAGTTTCACAATTAAAACATATAAATATCTGGGAGTAGTAATCTTCCAAAAGGGACAGTTTCACAATTAAAACATATAAATATCTTGGAGTAGTAATCTACCAAAAGGGACAGTTTCACAATTAAAACATATAAATATCTGGAAGTAGTATTCTACCGAAAGGGACAGTTTCACAATTAAAACATATAAATATCTTGGAGTAGTAATCTACCAAAAGGGACAGTTTCACAATTAAAACATATAAATATCTGGGGGAGTAGTATTACCAAAAGGGACAGTTTCACTATTTCCCCTAAAACATTTAAATTCTGTTAGTAGTAATCTACCAAAAGGGACAGTTTTCACAATTAAAAAAATATAATATCTGGGAGTAGTAATTCTTACCCAAAAATGGGACAGTTTCACAATTAAAACATATAAATATCTGGGAGTAGTAATCTTCCAAAAGGGACAGTTTCACAATTAAAACATATAAATATCTTGGAGTAGTAATCTACCGAAAGGGACAGTTTCACCATTTAAAACATAGAAATATATGGGAGTGTAATCTAAAAGGGACAGTTTCACATTAAAAACATATAAATATCTGGGAGTAGTTATCTTCCATAAGGGGGACAGTTTCACAATTAAAAAATACATATAATATCTTGGATAGTAATCTACCAAAAGGGGACAGTTTCACAATTAAAAATATTTAAATATCTCGGAAGTAGTATTATACCAAAAGGGGACAGTTTCACAAATATAACATAAAAATATTCTGGGAGGTTGTAATCTACTTAAAGGGACAGTTTCACAATTAAAACATATAAATATCTGGGAGTAGTATTCTACCAAAAGGGACAGTTTCACAATTAAAACATATAAATATCTGGGAGTAGTAATCTACCAAAAGGGACAGTTTCACAATTAAAACATATAAATATCTGGGAGTAGTAATCTACCAAAAGGGACAGTTTCACAATTAAAAATAGAAATTTGGGGTAGTAATCTACCAAAAGGGACAGTTTCACAATTAAAACATATAAATATCTGGGAGTAGTAATCTACCAAAAGGTACAGTTTCACAATTAAAAAAATAATATATTCTGGGAGTAGTATTCTACAAAAATGGGACAGTTTCACAATTAAAACATATAATATACTGGGAGTAGTTAATTCTTCCAAATGGGACAGTTTTCTCAATTAAAAACATAATAAATATCTGGGAGTAGTAGTAATCTACCAAAAGGGACAGTTTCACTAATTAAAACATATAAAATATTGGGAGTAGTATTCTACCAAAAGGGACAGGTTACAAGTAAACCATATAAATATCCTGGGAGTCGTAAATCTACCAAAAGGGACCAGTTTTTCACAATTAAAAACATATATATATTGGGAGTAGTAATTACCAAAAGGGACAGTTTCAAAATTAAAAACATCTTAATATATAGGGAGTAGTATTCTACCAAAAGGGACAGTTTCCAATTACAAACATATTAATATCTGGGAGTAGTAGTCTTCTAAAGGGACAGTTTAACAATTAAAAAATATCAAATATCTAGGGAGTAGTATAGTCTACCCAAAGGGAGAGTGTTCACAATTTAAAACATATAAATATCTGGGAGTAGTAGTCTACCAAAGGGACAGTTTCACAATTAAAACATCTAAATATCTGGGAGTAGTAATCTACCAAAAGGGACAGTTTCACAATTAAAACATCTAAATATCTGGGAGTAGTAGTCTACCAAAAGGGACAGTTTCACAATTAAAACATATAAATATCTGGGAGTAGTATTCTACCAAAAGGGACAGTTTCACAATTAAAACATTATAACTATTGGGAGTAGTATTCATACCAAAAAGGGACCGTATTACAATTAAAAAACTTTTAAATATCTTGGGAGTAGTATTCTTACCAAAGGGAGGACAGTTCACAATTAAAAACATCTAAATTATCTGGGAGTTGTAGGTCTACCAAAAGGGACAGTTTCACAATTAAAACATATAAATATCTGGGAGTAGTAATCTACCAAAAGGGACAGTTTCACAATTAAAACATATAAATATCTGGGAGTAGTATCTACCAAAAGGGACAGTTTCACAATTAAAACATATAAATATCTGGGAGTAGTAGTCTACCAAAAGGGACAGTTTCACAATTAAAACATATAAATATCTGGGAGTAGTAATCTACCAAAAGGGACAGTTTCACAATTAAATCATATATATATATCTGGGAGTAGTAGTCTACCCAAAGGGACAGTTTCACAATTAAAACATATAAATATCTGGGAGTAGTAATCTACCCAAAGGGATAGTTTCACAATTAAAACATCTAAATATCTGGGAGTAGTAATCTACCCAAAGGGACATTTTCACAATTAAAACATATAAATATCTGGGAGTAGTAGTCTACCCAAAGGGACAGTTTCACAATTAAAACATATAAATATCTGGGAGTAGTAATCTACCAAAAGGGGGTCAGTTTCACAATTAAAATCATATAATATACTGGGAGTGTAAATCTTCCAAAGGGACTGTTTCACAATTAACACATATAAATATCTGGGAGTAGTAATCTACCCAAAGGGACAGTTTCCAGCAGCTCAGGAACACCTGGCAAAACAAAGCACCGAAGCATCTCATGCTTTGAAAAGGGCAATTCGTGGGCAATGTACAAAAGCTAATAATTATCATAGTGCTTTATTTGATTTACTGATATCCTTTATTTTCAAGCTCTATTTTAAATTATGGAGCAGAAGTGTGGTTCCCCTTTTGCTGCAAAGGTCAATCAGACCTTCATATTCATAATCTATTGAAATTAAATACATCGCGTAAGCATCTTTACGAAAGTATCATGTAAATTTTTGTAAACAAACTTTTGGAATACTTAAAAAGCAATGGTATTACCCATTGTTATGAGTGTAGTCAATATGTAATTGGGGTTATTCTCAGAAACATGTGAGGTTTTTGGTGACATAGACCTTGAAAAATATATAATGTCCCATTGGAAGTTATGCCTTTTTGTTATTTTTTAGAGTACTCTGTCATAATCGCATGCTTTGAAAAAATTATGAAATATTAATTGTTTTCCTAGTTTTTTGATGAATTAAAGTTCTATTTTTAGCCGTGTTGCGGTTGTGACATGGAAACCAAATGTAGCATATATATTCTTGGTACTCAGAATATCATACTAAAAAACACTCCATAATTGCTGTTTGCTTTCTTTTAAAATACAAATCTAACATTTGGAAGTATGACATGCACTGACAATGCATATTTTGGCCATATTTATAATGAAACTTCTAAAGACAGTTTTTTTCACCCAGATTTAAAGTTTTTGTTTTTTTTGTAGTGACCACAGGAAAGCATCAACTAATTAGCCTTAACTTTATCCACAGATCATCTATATAAAACACAATTTTCTTTACACAAGAATGGAAGCTCTTTCAAATTAATACGTTATAAATGTAATATGTGCGGTTGTGACATGGAAACGTTTGGTTGTGACATGGAAACCACACCCCTCAAAATCACAATCAGGAATGTTGTTGCAATTTAAAATACATTTAAACAAAACACACCAACTATAATTGAAACATTGCATTCTGTAAACACTATTCATTACTGATTTATCTTTTATATGATATATTATGGTTGTGACATGGAGAACGTTTGGTTTTCGTGACATGGAAACCACACCCTCAAAGCACAAAATCATGAAAGTGTAGCAATTTAGATCAAATTGAAAAATACATATATTCTCAAATGAGAAACAATGCATTCTTGTAACTTTGATTTACAATGTTTTATTAAGTAGACTTAGAGTGATATGATATTATATCAATAAACATTATTACATTTGATTTATCATGTGGCGTGATATAATATGCAATCATCAACACAACTAAGTCCAGTTTCGCCTCATTGGACCTAGGCATCCTTCATAAAATTAATGATAAAATTGTGTCCATGAGTGCATTTTAGTGCTTTTTTTTCAAGTACAAATGGCATGTTTTAAAAAAAGACAACAAACAATGACATCATATTCATTCTTGGTTTTTTATAGTAAAAACCAAAACTTAATTGTCGATCAAACTTTGTTAGGATCGTCAATTGATACAAATCATCACCTTTGCTGTGCTGGTTGGGGTTTCTTCCTTTAATATTAACAACACTTTGATTAACGAATAATCTTAAGGTTATTTCTTTTTCATTTCTTGTTTTACAGGTCAAATCCAATTCTTTTATTTTATGGGCATAAGAATCATCAAGCACTCTCAGCATTTGCCGGTGCTTTTTTTTCCCACACAAGCAGCTGCTTTTTTGTCCACATCTTACATGATCTAACAGAATTTCAAACTGATTTAGGAATGTTAAGTTCTCTCTCTCTCTTCTCTCTCTCTCTCTCTCTCTCTCTCTCCTCTCTCTCTCTCTTCTCTCTCCTCTCTCGCACACACTCACACACACACACACACACCAACACACACACACACACACACACACACACACACTCACACACATTCGTGCTTAATATCACTTTAAGAACGTGAACAGACGTAAAATTGAAGAGACCACAACCACAACACACACACACACACACACACACAACACACATCACACACACACACACACACACACACACACACACTATGATTTGCTTTATATCTGTTGCAGTTAAAAAAAATTGTGGTCATAATTCACATGCATCCATATGTATTAGTGGGCACCCTGCCCCCTTAATTTCTTTATCATAAGTCTCCCACCTGGATAAGGATCTACTGTTCTTAGACCACGGCTCTTCATTGTAACTGTACCCCCCTTCATTTGACTTCTCCTTATAAAATAATTTTGTGGTGTGTGTGTTGCTGTGGTGTTGTGTGTTGTGTGTGGTGTGTGTGTGTGTGTGTGTGTGTGTGTGTGTGTTTGTGTGTGTGTGAGGGAGAGAGAGGAGAGAGAGAGAAAGAGAGAGAGTGAGCAAATAATTATATGTATGTAAAATGTATGTGTTTGTGTGTTTGTGTGTGTGTGTGTGTGTGTGTGTGTGTGTGTGTGTGTATGTATGTGTGTGTGTATGTGGGTGCGCTCACGTGTGTGTGTGTGCTTGTGTGTGTGTACACCACAATTAAAATTTTTAAGCATGTGAATTGCTTATTCTGCCTCTAATAAATGTTGATTTTTTTTTTCTTTGCGAAAAAGGCATTCATGTTTATTGTCATACCAATTTCAACTGTAGTCTTATTGCTTTTTATGTCATAGGATGTGTGTTCAGTAGTGTGTTATTTGTTTGTTATCCAACGCTTGTCTTGCACATTTAAAGATGAATTGGTTCCAAATGTTGACAAGGTAAACGGAAACGAAGGTAAAACAATACCAAAAAGCCCATCCTCATGATTGTGGTTTTCATCATAAATGATCACTGGACTTGTAAAATTTCAGGAGTGAAATGTTAAGCTTAGGACTTCCAGCATTGTATCCTACTCTCAAATGAACATTAATTTAAGCGGATGAAGAACGTCATTGGTTGATTACATTTGAAGCCTACGGAACTAGTGGTAGAAAATCAGTGATGTTTTGGTCGTGACCAGGGAACGCCGAGCTCTGTCATCGGCGAAGTTTGTAGCAAACATTAACGTCACTGCGATGACGTTTAGCGTGATTTAGGTTGACTCATTACGATTAACAACGATTGTGTAGATCAATCACTTCCCTGAAATCAACACTAGAAATCTGAATCCGAGGAAAAGGGGACGATTTTTACAGTAGATCAGAGTACGTGACACAAAAACCATATAAATCAATCAGTTTCCTGTCACGGTAACTTAGAGCTAAACGTTTTACGGCCATCTGTCATTTCAAGTGCGAGATAACACAGAACAAATATGCGGCAGGTTTATATTTTCAATCAACATTACCAGAGCTGCCGTAAAAGAGTCATTAACTGAATGACGAAAAGCATGAGGACTAATTTTACGATGCTTCTAGATCTAACGGCAAGACAGAAACCCGCTATCTTGGTTCGTGTCACAACCAACGTGGTTAATAATGAGTTTACAGATCAACGAAAATATTCCCATAAAAATACATTCAAACACTGATAATAATCACTTCTGTCGCTAATTGTTCGAAATAAAAACACTTTTAGCATCTATAAAAGAATGGAGAAAGTAAAACTTTACAAGAATTTTGCGGGTCGTACAAGAAAAAACATACTATTTTCGTTTCATGTCCTATCCGTAACGCCGCCACAACCAAAAAACTGGATCTATTATTATTTTGTGCAAAATTTTATTTCTTGCAAATAAAAACCATTTCCACAAATTACAGTAGATGGAATTTTTATTTCTTTCGAGTAAGAATAGCGGTATCAAATGAATGATCGGTAATTACCCACAGCTAACAAGCCAAAGCTGTTGACAAGAAATGTGAACTGGACAAAAACAAGTAATTCGTAATTTGTAAACACGAGGTTTACGGATTTTATTTAACCATGGTTGGCAAATGTAAAATACTTTGAAAGAAAATATTCCTTTTCCTTCGATAAAAATGCGATAGAAGCGAGGTAAACGCATCTTGACACATGCTGCTGTGCTTGAGCGGTCGGTCGTGACATGAGAAATTTGGAAGAAGACAAAGAACCGGGACATAGTATAGCATGCGATGTTCTTTGGCGGGGATAAAGTCGTGCCAGAGATATTTTAGGTCAAGGTGACGTGCCAGCGATAAAAATCTCGGTCAGTGAAGGAATGTGCCCAGTTTTGCACCAAATTTACGTCGGTCGGTCGTGTCGTTTATAAAAATGAGAAAGATTGTTGATAATCTGGAGTGTTGCAAGCCATGACGAGGGCAGGAAGGCTTGCATGATCAAAAACATCGTTTTTTTATACGTTAACTGTTTACTTTATCAGTGGAAGCAATAATGTGTTGATGATATCGTATTGTTTTTGTGGAGTGAATTTTAAAATTGGGCCTGACTTTGGAAACCAAGCGTCACGACCACAAGGGTATTTAATCACCTCTATTTAAGTTCATGGAAAAAAATGAAGATGTTTCTGCTTGGGATGTTTGAGAAAACAGCATCTGGGCATTTAATTTAATACAAATTTGAGTTTCAAAGTAGCAGTTTTGAAGTCAGAAGAACAATCTGAATATGGTTGCACAATCAGTGTAACAAATCAGCATTGCGGAATGAGCACATTTTGTAAAAGAAAATTAATTTTTTTAAAAACAAGCACAAGTATCATCAAAACTTTAAAATTTATTTCTTTAATTCAAAATAACCAGTAACCAGCATTTCTACAGTTACAAACTAAATTCAGTCAAATGGTAGATGTGTAAAGTAGGTCACTTCTTACCTCACATGTTTCTGTGAAGGACCTATTATGTGGTGTGTGGGCGAGGGGGGGGGGGTGGGGGGGGGACGACGTGGGTGTGAGAAATATGTCGTCTGCTAGCCAATGAGTCTTAAAACATTGAATTCCATATATTGGTGTATGGTGTTGTGGGTATGCGTGGGTGTGTTCGGTATATGCGTGCGTAAAAAAAATAAGTGTTTTGTTCTTCTAGTCAATGGAGTTTAACTTTGTGTTCACAAATTGATGTGTGTGTGTGTGTGTGTGTGGGTGTGTGCTGTGTGGGGTGTGTGTGTGTGTGTGTGTGAGTGTGTGTGTGTGTCAAAGTCAAAGCTCAAAAGTCAAAGTCAAACTTTATTTCCGATGATACATTGAATAAGCAGTGCATTTGCTTTTTTTTTATCAAGTCCTCATCTAAAGAAAGAAAAAAAGAGAGAAAAGAAAAAAAGAAAATGTTTATGCAGACATAGAATAAAAACATATCTATGGTAAAACTATACAAATCAAAACAAAAAACACAATAACAATGCATATTTGGAATTAATACAAAACAAAAAACCAGAAAAATATGAGACAATTCAAATAATTCAAAACTCTTAAAAAAATATCGTCATAACACAAAACAACAAGCGGCAAAGAAAAACCGGGCGAGAGATGTGTGTGGTGTGTGTGTGTGTGTGTGGGTGTGTGTGAGTTGTGTGTGTGTGTGTGTGTGTGTGTGTGTGTTTGTGTTGTGCGGCGCGCATGCGCGGACGTGTGTGTGTGTGTTCGTGACATTTTATTTGAATCATTTTGGTAATGTTTCAACCAATATGAAATATAGCTTTTTGTGTCTTTGCGATTGTTGATGCGTATCAATCTGCCTGTCAGTATTGTAATTGCCCTTCATGGGATGATTAAAGTGTTTTTGACTTGACTTGACTTGACATGACTTTGACTTGACTTGACACTTTAGTAGGGCTTTGAAGATTTTCACTTAGTGTTAGAATTATAAGTCAGTGTATATTTGGCTACATGTAACAGAGGAAGACACATCCCTATGTTACTCACTTGTAGGTCTGGGTACATACTGATGACAACTTTTAGTCAGGGACAACATGCTGACACACTTGTAGTCAGGTACAACACTGCTAACACCTTGTAGTCAGCTACACACTGCTGACACACTTGTAGTCAGATACACACAGCTAAAACACGTAGTCAGGTGCACAAAGCTAACACACTTGTTGTCAGGTACA
The DNA here is from genome assembly GCA_028751875.1 of Rapana venosa. NCBI lineage: Eukaryota > Metazoa > Mollusca > Gastropoda > Neogastropoda > Muricidae > Rapana > Rapana venosa. The sequence goes on along the minus strand of CM054137.1, from coordinate 1,704,538 downwards.
CACTGCTGACACATTTGAAGTCTGGTACACAATGCTAACACATTGTAGTCGGTACACACTGCTGTCACATTTTGTAGGTCTGATACACACAGCTAAACAGTGTCAGGTGCACAAGCTAACACACTTGTTGTCAGGATTCACACTGCTGACACATTTGAAGTCAGGTACACACTGCTAACTCACTTGATAGTCAGGTTCAACACTGGATAACACACTTTGTAGTCAGGTACACACTGCTAAACACACTTGTAGTCAGGTGCTCACAAGCTAACACACTTAGTGGTCAGGACAATCTGATGACACACTTGTAGTCAGGTACACAACTGCTAACACATTGTCAGTAAGGAGACAATTCTGCTGACACACTTGTTTGTCAGGACAATACTGCTGACCTCACTTGTATAAGGTTACCACACGCTAAACACTTGTAGTCAGGTACACACTGCTAACACATTTGTAGTCAGGTACACACTGCTAACACACTTGTAGTCAGGACAATACTGCTGACACACTTGTAGTCAGGTACACAATGTTAACACACTTGTAGTAAGGTACACACAGCTAACACACTTGTAGTCAGGTACACACTGCTGACACACTTGTAGTCAGGTACACACTGCTAACACATTTGTAGTCAGGTACAAACTGCTAAAACACTTGTAGTCAGGTACACACTGCTAACACAATTGTAGTCAGGACAATACTGCTGACACACTTGTAGTCAGGTACACACTGCTAACACACTTGTAGTCAGGTACACACTGCTTAACAACACTTGTAGTCAGGTACACACTGCTAACACACTGTTGTCAGGACGATACTGCTGACCACACTTGTAGTCAGGTACACCACTGCTAACTACATTTGTAGTCAGGTGCACACTGCTGATTTAGTTGTTGTCAGGTACACACTGCTAACACACTTTGGATAGTAGGACAATACTGCTGACACACTTGTAGTCAGGTACACACTGTTAACAAACTTGTTAGTCCAAGGTACACACTGTTAACACACTTGTAGTCTGGTACACACTGCTGACACACTTGTAGTCAGGACAATACTGCTGACAAACTTGTAGTCAGGTACACACTGCTAACACACTTGTAGTCAGGTACACACTGTTAACACACTTGTAGTCAGGACAATACTGTTGACACACTTGTAGTCAGGTACACACTGCTGACACAATTGTAGTCAGGTTACCACACTGCTGATTTACCTGTTGTAGGTACTACTGTAACACACTTGTGTCAGGTACCGCACTGCTGACACCACTTGTAGTGAGGACATTTGCTGACACATGTTGTCGGTGAGGACAATATTGCTGACTACATTTGTGTACAGGTACACACTGCTACCACTTGTAGTCAGGTACCACACTGCTAACACAATTGTGTCAGGACATTATGCTGACAAATTGTATTCAGGTACACACTAATAAACACACTTGTAGTCAGGTTCCACACTGCTAACACACTTGTAGTAGGTAAAACACTGCTAACACACGTAAGTCAGGTACACACTTGCTGACACACTTGTAGTCAGGTACACACAGCTATACACACTTGTAGTCAGAGACAATACTGCTGGACACACTTGTAGCCAGGTACTACAGCTAACACACTTGTAAGTCAGGACACAATGCTAACACACTTGTAGTTCAGGTACACACAGCTACAATGTAGTAAGAGTACACACTGCTAACACACTTGTAGTCAGTACACACAGCTAACACATCTTGTAGTCAGGTTACACACATGCTAACACATTTGTAAACAGAGTGCACACAGCTAACACACTTGTAGTCTGTACACACATGCTGACACACTTGTAGTCAGGGTTTACACACTTGCTGACAAATTTGGTCAGGTACACACTTGCTAACACACTTGTAGTCAGATTTACACACTGCTAACACACTTGTAGTCGGACAATATGCTGATCACACTTGTATTCAGGTACACACTGCTAACACATTTGTAGTCAGGTACACACTGCTACACACTTGTAGTCAGAGTACACACTGCTGGACACACTTGTAGTCAGTGCGTGTGACAATACTGCTGACACCCTTGTAGTCGGTACACAACTGTTAAACACTTGTAGTCAGGTACACACTGCTGACACACTTGTTAGTCCAGGACTATACTGTTGACACCACTTGTAGTTCAGGTACACACTGCTGACACACTTGTAGTCAGGTACACACTGCTGATTTAACTTGTAGTCAGGTACACACTGCTAACACACTTGTAGTCAGGTACACACTGCTGACACACTTGTAGTGAGGACATTACTGCTGACACATTTGTAGTGTGGACAATACTGCTGACACATTTGTAGTCAGGTACACACAGCTAACACACTTGTAGTCAGGTACACACTGCTAACACACGTAGTCAGGTACACACGGCTAACACCACTTGTAGTCAGTTACACACTGCTAACATCACTTTGTAGTCATGACCAATATGCTGACTAAACTTGTAGTCTGGTTACCACTAATAAACACGTGTAGTCAGGTACACACTGCTAACACACTTGTAGTCAGGTACACACTGCTAACACACGTAGTCAGGTACACACTGCTGACACACTTGTAGTCATGTCCACACAGCTAACACACTTGTAGTCAGGACAATACTGCTGACACACTTGTAGTCAGGTATAAACTGTTAACACACTTGTAGTCAGGTACACACTGCTGACACACTTGTAGTCAGGACAATACTGCGAACACTTGTAGCCAGGTTTCATACAGCTAACACACTGTAGTCAGCTACACAACTGCTAACACATTGTAAGTCAGGTACACACTGCTAACACACTTGTAGTCAGGTGCACACAGCTAACACATGTTGTCAGCGACAATATGGCTGAACACACTTGTAGTCTGGTTACACACTGCTAACACACTTTGTAGTCAGGTACACACTGTAACACACGTGTAGTCCAGGACAATACTGGCTGAACACTTGTTGTCAGGACACACTGTTAACACAGTTGTAGTCAGGTACACACAGCTAACAAATTGTAGTCGCGTACGGCACTGATAACACATTTGTAGTCAGGTTCAAACTGCTATCACACTTGTAGTCAGGTACACACTGCTAACACATTTGTAGTCCAGGACAATACTGCTGACACACTTTTAAGTTCAGGTTTTACAAAATGCTAACACACTTGTAGTCAGGACAAAAAACTGCTGACACAATTGAGTCAGGTACTACACTGTTAACACAATTGTAGTCAGGTACACATGTAACACATTGTAGTCAGGTACACACTGCTGACACACTTGTAGTCAGGACAATACTGCAGACAAACTTGTAGTCAGGTACACACTGCTAACACACTTGTAGTCAGGTACACACTGTTAACACACTTGTAGTCAGGTACACACTGCTGACACACTTGTAGTCAGGACAATATTGCTGACACACTTGTAGTCAGGTACACACTGCTAACACACGTAGTCAGGTACACACTGCTAACACACTTTTAGTCAGGTACACACTGCTGACACACTTGTAGTCAGGACAATACTGTTGACACACTTGTAGTCAGGTACACACTGCTGACACACTTGTAGTCAGTTACACACTGCTGATTTACTTGTAGTCAGGTACACACTGCTAACACACTTGTAGTCAGGTACACACTGCTGACACACTTGTAGTGAGGACATTACTGCTGACACATTTGTAGTGTGGACAATACTGCTGACACATTTGTAGTCAGGTACACACTGCTAACACACTTGTAGTCAGGTACACAATGCTAACACAACGTGTGTCAGGGACCATGCTAACACACGTAGTCAGTTTTACACATGCTAACCCAGCTTGTAGATCAGGTACTCACTGCTAACACAACTTGTAGCTCAGGAGACAATATGCTGACAAAACTTGTAGTTCTGGTTCGCACTAATAACACACTTGTAGTCAGGTACACACTGCTAACACACTTGTAGTCAGGTACACACTGCTAACACACGTTAGGTCAGGTACACACTGCTGACACATTGTAGTCATGGGTCCACACAGCTAACACATTGTAGTCAGGACATTTACTGCTGACAACTTGTAGTCAAGGAATAAACTGCTTAACACACTTGTAGTTCAGGTACACACTGCTGACCACCTATTTGTAGTCAGGACTATATCTGCTGACACATTGTGCCAGGTACATACAGCTAACACACTTGTAGTCAGCTACACAATGCTAACACACTTGTAGTCAGGTACACACTGCTAACACACTTGTAGTCAGGTGCACACAGCTAACACACTTGTGGTCAGGACAATACTGCTGACACACTTGTAGTCAGGTACACACTGCTAACACACTTGTAGTCAGGTACACACTACTAACACACTTGTAGTCAAGACAATACTGCTGACACACTTGTAGTCAGGTACATACCTGTTAACACAGTTGTAGTCAGGATACACACAGCTAAACACTTGTAGTCAGGTACACACTGCTAACAAATTTGTAGACAGGTACAAACTGCTAACACACTTGTAGTCAGGTACACACTGCTAACACAATTGTAGTCAGGACAATACTGCTGACACACTTTTAGTCAGGTACACACTGCTAACACACTTGTAGTCAGGACAAAACTGCTGACACACTTGTAGTCAGGTACACACTGTTAACACAATTGTAGTCCAGGTACACACTGTTAAACCACATTGTAGTCAGGTAATACTGTGACCACACTTGGTCTTAGTCAGGACAATTCTGCTTGACAAAATCTTGTAGTCAGGTACACACTGTTAACACACTTGTAGTCAGGTACACACTAATAGCACACTTGTAGTCAGGACAATATTGCTGACACACTTGTAGTCAGGTACACACTGCTAACACACGTAGTCATGTACACACTGCTAACACACTTTTAGTAGGAACACTTGCTTGACACATTGTAGTCAGGACAATACTGTTGACACCATTGTATTAGGTACACACTGCTGACACACTTGTAGTCAGGTACACACTGCTGATTTACTTGTAGTCAGGTACACACTGCTAACACACTTTGGTAGTCAGGTACACACTGCTGACACAGTGTAGTGGAGGACATTACTGCTGACAAATGTAGTGAGGACAAAAACTGCTGGAACCATTTGTAGTCAGGACACTCTGCTAACACACTTGTAGTCATGTACACACAGTAACACACTTGTAGTCAGGGATACTCCACTGCTGACCACCACTTGTAGTCAGGACCTATACTGTGACCACACTTGTAGTAAGGTACACACTGCTGGACACACTTTGTAGTCAGGTGCACACTGGAACTGATTTACGTGTAGTCGGTACACACTTGCTAACACACTTGTAGTCAGGTACACACTGCTGACACACGTGTAGTGAGGACATTACTGCTGACACATTTGTAGTGAGGACAAAACTGCTGACACATTTGTAGTCAGGTACACACTGCTAACACACTTGTAGTCAGGTACACACTGCTAACACACTTGTAGTCAGGTACACACTGCTAACACACGTAGTCAGGTACACACTGCTAACACACTTGTAGTCAGGTACACACTGCTAAACACACTTGTAGTCAGGACATAATGCTGACTAACTTGTAGTCAGGTTACACACTAATAACACACTTGTGTCAGGTTACACATGCTAACACACTTGTAGTCAGTAAACACAGCTAACACACGTAGTCAGGTCACACAATGCTGACACACTTGTAGTCAGATACACACAGCTAACACATTGTTAGTCAGGTACTACACAGCTAACACACTTGTAGTCAGGACAAGACTGCTGACACACTAGTAGCAGTTAACATACAGCTAACACTTGTAGTCAGGTACACCACAGCTAAGAAACATGTAGTCAGGTCCACAACTGCTAACACAATTGTGTTCAGGTCACACTGCTCAACACACTTGTAGTGTAAGAGAGAGATACACTGCTCACACACTTGTAGTCATGACAATTACAGCTGACCACTCTTGTAGTCAGGTACACACTGCTAACACACTATTAGTCAGGTCCAACACTGCTAACACCACTGTAGTCAGATCCACATGCTAACACACTTGTAGGTCAGGTCCACACTGCTAACACACTTGTAGTCAGGTATTACCACTGCTCACCACACTTGTAGTCAGGTACACACTGCTAACACATTTGTAAACAGGTGCACACAGCTAACACACTTGTAGTCAGGTACACACTGCTGACACACTTGTAGTCAGATACACACTACTGACAAACTTGTCAAGTACACACTGCTAACACACTTGTAGTCAGGTACACACTGCTAACACACTTGTAGTCAGGTACACACTGCTAACACACTTGTAGTCAGGTACACACTGCTAACACACTTGTAGTCAGGACAATACTGCTGACACACTTGTAGTCAGGTACATACAGCTGACACACTTGTAGTCAGCTACACAATGCTAACACACTTGTAGTCAGGTACACACAGCTAACACATGTAGTCAGGTGCACACAGCTAACACACTTGTAGTCAGGTACACACTGCTAACACACTTGTAGTCAGGTACACACAGCTAACACACTTGTAGTCAGGTACACACTGCTGACACATTTGTAGTCAGCTACACACTGCTAACACACTTGTAGTCAGCTATACACTGCTAACACACGTACTCAGGTACACACTGCTAACACACTTGTAGTCAGGTACACACTGCTGATACACTTGTAGTCAGGTACACACTGCTAACACACTTGTAGTCAGGTACACACTGCTAACACATTTGTAGTCAGGTGCACACAGCTAACACACTTGTAGTCAGGTACACACTGCTGACACACTTGTAGTCAGGTACACACTGCTAACACACTTGTAGTCAGGTACACACTGCTAACACACTTGTAGTCAGGTACACACTGCTAACACACTTGTAGTCAGGTACACACTGGTAACACACTTGTAGTCACGACAATACTGCTGACACACTTGTAGTCAGGTACATACAGCTAACACACTTGTAGTCAGCTACACAATGCTAACACACTTGTAGTCAGGTACACACAGCTAACACATGTAGTCAGGTGCACACAGCTAACACACTTGTAGTCAGGTACACACTGCTAACACACTTGTAGTCAGGTACACACTGCTAACACACTTGTAGTGGGGCACACAGCTAACACACTTGTAGTCAGGTACACACTGCTAACACACTTGTAGTCAGGTACACACTGCTGACACACTTGTAGTCATGTACACACTGCTAACACACTTGTAGTCAGCTACACACTGCTGACACACTTGTAGTCAGGTACACACTGCTAACACACTTGTAGTCAGGACAATACTGCTGACACACTTGTAATCAGGTACACACTGCTAACACTCTTGTAGTCAGGTAAACACTGCTGACAAACTTGTAGTCAGGTACACACTGCTAACGCACTTGTAGTCGGGTAAACACTGCTGACACATTTGTATTTGTAGCTACACACTGCTAACACACTTAAGATCAGGACAATACTGCTATCACACTCGTACTAAGGTGCATATTTGTAGTCGAGATACATACTGTTGACCCGCTTCTAGTCACAGAGTACACTGGTGACCCGCTTCTAGTCACAGAGTACACTGGTGAACCGCTTCCAGTCACAGAATACACTGGTGACAGGCTTGTAGTCACAGACTACACTGGTGACCCGCTTCTAGTCACAGAGTACACTGGTGACAGGCTTGTAGTCACAGAATACACTGGTGACAGGCTTGTAGTCACAGAATACACTGGTGACAGGCTTGTAGTCACAGAATACACTGGTGACAGGCTTGTAGTCACAGAATACACTGGTGACAGGCTTGTAGTCACAGAATACACTGGTGACAGGCTTGTAGTCACAGAGTACACTGGTGACCCGCTTCCAGTCACAGAATACACTGGTGACAGGCTTGTAGTCACAGAGTACACTGGTGACCCGCTTCCAGTCACAGAATACACTGGTGACAGGCTTGTAGTCACAGAGTACACTGGTGACAGGCTTGTAGTCACAGAGTACACTGGTGACAGGCTTGTAGTCACAGAATACACTGGTGACAGGCTTGTAGTCACAGAGTACACTGGTGACAGGCTTGTAGTCACAGAGTACACTGGTGACCCGCTTCCAGTCACAGAATACACTGGTGACAGGCTTGTAGTCACAGAATACACTGGTGACAGGCTTGTAGTCACAGAATACACTGGTGACAGGCTTGTAGTCACAGAATACACTGGTGACCCGCTTCCAGTCACAGAATACACTGGTGACAGGCTTGTAGTCACAGAATACACTGGTGACAGGCTTGTAATCAGGACACACACCTGTGACACGCTTGTAGTCAGGCTACGCACTTGTGACACACTCATACTAGGCTGCATATTTTAATCAGGATACTCACTGGTGACACACTTATAGTCAGGCTACACACTGGTGACACACTCATAGTCAGTTTACACACTGGTGACACACTAATTATAATAATACATGAAATTTATACAGCACTTTATCTTGCAAAAATTAAATCAAAGCGCTTTCATTAATCCTAGTCTTTCACATACCGCCAGTTACAATTAATATATTTTTACAAATTCAAATGTAATTACACATACACGTGCACAATTAATAGTTTTGCACATTCAAATGTAAACACACACAGTATACACACTGGTGACACACTCATAGTCAGTTTACACACCGTTGACACACTCATACTTTACACACTGGTGACACACTCATAGTTTACACACTGGTGACACATTCATAGTTTACACACTGGTGACACACTCATACTTTACACACTGGTGACACATTCATAGTTTACACACTGGTGACACACTCATAGTTTACACACTGTTGACACACTTATAGTCAGTTTACACACTGGTGACTCACCCATAGTTTACACACTGGTGACACACTCATAGTCAGTTTACACACTGGGGCACATTTGTGATCAGTGTATACACTGGTGACTCACACATAGTTTACACACTGGTGACACACTTATAGTCAGTTTACACACTGATGACACACTCATAGTTTACACACTGATGACACACTCATAGTTTACACACTGGTGACACATTTGTGGTCAGTGTACACACTGATAATAATGAATAATATTGACTATTAATAATAATAATAATATAATAATGATGATGATAATAATAATAAAAATGATGATGATAATAATAATAATAATGATAATAATAATAATAATAATAATAATAATAATACATGAATTTATATAGCGCTATATCTTGCAAATACAAATCAGAGCGCTTGCATTCAATCCGCTCCTACACATGCACCCAACATTGATTAACAGTATTTTAAAAACAAATTCAAATTAACACACACAACACACACACCCCACACCACACACACACACACACACACACACACACACACACACACACACACACACACACACACACACACATTTGGGCTGTTAAAAGCAGGGACAGATATGAGATGAAACAGGAGGGAAACATCTTAGGTTTGAAATAGGTATGTTTTGAGGCTGGATTTAAAGCTGTCGTAAGTAGGCTTTTCACGAAGGGAGTGAGGAAGGTCATTCCAGATTGATGGACCAGAAATAGAGAAAGAGCGACGGCCAACAGTGGATTGGTTGAATCTATGTATTTGTAAGCACGGGGGTATCTGCAGTAGAGCGGAGGGAACGAGAAGGAGTGTACAGGTGAAGACATTCACAGAGATAGAAGGGTGCTGTTTTGTGTAGGCATTTGTAACAGAGGGTACTGATCGTGCACTTTACTCTTTGTGGCACAGGCAACCAGTGGAGAGATTGCAGGAGAGGGGTAATATGCTAAGATTTGTTCTTTTTTGAGGACTAATCGAGCTTCAGAGTTTTGTATTCGTTGAAGAGAGTGGATAGATGATACTGGCAGACCAGCCAAAAGAGAATGACAATAGTCCAGACGTGAAAGAACAAAAGATGTGACAGTGACAAGTTTGGATGTTGCATCAGTGAATATGTACTTTCGGGTTGCACTTATAAGCCGTCATTGATAGTAGTAGGACTTGAAGGTCTGGGTGATGAATTTTTGCATAGAGTTTGTTGTCGTTAACAACACCTAGATACTTGATTGCAGTGGATAGCGGAACTGACGTATTGCCAAATTCTATTGAATCTGTTTTGATGGAAGAGAATTTGTGTTTGGTCCCTACAATCATGGCTTCAGTTTTTTCTGCATTTAGCTGTAACTTGTTTTGTATTATCCAGTTTTGAATGTCTTGAAGGTAGAGTGACATATTTGTCAAGAGAGAAGGCAGATTTTCAGGAGTGTCACTGTTTTGAATCTGACAGTCATCCGCGTAGAAATGATGGCTGATCTGGTGACGGTTTATTATATATGAGAGTGTAACAGTGTAGAGAGTGAACAAAACAGGGCCCAGAACTGATCCCTGTGGGACTCCACATTCCAGTTTGGCAGGGATTGATTGAATTTTGTTGACTGTGACTGTCTAGAATCGGTCAGTGAGGTATGAACTAAACCAGGTGAGGGCTGCACCTTTGATACCAAACGTTGTTTTTCTTTTAGACGGGAGAAAGGGATAGAGTGATCTATAGTGTCAAATGCTGCAGATAAATCGAGAAAAGTGAGAAGAGAGATTATCCCTGAGTCAGAAGCGTTGAGAAGCGTGTTTAACGTATGGAATAGGGTGGCTTCAGTGCTGTTGACGCGATAGGCAGACTGAAATGCGGGAAGGAGACTATTTGAATGAAGATGGCTGTTGAGTTATTTCAGAACTACTTTTTCAAGCACTTTGGAGATGAAAGATAGGTTAGAAACAGGCATGTAAATTTTCAGTATGTTAGGGTCGAGGTCGTGCTTTTTGAGTAGAGGTGTAACTGTTGCAGTTTTGAGATGTGATGGAAAAATTCCTGAAAGAAGAGATGAGTTTACAATCTTCGTGATAGTTGGTATAAGCTGCGGAAGGCACTGTGTGAAAAGAGAAGCAGGCATAGGATCAAGATCACATGATTTTATGGTCATTTCATTTAGAATTTTCCTGATTCATTCCTCACTTGATGGCTGAAAGGAAAGAAGAGGAGTGCCAGTGAATTGGGGATCAGGAGGTATAGGTTTGAAGGGAGTCTGATCCGGTATGGAGCGAATGTTACAGACTTTGTCAGAAAAGAACGAAGAAAATATAATATCAGAAAGTTCAGAGTGACTGTGGACAGTAGGCAGAGGGCTTGTCTTTGCGGGTCCAAGAAGAGTTGAGGTGAGGGAAAAAAGATTTCATGGACGTTGCATTGAGAACTTGAGCAGAGTAGTAGTTTGTCTTGGCTGAGTGGATTAAGGCTTTGACTTTGTTGGTTTGTTTTCGAAAGAGCTGTTTGTTTATTTCAGTTTTTGTTTTTTCGCCAGTGCCGTTCTAGTTGTCGGCGTTTGCGCTTTGCCATAAGAATACCATGGGTGTACCATGGGGCAGAGGGCCTATCAGGAAGAATATGGTCAGTAGGAGGTGCATGCTCATCAAGCAGTTGGCTGAGAACAGTCACAGGGAGTTTTCAGACTCCAGGCAGTTCCTACCAAGAGTGAGTTTGCTATGGGTGCATGGATAGAACTGGAACCGCACAGTCGAGCTTCGTTTATGTGTATGCATGAAGATACCAACTTATTAACATCAAAATGGAACAAAAGTACATCAACACTTCAGAAGAATCTTCCAAACAGAGATCATATAACGCTGAAAACAGCACTATAATATACAAGGGATTGAGCAATTTCAATCCAAAGAAGCTGATCTGAGGTCATTTTTCCGAAACGTATTTTCAGAATAATTGGAGTCTCAGAAACATTTTGAATGAAACTGGAGCACTTGACAAAAATTGAATAAAGAAATGACAGAAATTAAACTTTTGGCCACAAATGCTTTCACGTCTTTAGAACATTTTGTTTTAATAGCATCAAATCGAATTCGGCAAATGACCATAATAATAATGATGATAAGGAGAACTAACTGAATATACACAAGTGATAACACTTTTAGGCGTCTATCTAGAAAGCAAAAAGTCCGGGTGCGCTTGTTCGAATCATTTTTGGACCCAAAACTCTTCCCCCATCCATTAGATCATGGGTGGTGGTCTGGGCGCTAGTCTTTTGGACGTGACGATAAACCGAGGTCCCGTGTGTTACACATAATTATTTAGAGCACGTAAAAGAACCCTCGCCAGCAAGAGAGTTGCCCCTGGCAAAGCTCTGTAAAAAAAAAAGTCACTCTGATAGGGAAACAAATACAGTTGCAGCAGGAAAAAGAAAAAAATGGGTGGCGCTGCTCTTGTGGCGTCGCACTCTTCCCCGGGGAGAGCAGCCCGAATTTCACGCAGAGAAATCTGCTGTGACTTAAAGTGGTATAACTAAATAACTAGCTAAATAAATTAAATTAAATAAATGATCAATAAATAATTATCCTTTCCAAAACAGAGGAAGTCTACATCTTTTAAATACTCTAGTGGTCAACACGCAGGCTACCATGGGGTATGAACTCTCGGAGTTTAATTCACTTCTCTGATGCCGTTGTTAGGTCTAAACTCGTGTTGTGTGTGTGTGTGTGTGTGTGTGTGTGTGTTGTGTGTGTGTGTGTGTGTGTGTGTGTGAGTGTGTGCGTGCACGTGTGTGTGTACGTGTGTGTATAATATGTAGATCTATGAGGAGGAGTACTTTGGTCACCTGCCCCCCATCATCGGAGTGATGATCGGCAACATTGCTGTCTGCTACCGGAACCTAAACCGACTGGACGAGAGCGAGGCCATGTACAAGAAGTGAGTGCTGGCACACCTGTTGTCCTTTTCTAATTCTTCGCTTTGCTGTTGGATAGTCATTCATGAAACACCATATTGGGATTAGCTGATACACTTGTCAGTTTTTACTCTTGTTGCCTGATCAACGTGTCACGTATGGCGGTTTGTACAATGCTAAGAGATGATGATCGTTACGATGGGGTGTAGTGGGCTATGTCCTGACCCAGAATAGTGGTAGTGGAGGTGGTGGTGTGGTGTGTGCAGGGCAGTGGACATAGCAGAACGGGCACTGGGCAGGAATCACCCCAACGTGGCCACTGCGCTGACCAACCTGGGCACGCTGGAGGTCAACAGAGACAACTTCCGACAGGCCGAGGTCTACTTTACTGACGCTGTCAACATCTACAAGGTCACTGTCTGTCTGCTGCCTGCCTGCCTGACTGTCTACCCCTGTCTGTCTGTCTGTCTGTCTGTCTGCCTTTCTGTCTGTCTGTCTGTCTGTCTGTCTGCCTTCCTGCCTGACTGTCTTTCTGTCAGCCTGTCCGTATGTATGTCATCCTGTCTGTCTGTCTTTCTGTCTGTTTGCTCCTTTCTGTCCACCTGTCTGTCTTTCTGTCTGTTTGCTCCTTTCTGACCACCTGTCTGTCTGTTATTATTATTATTATTATTATTATATTATTATATATTATTATTATTATTATATTATTATTACTATTATTATATTATTATTATTATTATTATTATTATTATATCTATTTATTATTATTATTCATCATCATCATTATTATTATTATTATTATCATCATCATCATCATCATCATCATCATCATCATCATCATCATCACTATTATTATTCTTTTATTTCGAGGATAATGGAATAAGCACTCATGTGCTTTTTCATCCAGTCCCCGTGTGTATGCAGTTTTGTCAATTTTGTCATCCGTTCCCACCGGCACACAATGGCCTACTCTTCCAAAAAGCGGAACGGGTTTTAACGTGTGTGCCAGATGTTCTGCATGCGTTCGCACACGGGACCCTCGGTTTATAGTCTCATCCGAAGGACTTTTGGGGAGAGTGGAGTCGGCACTGATGTTAACTCCAGAGGAAAAATCCTCTTGAACGAGAATCGAACCCGGATCAGCAGATCACGAATACATCACCCTAACCACCAGGCTATCCCGTCCCCACTTCTGTCTGTCTGCTCCTTTCTGTCCACCTGTCTGTCTGTCTCTCTCTCTGTTCCTTTCTGTTCCACCTGACTGTCTGCTATCTGTCAGTCTCACTGTTCCTTTCTGTCCACCGACTGTTCTGTGCTGTCTGGACTCGTCTGTCTCTTCCTTTCTGTGCAAGAGTGATGTCGGCTGTTGTCTGTCCTTTCTGACCAACCGTCTGCATGTCGTCTCCTTTCCTTTAGTCCACCATGACTGTCGTCCTGTCCTGTCTGTCTCTCTGTTCCTTTCTGTCCACTGTCTGTTCTGTCTGTCTGTCTGTTCCTTTCTGTCCACGTGATGTCTGTCTGTCTGTCTTTTCTGTTCCTTTCAGTCCACCTGACTGTCTGTCTGTCTGTCTGTCTTTCAGTCCACGCTGACTGTCTGTCTGTCTGTCTGTTCCTTTCAGTCCACCTGACTGACTGTCTGTCTGTCTCTTCCTTTCTGTCCACCTGTCTGTCTGTCTGTCTGTCTACTCCTTTCTTTCTACTTGTCTGTCTGTCTGTCTACTCCTTTCTTTCCACTTGTCTGTCTGTCTGTCTGCTCCTGTCTGTCCACCTGTATGTCTGTCTGTCTGTCTGTTCCTTTCTGTCCACCTGTCTGTCTAATAATATTAATAATAATAAATGGAATTTATATAGCGCTATATCTTGTAAAAAACAACAAACCAAAGCGCTTGCATCCATTCCACTCCTACACATGCAACCAACAATGATTAATAGTTTTAAAAGTTCAAATACACACAAACACACGCGCGCACAGGCGCGCACAGGCGCGCACGCACGCACACACACACACACACACACACACACACACACACACACACACACACACACACACACACACACACACACACAGAGGTTATATGCTTCAGCAGGGTGATGAGAATTTAGGTCACTGAAGGCAAGGACAGATAATTATGAGATGAAACTGTAGGGGGAGGTCTTAGGTTTGAATAGGTATGTCTTGAGGCTGGATTTAAAAGTGTTGTAAGTAGGCTTTTCGCGAAGGGAGAGAGGGAGGTCATTCCAGATCGCTGGACCAGAAACAGAGAAAGAGCGACGGCCAACGGTGGACTGGTTGAATCTAGGTATTTGTAAGCACAGGGTATCTGCAGCAGAGCGGAGGGAACGAGAAGGAGTGTACAGGTGAAGACATTCACAGAGGTAGGAAGGTGCTGTTTTATGGAGACATTTGTAACAGAGGGTACAGATCTTGTACTTGACTCTCTGTGGCACAGGCAACCAGTGGAGAGATCGCAAGAGAGGAGTAGTATGCTCAGATTTTTTCTTTTTGAGAACAAGTCGAGCAGCAGAGTTTTAAATTCGTTGGAGGGAGTAGAAAGATGATGCTGGCAGACCAGCCAAAAGAGAATTGCAATAGTCCAGACGTGAAAGAATGAGAGATGTGACAAGTTTGGATGCTGCATCAGTGGACAGGTACTTTCGAATTGCACTAATACGCCGTAATTGATAGTAGCATGACTGACAGGTGTGGGTGATGAATTTTTGCATAGAAAGCGTGTTGTCGATAACAACGCCAAGATACTTGACTGTGGTGGATAGAGGAACTGTTATATTGCCAAACTCTATTGAAGCTGTTGTCATGGACGAGAGTTTGTGTTTGGTTCCTACAATCATGGCTTCCGTTTTATCTGCATTTAGCTGTAATTTGTTTTGTATCATCCAATTTTGAATGTCTGTCTGTCTGCTCCTTTCTTTCCACCTGTCTGTCTGTCTGTCTGCTCCTTTCTGTCAACCTGTCTGTCTGTCTGCTCCTTTCTGTCAACCTGTCTCTGTCTGTCTGCTCCTTTCTGTCTACCTGTCTGTCTGTCTGTCTGCTCCTTTCTGTCAACCTGTCTGTCTGTCTGCTCCTTTCTGTCACCTGTCTGTCTGTCTGTCCTCTCTCCTTTTGTATCCTTTCTGTCCCCTGTCTCTGCTCCTTTCTGTCTACCTGTCTGTTTGTCTGCTCCTTTCTGTCACCTGTCTGTCTGTCTGCTCCTTTCTGTCTACCTGTCTGTTTGTCTGCTCCTTTCTGTCCACCTGTTGTATGTCTGTCTGCTCCTTTCTGTCCACCTGTCTGACGCCTTCTGTTCCAGTCTGTGTCATCTGTATCTGTCTGTCTATATCTAGCTGACCTTTCTGTTATCTGTCTGTCTATATCTAGCTGACCTTTCTGTTATCTGTCTGTTTATATCTAGCTGACCTCTCTGTTATCTGTCTGTCTATATCTAGCTGACTTCTCTGTTATCTGTCCGTCTATATCTAGCTGCCCTCTCTGTTATGTCTGTCTATATCTAGCTGCCCTCTCTGTTATCTGTCTAATAATAATATATGGAATTTATATAGCGCTGAATCTTGTAAAAAACAAACAAATCGAAGCGTTTGCACTCAATCATTTACAGGCATGCAACTCTCCTTAAACATAATGAGCAACAGATTTCAAATCCATGCGCGCGCACTACGCACGCACACGCACGCACGCACGCACGCGCACACACACACACACACAACAACACACACACACACACACACACCACAAAACACACAACACACACACACACAACACACACACACAGGAACAACACTTAGAAGGTGAAAGATGCTGTTGAAAATTGGGACAGTATGTGGGGGGAAAGTCTCAGGTGGGAAATAAGTGTGTTTTGAGGCTGGATTTGAAGGAATCAAGTGAAGGCTTTTGACGAAGGGGAAAGAGGGAGGTCTTTCCCAGGTGGATGGACCAGAAACAGAGAAGGAGCGACGGCCAACAGTGGTTTGTTTGAATCTGGGTGTTCGAAAGCACAAATTTATCTGCGGCTGAACGAAGGGAACGGATGGAGTGTACGGGTGAAGACAGTTACAGAGATAAGAGGGTGCAGATTTGTGGGACATTTAAAACAGAGGGTATTGTTTTTAAATCCAGTCTTTGTGAGACAGGCAGCCAGGGGAAGGATCGCAGAAGAGGAGTGATGTGTTCATATTTTTTCTTTCTTAGGACCAGTCGAGCTGCAGAGTTTTGTATGCGTTGAAGAGAGTGGATAGATTGATGCTGGTGGGCCCAGCCAAAAAGAGAATTACAGTAGTTAAACGTGAAAGAATGAGAGATGTGGACAAGCTTGGAAGTTGCATCAGTGGACAGATTACTTGCGAATCGCGCTTATGCCCCGTAATTGATAGTAGAAAGACTGGCAGGCCCTGGGTGATGAATTTTTTCATAGAGAGTGTGTTGTCAAGAACTACCCCTAAATACTTCACAGAGTTTGACAAAGGAACTGACGTATTCCCAAATTCTATGAAGTTTTTGTGATAGAAAGAAAGTTTATGTTGGGTCCCTATGAGCATGGCTTCGGTTTTATCGGCATTAAGTTGTAACTTGTTCTGAGTCATCCAGTTTTGAATGTCTTGAAGGCAGTAGGACATATTTGTCAGGAGGGAAGGAAGTTTTTAACATTTATCGCTGCACTGAAGCTGAGTGTCATCGGCATAAAATGATGATCAATAGGGTGGTTGTTTATTATATGTGAGAATGGAGCAGTGTAGAGAGTAAAGATAAGAGGGCCCAGGACTGATCCCGCGGGACTCCTTTTTCCCATTTTGACAGGTTTTGATTGAATTTTGTTTACAATAATTTCTGGAACCGGTCTGGGGAGGTATGAAGTAAACAGGTGAGGGTTGTGCCATTAATACCAAACGTATTTTGGAGGCGGGGAAAAAAAAATTGAGTGATCTATGGTATCAAAGGCTGCAGATAAGTCAAAAAGAGTGAGGATGAAGATTTTTCCTGCATCAGAAGCAAGTAAGGTGTATCTAAAGTATGGACTAGGGTGGTTTCGGTGTGTGGTTGGGGCGATGGGCAGACTGAAAAGTGGGAAGAAAGATCATTGGAATGAAGGTGCTGTTGAGCTGTTTGAGAACGACTTTTTCTAGTACTTTAGAGACAAAGGGTAAGTTTGAGACAGGCCTATAATTCTTCAGAATGTTGGATCGGGTTTCATGCTTTTTCAGTAGAGGTGTGACTATTGCTGTTTTAAGACTGATGGAAAATTTCCCTGACTGAAGAGATGGTTTTTACTATTTTAGTGATAATAGCACAAGTTGTGGAAGGCATTGTGAGAAAACAGGAGGGGTTTAGGGATTAAGGTCGCATGATTTTATATTTCATTTCCTTCAGAATTGTCATGATTTCTTTTTCACTTGTGGGAGGAAGGAAAAGAGGGAGTGCCAGTGAACTGGGGGTCAGGGAGGCGCAGGCTGGAATTGTGTTTGATCAAGTCTGGAGCGTATGTTTCGAACTTTGTCTGAAAAGAAGGCAGAAAATATCGATGGAAGTTCAGACAGGCTGTGGGTGTTAGGCAGAGGAGATGTTTTTGCAGACCCAAAGGAGATTTGAGGTGAGGGAAAAAAAGAGATTTTATGGGTGTGGGCACAGAGAATTTGGGGAATAGTAGTAGTCTGTCTTTGCTGAATGATTAAGAGTTTGACTTTGTTTATTTGTTTTCGGAAAAGCTGTTTGTTGATTTCGGTTTTTGACTTCCGCCACTGCGTTGTGTTGCCGGCGTTTGCGCTTCGCTATCAAGATGTCTTGGGTATACCATGGCGCACAGGTCTGTCAGGGAGGGGATGATCAGTAGGGGTGCATGCTCATCAAGCAGTTGGCGGAGAATAGTGTTATGTGATCAGGAGAGGTCGTGTGGTCAGAGGGTTTTTGAAAAACGTTCGGAAGCTTGTGAAGAGAAGGTATGAATGTCTAAGGCTTAAGATTGCGGGCGGTAACATATTTTTTTTTTTCTGAGGTTTTGGATGTTGAGATGGAAAGAATGGCGGAATGATCAGAATGCAGTTCGTCGGTGACAGAAACAGATGTGGCAAGATTGAATGAAGCATTAGTAATCAAGCCAGTCAAAAATATGACCAGATTGTGCCCTTGCTTTGTTTACAGTTGAAGAGAGAGAATGGTTGGACAGAGAAGAGAAAGCATTTTACATCTGGGGAAGATGGTTGTCGAAATGAAGTTGAAGTCACCAAGAATTATAAGGTTTAGTGGGAGGAGGCTTAGTGGTCGAGGAAGTGACGGAATTTTTTGGTGAAAAAGAGAGATGTTAGGTTGTTTTTACGGCGGGGGGTGGGCGGTAAAGCGCAGATAGTAATAGAGTGGCCAGGTGGGTTTAGATTGATTTCGCAAACTTCCAAAATATTCATTGAGAATTGAAGGTTGTGACTGAAGAAGATTGGTTCCAAGATGTCTTTGAGAATGATGGGATCCCACTCCTCGAGGAGTCGGGGAAAGAAAAGGTTTTTATACAGGAGGGGTCATGTTTTATTTTTTGGCTCATGGCCCTGTGGTTTTAAGCCAAGTTTCGGTGAGGAAGGTTAAGTCAATGTTTTTAGAGAAAATCGATATGTATCGGCTTTTCATTTGGACAGACAGACGCCATTGAAAAAAACAAACTTGAAGGAGATTGAGGAGGTGGAGAGGTTGAGATGAAAGTGGAGTTTGGACAAGCACAGAGGAAGAGGAAAGAGGCGATGGTGGAGATGCGGTAGGGAAAAAACGACAAGAGTTGGATGGTGATCAGAGTAAAGATGGTTTAAAGAACTGTGCTAATCTGGGTTCGTTTTTTGAAACACATCATGATTTACATCATAATCTTCAGAACAAAAAACATTCAGAGTTACAAACAACAGAACAATCAAAAGCTGAAGGGGGCGGGTGGACGGCAGCATGGGGAAGAAGCGTTGTCAGGGGTGACAGAAGTGACGTCAGGGTGAGGGGGGGACATGGGAGAGGGAAGCCCACCACTGGCGATGACTCGGCCTGCCGGTTCCCCGTCTGGTTTTGCAGCGATGAATGCTATGTGTTAAAAGCGCTTAATATCAGGAGCAAGCGTGTACTGTTTTTGACAAGTTCAGGTGAGCATAGCTTATTTTTCCGCGTTCTCCTGCTGGTAGCGAACAACACACTTAGATTGATTGATGGGGTTGTGTCGTTCGTGAATCACGTGCAAATTGTTGAACGGCAAATAGGGTCAGAATAAAAAAGGTCAGAAGACCAGCACAGTCAGGTTTAAAAAAATTCATAAGTCGAATCGAAAAATTTGAAACAATTCAAACAAAAGATGAAAATTAATACTCGAAATATTCAAAAAGTAGATAATAACAAAGAAAATGTTTTGTCTATATCTAGCCGACCTCTTGTTATATGTCTGTTATATCTAGCTCCCAATGTTATCTGTCTGTCTAATCTAGCTAAAAATCTTTTTATGTTGTCTATACTGCTGCCTCTCTGTTATCTGTTGTTATTCTACCCGACCTTCGTTATATGTCTGTCTATATCTTCTTCCAACTGTTATCTGTTGTCTATATCTAGCTGAAATTTGTTATCTGTTGTGATATCTAGCTCCCCTCTCTGTTATTGTTGTCTATATCTGCGACCTCTCTGTTATCTGTTGTCTATATCAGTCCCTTTTATGTCTGTCATATCTAGTTAACTGTTTTGTCTGTTATCTTTGTTTTTTTGTTATGTCTGTCTATATCTAGCTGACCTTTCGTTTTCTGTCTGTCTAATCTAGCTCACCTCTTTGTTATCTTTTGTCTTTTGTCACCTCTCTGTTTTTGTCTATTCTAACTGCCCTATTTTTATGTCTGTTAATCTAGCTGCCCTCTCCTTTTTGTCGGGTCTATTGTTATGTTTTATATTTAGCTGACCTCTCTGTATTGTTGTCTATATCAGCTGCCCTTTCCCCCTTTTATTTCTGTCTATATCTTATGCCTCTTTTTATCCGTCTGTTTAATTAGTTGAGCTCTGTTATCTGCTGTGTATATCTAGCTTCCCTCTCTTTTTCCCGTCTGTCTATCCAGCTGACCTCTCCAATGTTGCGTTCTTAACTCTCCTATTTTTTTATCGGTACTTAGCGTCGGTTGTCCCAATGCTTCAACATGATAGGTACTGAGCAGTCTGTTAGTGGTGCATCAACATTATAGATACTTAGCGTCTGTTAGTGAAAATGCAAAACAGCATGATAGGTATGACGTTGTTGGTTGATGTATCAACTTGATGGTACTTAGCAGTCTGTTAGTGTGTTTGCTATCAAATTTGTACTTAGCAGTTTGTAGTGGTGTCTATCAATTTAGATACTTGCTTTGTTAGTCCCAAATTGCTATCAACATGATGGTACTGGCAGTCGGTTATTGCTAATGCTATAACATTTAGGTAATTTGTCTGTTCTTAGGCCGATGCTATCAACAGATAGGTATGAGCGTCGTTATCCCAAATGTATCAAAAATTATAGACATTAGCAGTCTGTTAGTGTGATGCTATAAAACTTATAGACATTAGCAGTCTGTTAGGCTAATCTACAACATTATAGACACTTGGTCTTTAGTGCTGTTTGTATCAACATTTAGACCTTAGCAGTCTTTAGTGGTGATCCATTAACTTTTTAGGTACTTAACAGCCTGTTGTATGATCCAATCAACATGTAGGTACTTCGTCTGTTGTCCCAATGCTATCAACATTTGACCTTAGCGCTGTTGTGTGATGTTAAACTTATAGATCTTACCCGTCTGTTAGTGGTGATCCTTTAACTTATAGAACTTGATTCTGTTAGTCCCAATGTATAACTGATGGTATTGCAGTCTGTTAGTGCCAATGCTTAAACTTATAGGAAACCCTGGTGTTTTCAAATTTTATTTTGTACCCTAGAGGAAAATCTGTTATTTTAATTATTTTTTAATCTGTTATTTGAAAAGTTTAAATGTGTAAAAACCCTTTTTAACACCAATAATTTTTTATTGCCTTTTGTAAAAGTTGTTATTGCTTTGTATGATGTTTTCGAAATGTTACTAGATTTAGTTACTTTGTTTCACTTTAAAGTCAAATTTTTATTTTTTGCTATGAAAGTATCAATTTTCTTAATGGCAATTTTTAAAGTCAAATATATTTTTGTAAAATTTATGGCAATTTTGAAGTCAAATCGTTTTTAATGCTATGAAAGCTCCAATACTTTATGACAATTTTTTAAGTCAAATTGTTTTTGTAATGCTTAAAGCTTCAACAATTTTGGCAATTTGAAAATCAAATCTATTTTTGTGTTTTTTGATGATAAACAGTTCTGATAATGTGTTCATGGGTGAAAAAATGTAAAACCCGAAACTTCCCCCGTTCTTTCACCACTTTCCCTGATTCAAAACCAAACTTTTTTCTGCTTTCCACTTCCCAAAACTTTTCCACGCCTTCTCCCTTTCCACTGCAGTTTTTCCCAATTCCCCCCGTTTTCATCAACCTCTGTTCCCTTTTAAAACCTTCACTTGTGTTGTTTAAGTGCAATCTGTTGCCAGAAAGGGAAAATGATTCATTTCTGATTTATCTCTAAAAAGAACATTGATCAAACCCATTTTTACAAAAACCTTTTTAAAAAACCAAAATTTGGGCATAAAAACCGAAAATAAAACAACTGACCCCCAAACCTGGTTATAAAACCTTTCTTTTCCCCCAAACCCCCCTTTGAGGTGGCATCGCCATCGTTTATAAAGATACACTCGAGCCTGCTCTTTCTTTTGTCACTCCCTTTTTTCTAAACCTGAATCTTTCGAAGTCTGTGAACTAAATTAAAACACCCCGGCCACTCTATTCTTTCTGCTGTCTTTACCGTCCCCCTCCAACCCGTCGGGATTAATTGCCCTTCTTCCATTTTCCATCGATTTTCCCAGTCCTCCTGGATCACTACGCCTCTCTCCGAAAGTCATCATTCTCGGTGATTTTAAATTCCTTTTGAAAACCCATCTTCTTTGATGTCAAACTTTCGGTCTTTTTCTTTGTCGAAACCTCTTTTTTCTCAGCTGGAAAAAACAAAAGCAACACACGATAAAAAAATTCTTTAGACTGGCTAGTTATGTTTTTTCCCAAAGATTTTTGATCACATCTGTATCTAACGGGATGAACTACTTTCTTTTCATTCGCTGTTTTTTTTCTCAAAATGGGAAAGGCCTATCAGAAAGAAAAAATTTATGTCACCCGTCGAAACCTTTAAGGGCCCAAAAAAATTTTCAAACTTTCTTTCCCAAAAGGGTGTTTGACGCCTATCAAAAAACCTCTGAAAACAAAAACCCCTTATCAAAAACACAAAAAGGGACTTTCCCAAACCCAAACGGGCTTGATGGGCTTGCCTCCCATTGACCTTCTCCTACTGATGGGCCCATGTGCGCCATGGTAAAAACCCCATGAATTTTGGTCGCAAAGCGCAAACGCAGGAAAACTAGTCCCGGCGTGGCGCGGGTTTTTTCGTAAAAAGTAAAAAAAGTCAAATTTTTAAAATTACTTTCGAAAAAAAAAAGTTTTTACTCTTCTCAATTTCCCTTTGAGGCCACGTCTTGAATTCTCTCTTTTCCCCTCACTTACTTTTTCTTGGATCTTTTGAAGGCAAGGCCCTCTCCCTTCCTTCCAAACCCAAATCTGAATTTCCCGTCTATTTTTTCTGCATTTTTTTCTAAAAAAGTCTATAAAAATTCGCCCCCAAACGGATCGGGCCCCTTTTCCCCACCCGCTTCCTCTCCCCAAATTCTCGGCCCCTCCCCCCTTTTTCTTTCATCCGACAAGTGAGAAAAAAAATTCATGAAAAATTCTAAAAGGGAAATTACTTTTTAAAAAATTAATGTGATTTTGATCCCCTTTCCTGCTTCTTTTTCCCCAACAGGGGCCTACCCCAATACTCCCCCCCGCTTTTCGCGAAAAAGAAAATCATGTCTTTTTTCCCGGAAAATTGTTCCATCGGGCTCTAAAAAATCCCTTAGTCACCCTCTACTCAAAAACCCTGACCTCGCCCCTTTAATTCTGAAGAATTAAGACCTTTTCCCAAAATCTCCCTTTTATTTTTTAAAGCCCTTAAATGGTTGTTCTCAAACAGCCAAAAAACCATTTCCCTTCCAACATCTTTTTCCCGGGAGTTTCGTCGCCTATCGCGTAAACCCAACACCCACTAAAAAACCCCACCTAGTACACATTTTAAATTTTTAGCTTTTCTCGTTTTAAAACCGGGAAAATCTCCCTTCTCCCCTCTACTGGACTTATCGGGCAGCCTTCGATACTTAGCCCCATTTAAATCTTCTCTTTGGGTTTAAAAAAAACGTTGGGATTATGGCAAGGACCTCCCTGGTTTAATTAACCCTTTACTGACCGTTTCCCCCAGACAGTTCAGGAAATAAATTCAATCAATCCCTCCCAAAAACGGGAAAATTGGGGGAGTCCCACAGGGTTTCATTTCTAGGCCCTGTTTTTTTCACTTTTTAAAATGCCCACTGTCACATATAAAAAACCGTCATAAAATTCAACCACCTTTTTTACGCAGTTTGACTCTCGGGATTCAAAGCATGTTCCCCTAAAAATTCCCCTTTCCCCTGACAAATTTGGCCCGCTGGGGGGAAGAAAATTTCAAGTGGATGAAAAGAACAAATTAAAGCAAATGAAGTTTAAAACAAACCCAATGCTTGTAGGGACCAAAACACTTCTTTCCATTAAAACGCTTCAATAGAACTGGGAAATACATGGGTCCATCTATCCCTGTGTGAAGTTTAGGTGTCGTTTTTCGAAAACACACTCTCTTTTAAAAAAAAATTTTAAAACCCAGCCCTGTAAACCCTTGGGGTTACTATAAATTACGGCGTTTTAGTGAAAATTCGAAAGTACCTGTTCCCCCGTTGGGGAAAACAGTCAAACTTGTCACTTCTTCATTTTTTCACGTTGGATATTGCAATTCTTTTTTTTCTGGTCTGCCAGCATCATCTACCCACCCCCTTTAACTTTTAAAAAAAACCCCGCAGCTCGATTAGTTTCAGAAAGAGAAAATTGAGCACATTATCCCTCTCTTGCAATCTCCCCCACTGGCTGTCGTGCCACAGAGAGAAATTTAAAAGATCTTTTCCCTCTGTTAAAAATGTCCCCACAAAACTGCCCCCTCCTCCCTTGTAAATTTTCTTAACCTGCCCATTTCCTTCACGTTCCCCCCCGCTCTGTTTGCAGTCCCTTGTCCCTACGAATCCCTTAGATTAAAACCTTTTCCACTTTTGGCCCCCGCTCTTTTCTTTTTCGGGCCCAAACCCGCCCTGGAATGAGTCCCTCTCTTTTTCGCCAAAAACCCTTTGTTTTTGAAAATTTTAAAAAACCGGGCCTCAAAAAACTATTTATTTTCAAACCTAAGATTCCCACCCTCTAATGTTTCATATAGAGTTTATCCCCACCTTCACAAACCCCTTCCCCTATCCCCCTGCAAAAGTATAGGGCCCTGGGGGGTTTTTGTGTGGGGGTTTTTAAAAAAACATTTGACTATCGAAATTTTTTTTTTTCATAGTTTTATCTGCAGCGCACCAGTTTGAAAAAATTTTTCTTTTTGGTTTAAACTATTGATTATTTATCATTGATTGCGGGGATGTGTAAGATTGGGTTGAATGCATGCGCTTTTTTTTGTTTTTGAAAGATATAGCCCCTATATAATTTCCCTTTTTATTATTATTATTTTTTTATTTTTTTTTTTTATGATTATGATGTTTTGATTTTTTATTATTATTTATTTTTATTTTTTAATTTTTTTTTTTGAAATGAAAAAGTATCAACACTTTAGGGCAATTTTAAAGTCAAAATCAATTTGTTGAAATTGCTAGAAAGCTTTCAACACTTTATGGAAATTTTTTAAAGTCAGTCAATTTTTTTGAAATGCTATGAAAGCTATAAACATTTTTAGGGAAATTTTTAAATTTAAAATTTGTCATTTGAAATGCCATAAAAAGCTATGTGATTTGTCGGACCCCATGGGGAAACTTGGACCCTGGGGGATGGGGAAATAACAATTTACGATTCGATTGTGGGTTTTGCTGTGGCGGGGAGGTTGAAAAAAGGGTGTGAACAGCAGGACAGGACGTCACAGAGATAAGGCAGCGGGAAAAAAAACAATTTATGAAAATGTTGTTAACATTATTGCAAATTTAAAGCCCTATTGCTTTGTTTTCCAGTTTAAAAGAGTAATGTCTTGTTGGTACTTTTGTAAAGCTATGCTGATCTTACTCATTCCCGTTTTCATCCACTGAAAAAATTTTTTTTTGCATGCCGCTGTGTGTGCGGGGGGGGTTTTTTGTGGGGTGTGTGTGTTTTGTGTGTTTTTGGGGGTGTGTGTGTGTGTTGTGTGTGTGTGTGTGTGTTTTGTGTGTGGGGTGTGTGTGTTGTGTGCACGTTCCCCGGGTTTTGTGTGTTTCATGTGGTATGTGTGTGTTCCTACATATGAAAATGGTGTGGGGTGTGGCGTGCGGGTATGTGTTGTGTGTGTTTATGTGTGCGTGCGTGCTTGTGTGTGTTTACGGTCCTATTATGAAAAATGGTGTGACGGTGTGTGTGTGTGTGTATGTGCGTGGGGTGTGGGTATGTGCGGGGTGTGTGGGGCGTGTGTGTGTGTTGTGTGTGCGGGGGTTCTGTGGGGTGGTTTTGTGGCTGTTTGGGGTGTGGCGCTGTGTGGTGGTTTTTTGTGCCGTGTTTGTTGTGGGGTTTTGGGGTGGTGTGGCGTGTGTGTGTATGTGTTTTGTGTAGTATGTTTTGTGCGTGTGTGTGCGTGTGTGGTGCGTGTGTTTGTATGTGTTTTCAAAATCAAGTCAATTAAGTTGGGCAAAATTTTATTTCCCGATGGTACATTGAATTTTTAAAACAAAAAAGCATTTGCTTTTTTTCATCAAGCCATCTATCTAAGAACAAAATTTTGTTAAAGATTTTCTAAAGGGAAATAATTATTGTTTGTTTACCATTTTTAAATTTAAACCCAAAGGAAAAAAACGATAAGGTATTACTTGAAAAAAACCAAATTTCCACAAAATACTTTTAACCAAAAAAAAAAAAAACCCCCATGCACCCTGAGCGCGTGCGCGCTCACGTCCACCCCACAATTTTTAAAAAAAAAATGCCTCAAAAATTTAAAAAAAAAAATATAAAAAGTAGGACACACAAAACCCCTTCCCCCTGTTTATCCCCTTTTTCACGTTTACACTTTAGATAAAAAAAAAAGTTTCAGGAACAAAAAAGTTAGAAAATTAAATAGGCTTGTCACTTCTGACAATATTGCCCTTTAATAAAACCCCCCTCCCTCCTCCCTTCCCCCGCAAACGTGTGCTTTTTTGGCTCCTACTTTTAAAAAAGCGCTTTTTTTAAAAAAAGGGCATTCACAAAATAAATATCCAAGCAAGGGGAAGGGCAAATTAAAATTACAATAATGATTATTAATTTTAAAAGCGTTTAAAAATAACAACAAAACACCCATCACCATGAGACAAAAAATAAAACAAATGATCCCCCCTCACCATGGGCAAAAAAAAATAACGTGATAAAAGAAAAAACATTTGGGGGGGATGGGGGTTTTGGGGGGGGAGTTTTTAAGGGGGAAAAGGGGGAAAAACCCCTTTTAATCAAAAAGAAAATTTAAAAAATTTAAAAAAACAAAAAAACAAATTTTCAAACAAATAGAACCCCTATATGAACGAATTCAAAAGCCATAATAAAATTTTGGGCTATAAAACTAAAATATCAAAACTAAAACAGTATCGCTTTAATATTTCTTTTTAATCTCAATTTTAACTGCAATAAAAACAACATCCCCGATAAATCTATTTAAAAAAAGACAAAAACAAAGGGCATGAGGAGAGGAAAAAGGAAAGGAGAGGAGAGGAGAGGAGAGGAAAAGAGAGAGAGGAGAGAGAGAGAGAGGGAGAGAGGGAGGGGAGAGAGGAGAGAAGGGGGGAGAGAAGGGGAGGGGGGAGAGAGAGAGAGAGGAGAGAGAGAGAGAGAGAGAGAAGGACACACAAACGTATCGGTTTACCATAAAAAAATTTTTTTTTTAAAAAATTTTCCCCTTTCCCCCTGTTTCAACATTTCAGTTATTTATTGCTTGCCCTAGATTCTCTTACTTCTTTGCATAATTAGTGTGCCTTTTTCCCTGCCTCCCCTCCCTCCACACATATAGAGTGTGTGACTGTAAAATTTCTAGTCACAGTAAGATATACTTGAATTTTTGTTGTTGTAGGGAATACCATTAGTGCTGGTAAATGTAAGTATGGTTTATTTGCCGTTTTAAATTTAAATTTGTGTGTGTGTTTTGTGTATGTGTGTGTGTGTGTGTGTGTGTGTGTGTATGTGTGTGTGTGTATGTGTGTGCGTGTGTGCGTGTGTGTGCAGGCCTGCCAGTCACTTCCATGCAGCAGTGACTACTTCAAGAGCCGGGAGAAGCTGGTGTACACGCTGGTGAAGCGTCAGAAAGACAAAGAGGCCTTGGCGGAGTTCAGTGACCTCTGTTAGTAGTGCACTTACATACTATAGCATGCATACACATGTTGTACGCAAGTGCGTCCACGCGAGTGTGAATGTGTACGTGTACGTGTACACGCGCGTGCGTGTGTGTGTGTGTGTGTGTATGTGGGGTGTGTGTGTGTGTGGTGTGTGTTGTGTGTGTGTGTTTTGTGTGTGTGTTATGCACGTGATATTTGTTAATTCCAATATTCGTGGGGCTTTGCATGGGTGGTAAATGATTTAAATGCAAGCGCTTCAATTTGTTTGCATTACAAGTAGTGATATAATGTGATCATTATTTATAATATATTTTATATATATATTATATATATATTTTTATTGTATTTTATATTAATAATTATATTATATATATTTATATATATATATATATATAATAATATATAAAACAAACCCTTCTTCTTCTTCTTCATCTCGTTACTATAATTATTAATATTATTGTTATCATTGTTGTTGTTGTTGTCGTTGTTGTTATTACACGTCTCACCCTTTTGAGTGATCCCTGATAGTACGTATATCCCCATCCGTTACCCATGCTGGTTCAGAATTATACGCAATCCTCCCTCAGTGGCTACTTTGAGTACGATATCTCCTCCTCCTCCTCCTCCTCCTCCCTACAGTGACCACTGTTAGATCTTATATCTCCTCCTCCTCCTCCTCCTCCCTACAGTGACCACTGTTAGATCTTATATCTACTCCTCCTCCTCCCTACAGTGACCACTGTTAGATCTTATATCTCCTCCTCCTCCTCCCTACAGTGACCACTGTTAGATCTTATATCTCCTCCTCCTCCTCCCTACAGTGACCACTGTTAGATCTTATATCTCCTCCTCCTTCTCCCTACAGTGACCACTGTTAGATCTTATATCTCCTCCTCCTCCTCCTCCTCCCTACAGTGACCACTGTTAGATCTTATATCTCCTCCTCTCCTCCCTTTCAGTGACCACTGTTAGATCTTATATTTTCCTCCTCCTCCCCACGTGACCAAATGTTGATCTTATTCTCCCCTCCTCCTCCTCCTTCTCCTACAGTGACCCCTGATAGTTCTTATATCTCCTCCCTCCTCTCCTACAGTGACCACTGTTAGATCTTATATCTCCTCCTCCTCCTCCCTACAGTGACCACTGTTAGATCTTATATCTCCTCCTCCTCCTCCTCCTCCTACAGTGACCACTGTTAGATCTTATATCTTCCTCCTCCTCCTCCTCCTCCCTACAGTGACCACTGTTAGATCTTATATTCCCCCTCCTTCTCTCCCTACAGTGACCACTGTTAGATTCTTATATCTCCTCCCCCTCCTCTCCTCCCTACAAATGACCCCTGTTAGTCTTATATCTCCTCCTCCTCCTCTCCTCCTACGTGGACCACTGATAGATCTTATAAACTTTCCCCTCCTTCTCCTCCCTACAGTGACCACTGTTAGATCTTATATCTCCTCCTCCTCCTCCTCCTCCCTACAGTGACCACTGTTAGATCTTATATCTCCCTCCTCCTCCTCCTCCCTACAGTGACCACTGTTAGATCTTATATCTCCTCCTCCTTCTCCTCCTACAGTGACCACTGTTAGATCTTATATCTCCTCCTCCTCCTCCTCCTCCCTACAGTGACCACTGTTAGATCTTACTCTCCCCCTCCTCCTCCTCCCTACAGTGACCACTGTTAGATCTTTATATCTCCTCCTCCCCCTCCTCCTCCTACAGTGACCACTGTTAGAATTTTTATTATCCTCCCCCTCCTCCTCCTCCCTTCAGTGACCACTGTTAGATCTTATATCTCCTCCTCCTCCTCCTCCTCCTACAGTGACCACTGTTAGATCTTATTTTCTCCTCTCCTCCCCCTCCCCCTACAGTGACCACTGATAGATCTTTATATTCCTCTCCTCCTCCCCCTACAGTGACCACGATAGATTTATATCTCCTCCTCCTTCTCCCTACAGTGACCACTGATAGATCTTATATCTCCTCCTCCTCCCTACAGTGACCACTGATAGATCTTATATCTCCTCCTTACAGTGACCTCTGTTGGAACATATATCTCCTCCTTACAGTGACCTCTGTTGGAACATATATCTCCTCCTTACAGTGACCTCTGTTGGAACATATATCTCCTCCTTACAGTGACCTCTGTTAGAACATATATCTCCTCCATACAGTGACCTCTGTTAGAACATATATCTCCTCCATACAGTGACCTCTGTTAGATCTTATATCTCCTCCTTACAGTGACCTCTGTTGGAACATATATCTCCTCCTTACAGTGACCTCTGTTGGAACATATATCTCCTCCATACAGTGACCTCTGTTAATGCGTGTTGTGTTCATGTTTTTTTTTTAATTGAACACTCTAGAAATATCATGTTGTGTATTGAATGCTGCAGTAGTATTCATGTTGTGTATTGAACACTGTAGAAATACTTATAATCTTGTGTATTAAATGCTGCAGTAGTATTCATGTTGTGTATTGAATGCTGCAGCAATAATCATCATCTTGTGTATTAAATGTTGCAGTAGTTTTTCTGTTGTGTATTAAATGCTTCAGTAGTATTTTTGTTGTGTATTGAATGCTGCAGTAGTATTCCTGTTGTGAATTGAATGCTGCAGTAGTATTCCTGTTGTGTATTGAATGCTGCAGCAATACGCATCATGTTGTGTATTAGATGCCGCAGTAGTATTCATGGTGTGTATTAAATGATGCAGCAATACTCACCATGTTGCGTATTGAATGCTGCATTAATACTCATCATGTTGTGTTATTGAATGATGCAGCAATACTCTTCATGTTGTGTATGTAACGATGCATTATTGCTCATCATGTTGTGTATATAAGGATGCATTAAAGCTCATCATGTTGTGTATTAAATGCTGTAGTAGTATTAATGTTGTGTATTGAATGATGTAGTAGTATGCATGTCGTGTATCAAATGGTGCAGTAGTATTCATCACGATTTTGTAATGCACCAGTAATACTCATCAGGTTGTGTTTTAAATGCAGCAGTAATACTCATCAGGTTGGGTTTTGAATGCAGCAGTAATACTCATCACGTTGGGTTTTGAATGCAGCAGTAATACTCATCACGTTGTGTTTTGAACATTACTCATTATGTGTATTGAATGCTTTATTAACGATCATCATGTTGTGTTTATAATGATGCATTAACGCTCATTCTGTTGTGTATATAATGATGCATTAATGCTCATCATGTTGTGTATGTAATGATGTATTAACGCTCATCATGTTGTGTATATAATGATGCATTAAAGCTCATCATGTTGTGTATATAATGATGCATTAACGCTCATCATGTTGTGTTTATAATGATGCATTAATGCTCATCATGTTGTGTATATAATGATGCATTAATATTCATCACGCTGTGCATATAATGATGCATTAATGCTAATCATGTTGTGTATATGATGCATTAATGCTCATCATGCTGTGTATATAATGATACATTAATTTTCATCATGTGTTTTGTGTGCTTTGAATGTTGTAATAATGCTCATCATGTTGTGTATTAAATACTGCAGCAATACTCATCATGTTGTGTATCAAAAGCTGCAGCATTACTCATTATGTGTATCGAATGCTGTATTAGCGCTCATCATGTTGTAGATATAATGATGTAATAATGCTCATCCTGTTGTGTATTGAATGTTGCAGTAATACTCATGTTGTGTATTGAATGTTGCAGTAATACTCATGTTGTGGATTGAATGTTGCAGTAATACTCATGTTGTGTATTCAATGTAGCATTAGTACTCATGTTGTGTGTTGAGTGTAGCATTAGTACTCACAATGTTGTGTGTTGAATGTAGCATTAGTACTCATCATGTTGTGTGTTGAATGTAGCATTAGTACTCATGTTGTGTGTTGAATGTAGCATTAGTACTGATGTTGTGTGTTGAATGTAGCATTAGTACTGATGTTGTGTGTGAATGTAGCATTAGTACTTATCATGTTGTGTGTTGAATGTAGCATTAGTACTCATCATGTTGTGTGTTGAATGTAGCATTAGTACTCATCATGTTGTGTGTGAATGTAGCATTAGTACTCATCATGTTGTGTGTTGAATGTAGCATTAGTACTCATCATGTTGTGTGTTGAATGTAGCATTAGTACTCATCATGTTGTGTGTTGAATGTAGCATTAGTACTCATGTTGTGTGTTGAATGTAGCATTAGTACTGATGTTGTGTGTTGAATGTAGCATTAGTACTCATCATGTTGTGTATTGAATGTAGCATTAGTACTCATGTTGTGTGTTGAATGTAGCATATGTAGTCACCATGTTGTGTGTTAAATGTAGCATTAGTACTGATGTTGTGTATTGAATGTAGCAATAGTACTCATGTTGTGTGTTGAATGTAGCATTAGTACTCAGAATGTTGTGTGTTGAATGTAGCATTAGTACTCACCATGTTGTGCGTTGAATGTGTTAAATGTAGCATTAGTACTCATGTTGTGTGTTGAATGTAGCATTAGTACTCAGAATGTTGTGTGTTGAATGTAGCATTAGTACTCATCATGTTGTGTGTTGAATGTAGCATTAGTACTCACCATGTTGTGTATTGAATGTAGCATTAGTACTCATCATTTTTTGTGTTGAATGTAGCATTAGTACTCATAATGTTGTGTGTTGAATGTAGCATTTGTACTCATAATGTTGTGTGTGAATGTAGCATTAGTACTCATCATGTTGGTATTGAATGTAGCATTAGTACTCATCATGTTGTGTGTTGAATGTAGCATTAGTACTCATCATGTTGTGTGTGAATGTAGCATTAGTACTCATCATGTTGTGTGTTGAATGTAGCATTAGTACTCATGTTGTGTGTTGAATGTAGCATTAGTACTCATCATGTTGTGTATTGAATGTAGAAATTGTACTCATAATATGTGTTGAATTTAGCATTAGTACTCATCATGTTGTGTGTTGAATGTAGCATTAGTACTCATCATGTTGTGTGTTGAATGTAGCATTAGTACTCATCATGTTGTGTATTGAATGTAGAAATTGTACTCATAATATGTGTTGAATTTAGCATTAGTACTCATCATGTTTTGTGTTGAATGTAGCATTAGTACTCATCATGTTGTGTGTTGAATGTAGCATTAGTACTCATAATGTTGTGTGTGAATGTAGCATTAGTACTCATCATGTTGTGTGTGAATGTAGCATTAGTACTCATTTTGTTGTGTGTTGAATGTAGCATTAGTACTCATGTTGTGTGTTGAATGTAGCATTAGTACTCATAATGTTGTGTGTTGAATGTAGCATTAGTACTCATCATGTTGTGTGTTGAATGTAGCATTAGTACTCAGAAGTGGATCATTGATCAATGTGATTAGATCGAAAAAAGCATGAAAGTGGGCAACAGTAAAAAGGCATACGACACCCTGAAGAAACTCACAAAACCACTTCAAACCAAATCATCAGTCATTGAAGACAGCTCCGGAAACCTCCTCACAGAAAGCTCAGCTGCATTGAACAGGTGGTCTGAGTATTGTCAAGAACTGTACACCTACCCAATACAACCTGACAAGAGCATAATAGAAGAGAAAGCAGCAACATCAAGAGCACCCTCGCTATTACTTATACTGAGGGAAGAAGTGGAAGAAGCCATCCGCAGCTTACCAGTAAGAAAGTCCCCAGGAGAAGACAACATACCAGCAGAGCTGCTCAAGCATGCTGGCGAAACAGTCATCACACATGTTACAGCTATCTGTCAGAAGATTTGGGAGACAAAACAGTGGCCAACAGAATGGACACAATCACTCATCATACCCCTGCCCAAGAAGGGGAATTTACGCCAATGCCAAAACTATAGAACAATCAGACTCATCAGCCACGCCAGCAAGATCATGCTCAAAGTTATTTTGAATCGACTAAAGAAGAAGGCAGAAGAACACCTTGCAGAGGAACAAGCTGGGTTCAGGGCAGGCAGAGCACAATCGAACAGATTTTTAACTGCCACATCCTGATGGAAAAACATCTTCAACATCAGAGAGACCTGTTCCACATTTTCATCGACTTCAAGAAGGCTTTTGACAGAGTATGGCAGGAAGGCCTGTGGCAGGTCCTCAGAATGTTTGGCATTGAAGAAGGACTAGTGCAAACCATTCAGGCACTATACAACACCGCAAGCAGTGCAGTCCTTCTGAACAGTCAGGTCGGAGACTACTTCAAAACTACAGTTGGGGTCCGACAAGGTTGCCTGTTATCTCCAGTCCTGTTTAATCTGTTCTTGGAAAACATTATGAGAGAAACCCTCCATGACTTCCACTCTACCATCTCCATTGGCGGCAGACCCCTCAACAACTTTCGTTTTGCCGCTGACATTGACCTCATGGGCGGAAGTAACACAGAGCTGCAAGATCTTACGACCAGACTTGAGAACAGAGCTGGAGCATATGGGATGGAGGTGAGCTCGGAGAAAAGTAAAGTACTTGTGAACAGCATGAGCAACGCCACTGCTAAAATTTACATGAACGGCCAGCAACTGGAGGAGGTAGACGCTTTTAAATACCTTGGCGCTACACTCACAAAAGATGGGCGATCGACGACAGAAATCAAAGTCAGACTAGCCATGGCAACATCTTCCATGACAAAACTCACCACCATATGCAAAAATAAAGAGATCAGTTTCCCAATCAAACTAAAGCTCTACAAAGCCCTAATTCAGACTATCCTGCTGTACGGAAGTGAAACCTGGACATTGACTGCTGAAACAGCAAAGCGAATCCAGTCATTTGAAACAAAATGCCATAGAAAACTACTGAGCATATCCTGGGGCGAACGAAAGACCAACAAATTTGTCAAGAGTCAAATAACACGGCTGGCAGGTCCACAGGAACCCCTTCTCACCATCGTCAAGAAGAAACAGCTGACATGGTTCGGCCACGTCACCCGCCACAACACTCTGTCAAAAACAGTACTGCAGGGAACACTCGAAGGTGGTAGAAAGAGGGAAAGATAGATCAAGTCATGGGTGGACAACATCAGAGAATGGACCAGGATGAATGACTCAGCACTACTGCGCAGAGCCGATGACCGAGATGGATGGAGGAGGCTTACCACGGCATCGTCTTTCATGTCTCTCCCACGACCGACAAGGTCACGGGTCTGATGATGATGACTCATCATGTTGTGTATTGAATGTAGCATTAGTACTCATCAAGTTGTGTGTGAATGTAGCATTAGTACTGATGTTGTGTCTGAATGTAGCATTAGTACTCACCATGTTGTGTGTTGAATGTAGCATTAGTACTCATGTTGTGTGTTGAATGTAGCATTAGTACTCATCATGTTGTGTGTGAATGTAGCATTAGTACTCATCATGTTGTGTATTGAATGTAGCATTAGTACTCATCATGTTGTGTATTGAATGTAGCATTAGTACTCATCATGTTGTGTGTTGAATGTAGCATTAGTACTCATCATGTTGTGTGTTGAATGTAGCATTAGTACTCATCATGTTGGTATTGAATGTAGCATTAGTACTCATCATGTTGTGTATTGAATGTAGCATTAGTACTCATCATGTTGTGTGTTGAATGTAGCATTAGTACTCATCATGTTGTGTGTGAATGTAGCATTAGTACTCATCATGTTGTGTGTGAATGTAGCATTAGTACTCATCATGTTGTGTGTTGAATGTAGCATTAGTACTCATCATGTTGTGTGTTGAATGTAGCATTAGTACTCATCATGTTGTGTGTGAATGTAGCATTAGTACTCATCATGTTGTGTGTTGAATGTAGCATTAGTACTCATGTTGTTTGTTGAATGTAGCATTAGTACTCATCATGTTGTGTGTTGAATGTAGCATTAGTACTCATCATGTTGTGTGTTGAATGTAGCATTAGTAGTCATCATGTTGTGTGTTGAATGTAGCATTAGTACTCATCATGTTGTGTATTGAATGTAGCATTAGTACTCACCATATTGTGTGTAGAATGTAGCATCAGTACTAATAATGTTGTGTGTTGAATGTACCATTAGTGCTCATCATGTTGTGTGTTGAATGTAACATTTGTACTCATGTTGTGTGTGAATGTAGCATTAGTACTCATGTTGTGTGTGAATGTAGCATTAGTACTCACCATGTTGTGTTTTGAATGTAGCATTAGTACTCACCATGTTGTGTGTTGAATGTACCATTAATACTCACCATGTTGTGTGTTGAATGTAGCATTAGTACTCATGTTGTGTGTTGAATGTAACATTAGTACTCACCATGTTGTGTGTTGAATATACCATTAATACTCATGTTGTGTGTTGAATGTAGCATTAGTACTCACAATGTTGTGTGTTGAATGTAGCATTAGTACTAATAATGTTGTGTTTGTAATGTAGCATTAGTACTCACCATGTTGTGTGTTGAATGTAGCATTAGTACTGATGTTGTGTGTTGAATGTAGCATTAGTACTGATGTTGTGTGTTGAATGTACCATTAGTACTCATCATGTTGTGTGTTGAATGTACCATTAGTACTCATGTTGTGTGTTGAATGTAGCATTAGTACTCATCATGTTGTGTGTTGAATGTAGCATTAGTACTCATAATGTTGTGTGTTGAATGTAGCATTAGTACTGGTGTTGTGTTTTGAATGTAGCATTAGTACTCACCGTGTTGTGTGTTGAATGTAGCATTAGTACTCATGTTGTGTGTTGAATGTAGCTTTAGTACTCCCCGTGTAGTTGAACTTTGCTCAGAAACTTGTGTTGTATTGAATGCGACAGTAATGGTTATCTTGTTGTTCTGTGTTGAGTGCGATAGTAATGACCCTCGTGTTCCATTGAATATTGCACTAATAGACATGTTGGTTTGTAGTAAATGCTGCAGTTATGCTTACTATGTTATCTTTTGGTGAATCCTGCAGTAATCATGGGACCTTGATCCCGTACCTGCTCCTGTTTTCTCACAATGCCTTCCACAACTTGTGCCTATTATCACTAAAATAGTAAACTCATCTCTTGTGTCAGGAAATTATCCATCAGCTCTGAAAACCGCAATAGTCACATCTCTACTGAAAAAGCACGACCTCGATCCCAACATTCTGAAGAGTTATAGACCTGTCTCAAACTTACCCTTTGTCTCTAAAGTACTAGAAAAAATGTTCTCAAACAGATCAACAGTCACCTTCATTCCAATCCCTTTTCAATCTGCCTATCGCCCCAACCACAGCACCGAAACTACCCTAGTCCACATTTTAGATACACTCCTATTTGCTTCTGATGCAGGAAAAATCTCCCTCCTCACTCTTCTTGACTTATCAGCAGCCTTTGACACTATACATCACTCAATTCTTCTTTCTCGCCTCCAAACTATTTTTGGTATTAATGGCACAGCCCTCACCTGGTTTACTTCATACCTCACAGACCGGTTCCAGAAAGTTATTGTAAACAAAATTCGATTACAACCTGTAAAACTGGAATGTGGAGTCCCGCAGGGATCAGTCCTGGGCCCTGTTCTCTTTATTCTCTACACTGCTCCACTCTCATATATAAAGATAACCACCATATTGATCATCATTTCTATGCCTATGATA
>CM054137.1:1636652-1661652 GCA_028751875.1 Rapana venosa | reverse complement strand
CACCCTTTTATCTCTGTAACTGTCTTCATCTGTACACTCCATCCCGTTCCCTTCGTTCAGCCGCAGATACTTTGTGCTTTCGAACACCCAGATTCAAACAAACCACTGTTGGCCGTCGCTCCTTCTCTGTTTCTGGTCCATCCACCTGGAATGACCTCCCTCTTTCACTTCGCCAAAAGCCTTCACTTGATACCTTCAAATCCAGCCTCAAAACACACTTATTTCCTACCTGAGACTTTTCCCCCAAATATCTGTCCCTCATTTTCAACAGCATCTTTCACCTTCTAAGTGTTGTTCCGAGTGTGTGTGTGTGTGTGTGTGTGTGTGTGTGTGTGTGTGTGTGTGTGTGTGTGTGTGTGTGTGTGTGTGTGTGTATGTGCGTGTGTGTGCGTGCATGCGTGCATACGTGCGCGCGCATGGTTTTGAAATCTGTTGTTCATTATGTTTAAGGAGAGTTGCATGCCTGTAAATGATTGAGTGCAAGCGCTTCGATTTGTTTGTTTTTTTACAAGATTCAGCGCTATATAAATTCCATAATTATAATTATTATTATTATTAAAGCAATGTCTGATAGCATTGTCACAACACATGTGTAAAGCATTGTCTGATAGCGTTGTCACATCACATGTGTAAAGCATTGTGTGATAGCATTGTCACAACACCAGTGTAAAGCATTGTCTGATAGCATTGTCACATCCCATGTGTAAAGCATTGTCTGATAGCATTGTCACAACACATGTGTAAAACATTGTCTGATAGCATTGTCAAAACACCTGTGTAAAGCATTGTCTGTTAGCATTGCCACACAACACATGTGTAAAACATTGTCTGATAGCATTGTCACAACACCTGTGTAAAGCATTGTCTGATAGCATTGTCTCAACACATGTGTAAAGCATTGTCTGATAGCATTGTCACAACACATGTGTAAAGCATTGTCACACACAATAGATGTGTAAAGCATTGTCTGATGGCATTTTCACACAACAGATGTGTAAAACATTGTCTGATAGCATTGTCACAACACCTGTGTAAAGCATTGTCCGATAGCATTGTCACAACACCTGTGTAAAGCATTGTCTGATAGCATTGCCACACAAAACATGTGTAAAACATTGTCTGATAGCATTGTCACAACACCTGTGTAAAACATTGTCTGATAGCATTGTCACAACACATGTGTAAAGCATTGTCACACACATCACATGTGTAAAGCAGTGTCTGATAGCATTGTCACATCACATGTGTAAAGCATTGTCTGATAGCATTGTCAGATCACATGTGTAAACCATTGTCCGATAGCATTGTCACATCACATGTGTAAAGCATTGTCACAACACATGTGTAAGCATTGTCTGATAGCATTGTCACAACAGATGTGTAAAGCACTGTCTGATAGCATTGTCACAACACCTATGTAAAGCATTGTCTGATAACATTGTCACATCCTATGTGTAAAGCATTGTCACATACATAACATGTGTAAAGCATTGTCTGATAGCATTGACACACACAATAGATGTGTAAAGCAATTTCACAACATATGTGTAAAGCATTGTGTGATAGCATTGTCATAACACATGTGTAAAGCATTGTGTGATAGCATTGTCACAACACATGTGTAAAGCATTGTCTGATAGCATTGTCAAAACACATGTGTAAAGCATTGTCTGATAGTATTGTCACACACAACACATGTATAGCACATTGTCTGATAGCATTGTCACAACACATGTGTAAAGCATTGTCTGATTGCATTGTCACATCACATGTGTAAAGCATTGTCTGATAGCATTGTCACACACAACATATGTGTAAAGCATTGTTACAACAGATGTGTAAAGCATTGTCACAACAGATGTGTAAAGCATTGTCTGATAGCATTGTCACAACACATGTGTAAAGCATTGACTGATAGCATTGTCACAAAACCTGTGTAAAGTATTGTCTGATAGCATTGTCACAACACATGTGTAAAGCATTGTCTGATAGCATTGTCACAACACATGTGTAAAGCATTGTCACACACAACAGATGTGTAAAGCATTGTCTGATAACATTGTCACAACACATGTGTAAAGCATTGTCTGATAGCATTGTCACACACAACAGATGTGTAAAGCATTGTCTGATAGCATTGTCACAACACATGTGTAAAGCATTGTCTGATAGCATTGTCACACATAACACATGTGTAAAGCATTGTCACAACACATGTGTAAAGGCTTGTCTGATAGCATTGTCACAACACATGTGTAAAGCATTGTCTGATAGCATTGTCACACACAACAGATGTGTGAAGCATTGTCTGATAGCATTGTCACAACAGATGTGTAAAGCATTGTCTGATAGCATTGTCACAACACATGTGTAAAGCATTGTCTGATAGCATTGTCACACACAACACATGTGTAAAGCATTGTCTGATAGCATTGTCACAACAGATGTGTAAAGCATTGTCTGATAGCATTGTCACAACACATGTGTAAAGCATTGTCTGATAGTATTGTCACAACTCATGTGTAAAGCATTGTCTGATAGCATTGTCACAACTCATGTGTAAAGCATTGTCTGATAGCATTGTCACAACACATGTGTAAAGCATTGTCTGATAGCATTGTCACAACACATGTGTAAAGCATTGTCACAACACATGTGTAAACCCAAAAAAGTCCAACATTGCAGGAGCGGGCCGGGCACGAAGGTATGCATGTCATCATCGTGTACGGAATTTATATAGCGCTGAATCTTGTAAAGGAACAAATCAATATATTGTTGATACGTTTTCTTTACAGTGTAGATGGGTTTCTACCAATGATATGTGGTGTCACTATATTGCTTGCAGTTTTTCAAAATAAGTCGTAAATTCAGAGTTGTAAGAACTGTAAGACATGCAGAGTTCAGTAGGCACGCTTTTCAGTTGTCACAATTGTTTTCATAATAGCGCCATCTACCTTCAAAGTCTTTATATTGCTGGTTTATTCTGGCACTATACTACTCTGTTGTGTACTTCATTTTCAGATATTTTCTGAAAGTTATAAACGAAGGGCTTATCCCCTCATACTTGCATTTGTATGCGAAATATTTTGCATTGATAAGTGTATAATCTAACACGTTATCAGTGTTTTGTTGTTTATCATTCCTATATGCGGTCCTCAGTCAGCTCTAAAAATTAATATGGATGTCCTCAGTCAGCTCTAAAATATGGTTGTCCTCAGTCAGCTCTAAAATATTGTTGTCCTTTACCCTTCCGTCAGTTATAAAAACACTGTTGTCCTCAGTCAGCTCTAAAATATTGTTGTCCTCAGTCAGCTCTAAAATATTGTTGTCCTCAGTCAGCTCTAAAATATGGTTGTCCTCAATCAGCTCTAAAATATGGTTGTTCTCAGTCAGCTCTAAAATATGGTTGTCCTCAATCAGCTCTAAAATATTGTTGTCCTCAGTCAGCTCTAAAATATAGTTGTTCTCAGTCAGCTCTAAAATATAGTTGTTCTCAGTCAGCTCTAAAATATAGTTGTTCTCAGTCAGCTCTAAAATATAGTTGTTCTCAGTCAGCTCTAAAATATTGTTGTCCTTTACCCTTCCGTCAGTTATAAAAACACTGTTGTCCTCAGTCAGCTCTAAAATATTGTTGTCCTTTACCCTTCCGTCAGTTATAAAAACACTGTTGTCCTCAATCAGCTCTAAAATATTGTTGTTCTCAATCAGCTCTAAAATATTGTTGTTCTCAGTCAGCTCTAAAATATGGTTGTCCTCAGTCAGCTCAAAAATATGGTTGTCCTCAGTCAGCTCTAAAATATGGTTGTCCTCAGTCAGCTCTAAAATATGGTTGTCCTACCCCTGCCGTCAGCTGACTTGTTTGTTGTTAACAATCTCAGAGACATCAAGCTGAACGTAGCCAGCGGGCTTTCTTTTGCATTGCCATCGTTCTGTAATCATGAAAACTTTGTATCTGATGATAATTA
Source organism: Rapana venosa (assembly GCA_028751875.1). Taxonomy (NCBI): domain Eukaryota; kingdom Metazoa; phylum Mollusca; class Gastropoda; order Neogastropoda; family Muricidae; genus Rapana; species Rapana venosa. The sequence goes on along the minus strand of CM054137.1, from coordinate 1,657,687 downwards.
TGATGTGATATGTTGTGGTCTGATGTAGTTGTGCGTGCGTACATACGTGTGTGTGTGTGTGTGTGTGTGTGTGTGTGTGTGTGTTGTGTGTGTGTGTTGTTGTTGTTGTTGTTGTGTGTACTGTTGCGCGCGTGCTTGTGTTTGTCTGTCTGTCTGTCCGTCTGTCGACCTACTTGCATATGTACCCGTCTGCCCACCTGTCTCCCTGATTGTCTGTTCGTCTGCTATCTGACTGTGTACTCCTCCTTTCTACGTGTCTGTCAGTCTGTCTCTGTGTGGCCAGGAATCCCGGAAGTCAGCTGCTGCTAGCCTACCAGGCCCAAGAGGTGCTGATTCCTGCAGGACAGACAGAGCAGTTGTTGTCGCTGCTGGACAAAGGGAGAGAAGCGTTGAAGGCAGGACCAGAGTTGTACCATGCTGCCATGGGCTGGTGCCAAAGCAAAAACAAAGATGCTATGGCCTTTGCTCTCATGAAACACGCCTCCGACCTCTTTCCTGAGAATATGGTTTGTCTGGCTGTCTTCTGCTCATCCGTATTTATATCTGTCTTTCTGTTTGCTTGTCCGTCTGTCTGTGTAATTCCACCCTACAATAGGCTGGTGCTGAAATAAAGGCCAATATAGTTTTCTTTCTTTTTCTTTTTCATTTTCATACCACTGTAAGTCAGATAGATTTACCTGCATGAAATTCGGGCTGCTCTCCCAGGGGAGAGCGAGTCGCCCCAAGAGCAGCGCCACCCATCATTTTTTTCTTTTCCTGTCTGCATTTCTGTTTCTCAATCAGAGTGACTTTTTTCTACATAATTTTGCCAGGGACAACTTTCTTGTTTCCGTGGGTTCTTTTACGTGCGCTAAATAGTTTTTATGCAATACACGAGGCCGCGGTTTATTGTCTCATCCGAAAGACTAGCACCCAGACCACCAGTCATGGTATAATGGATGAAGGAGAAGTTTTTTGCCCAAATGGGGATCAAGCCACGCACACTTCCAACCTGGACTTGTTGCTTTCTAGGCAGGCGCATTACCTCTACACCACCAGCCCACTATGTAACATAGTTTGCGTTGTATTGCAACACACTATAGTCGGTCAGTCAGTCGGTCAGTCAGTCTGTTTGTCTGCTTGCCTCTCTCTCTATCTCTCTCTGTCTCTGTCTGTCTGTCTGTCTGTCTGTCTGTCTCTTTCTCTCCCTCTCTCTCTCTCTCTCTCTCTCTCTCTCTCTCTCTCTCTCTCTCTCTCTCTCTTCTCTCTCTCTCTCTCTCTCCATTGTATAACATTTTCAGAGACAACGATATTCATTTGTATTTTCTGATCTATAATTTTTGTAGTTCAGCGGGCGTTTTATTGTTCAGATATTGTAATTAACCATGCCTACTTAAACAGTCATCTTTGTCAGCAGATTAATTTTGTGCTTTCTTATCCAGATTTCTGAAAAACATATTGGCAGTTAGTTTCTGTATCTCTACCTTCATCTATCCCGGAGACTTGACGCCCGTGGGGGCACCACTGAAGATCTTGCAACCAGCTTCCTCTACTCCCCGCGGTCCTCCTCTGCTTTCCGTAGCAAATCGTTCCAATCGGGCAAACCCATCCTCTGATGTCGTCTTCCCATTATTTTTTCTGTCTGCCTCTTCGTCTCCCTTCTTGTACTGTTCCCTGTAGGACACTCTTGGACAGTCCAGATGTTTGTGTAGCGTACCACTTCAGTTTGCACTTTTTCCCTGAAGTCAGGATCACTTCATATGATCTGGTGGCGTTTTTAATTCTGGGTTTCACTTCCTCATCAGTAATGTGATCTATGTATGAGATGTCACAGAGCTTGCAAAAGCATATCATCTCTATTGCCTGTCTCCTCCTGTTATGGTCCACGTATCACACGCGTAGAAAAAAATATGGACATGATCAGTCTGATCTTGAAACTGATTGCGATGTTCTTTTTGTTCCAGCGGCTTTCAGTTTGGTTATTGCAGTTGTGGTCTGGGCTACCCTGGGGAGAATTTCAGCGTTTTATCCTTCATCAAATAATATAGCTCCCAGATATTTTAAGTTATGGACGGTCTCAGCTTTCTTGCCATTTATGATTATTTCAGTGCAAATACCATTTGCACTATTTTTTCATCAGCTGGGCTTTCTCTCCACTGATCTATATAAATTCCATATATTCTTATTCTTATTCTTCTTCTTCTTATTATTATTATTATTATTATCTGCATGCCATAATTATGCTAAAAGAGGCTTCATCAAGGTGATTTACCAGGTTGACTAGCTCTTGATTTTCTTCAGATACACCGTCGATGTCGTCGACAAAACTTAAGTTTGTAATTGTCCTGCCTCAATGCTGACAGTTCTCTCGTGGTTTTCAAGTGTGTCAGCCATTATTATCTCTGATAATATGTTGAAGGGGAGGGAGAGAGAGAGGAGAGAGAGAGAGAGAGATGAGAGAGAGAGAGAGAGAAGAGAGAGGAGAGAGAGAGAGAGAGAGAGAGAGAAGAGAGAGAGAGAGAGAGAGAGAGAGAGAGAAAAAATACGAATACGAATTTTTTTATTGAGGGTAAATGGATAAGCTTACAGCTTCTTTACACCATGCCCTCAGCCCCACCCACCCATTCCCTTTCCCCCAAAGAAAAACGCTAAGAGAGAGAGAGGAGAGAGAGAGAGAGTAGAGAGAGAGAGAGAGAGAGAGAGAGAGAGAGAGAGAGAGAGAGAGAGAGAGAGAGAGAGAGAGAGGAGCAGACATCCTTGATGTACTCCAACTATGATTCGGAACCAATCTCCTATGTTGCTGTTATAGTAGACTGCTGGCTACCTTGTTTAGCGGCGTTCTATGGTTCTGATCAGATTGGCATTGATGTTACACAGCCTCGTGGTTGCCCATAGAGCTGCATGCTAGACTCTGTCGAATGCCTTTTACAGTCTACAAAGACGTGGTAAAGAACTTGTTGGTGTTGCAAGCATTTCTCAGAGTATTCTAAGGTTAAAAAATTGCTCTGTCGTGCTCCGTCCTGCTCTGAAACCTGCCTGCTCTTCTTTGATGATCTCCTCAGCTTGAGGCTCCAGTCTGTTCAGGAGGATTCTGAGCATGACTTTGCTTGGATGACTGGTCAGGCTGATGGTAAGGTAGTTTTGGCATAGTTGTAAGTTGCCTTTCTTTGGGAGAGTGATCATCAGGGACTGTGTCTAAGGTGCTGGCCACTCCCCTGTCCCCCAGATCTCATTGCAGATGGTGAGTAACACCTCTGTCATGGCCTCTTCTCCTGCCTGGACCAGTTCTGATGGAATGTTGTCCACTCCTGCTGACTTCCTTTTCTTTAGGGATTTCACTGCACTTGCTGTTGTTATTCAGCAGGTTTTCTTCGATACCTTTACATTGCTCTTAAGTCCATGTCTCCTTTGCTTTTCTCATGCTTGTTTAACTTGTTGATTTGCTTCTCTGTATAATTTTGCACTTTCAGCCTAGTTCTTCTTCTGCTTCAGTTCTCTGCATTTGTCGTTTAGCTCGAGTATGCCTCCTGTGACCCAGGGCTTTTTAGTTGGCTGGTGCTTGCCGCACTGTTGGATCTGTTCATCGGGGTAATTATCCACGTCAGTGTCCTGGTTGTCGAGGACGAGGAGTGGGGCAAATCTTCCTCCTGTCGTCGCTTTGAAGTTTTCTATGACAGGGTATTGAACTTTGTCTTTCTTTTGCTCTGCTTCTTAATCCCCTTCAGGCAGAGTCAAGACGTCATCGTCGCTTCCTATATCCCCTTGAGGCAGAGTCTAGACGTCATCGTCGCTTCCTATGTCCGTTCCTGGAAAACTTCTAGTCTTCGTAATATTGACACTTGACTGGAAGCGACGTTTGATAATAATAATAATAGTAATAATAATAATAATAATAACAACAACAACAGCAACAACAGCAACAACAGCAACAATTATAATAATAATAATAATTATTATTATTATTATTATTATTATTATCATAATAATAATAACAGTTACAACAACAAACGGAATTTATATATAGCTTTATCTTGCAAAGACAAATCAAAGCGCTGGCATTCACCCTGTTTGACCATGCTGTTGTCTACTTATTTGTGGTGATCTACTCCTGGGCTGTGTCTAGTATTGTAGATACGTATGGCACTTCTAAAACATTGTTAACACCAACAAGAAATGAAAATGCGATGAAAAAGTAAAACATTAAACTCTACAAGGCATTGGACACGCTAAGGCCAGAATAACAGCGTTTAATGCAACTAGCACCTTTACAACAGTGTGCTAATGCTATCAACACGTTTATAACGGTGTGTTGATGTTATGAACACCTTTATAAAAGTATGTTAATGTTATGAACACCTTTATACCGTGTATTAATGCTATCAACTTAATAGAGTGGTACACATTTATAACAGTTAATGCTATAAACACATTCATAACAGTGTGTTTGTGCTATCAAAACATTTATAACAGTGTGTTAATGCTATAAACATATTTATAACAGTGTAGTAATGTAATAACACATTCACAACAGCGTGTTAATGCTATATACACATTTATAACAGCGTGTTAATGATATCTACACATTTATAACAGCGTGTTAATGCTATCAACACATTTATAATAGCGTGTTAATGATATAAACACATTTATAACAGTGTGTTAATGCTATAAACACATTCATAACAGTGTGTTAATGCTATAAACCCATTCATTACATTGTGTTAATGCTATCTACATTTTTATAACAGTGTGTTAATGCTATCTACACATTTATAACAGCGTGTTAATGCTATCAACACATTTATAACAGTGTGTTATTGCTATCTACACTTTTATAACGGTGTGTTAATGCTATAAACACATTTATAACAGTGTGTTAATGATATCAACACATTTATAACGGTGTGTTAATGCTATAAACACATTTATAACAGTGTGTTAATGCTATAAACACATTTATAACAGTGTGTTAATGCTATAAACACATTTATAACAGTGTGTTAATGCTATAAACACATTTATAACAGTGTGTTAATGCTATAAGCACATTTATAACAGCGTGGTAATGCTATCTACACTTTTATAACAGTGTGTTAATGCTATAAACACATTTATAACATTGTGTTAATGCTATCTACATTTTTATAACAGTGTGTTAATGCTATGTACACATTTATAACAGCGTGTTAATGCTATCAACACATTTATAACAGTGTGTTATTGCTATCTACACTTTTATAACGGCGTGTTAATGCTATAAACACATTTATTACAGTGTGTTAATGCTATCAACACATTTATAACGGTGTGTTAATGCTATAAACACATTTATAACGGTGTGTTAATGCTATAAAAACATTTATAACTGTGTGTTAATGCTATAAACACATTTATAACAGTGTGTTAATGCTATAAACACATTTATAACAGCGTGTTAATGCTATCTACACTTTTATAACAGTGCGTTAATGCTATAAACACATTTATAACAGCGTGTTAATGCTATCAACACATTTATAACGGTGTGTTAATGCTATAAAGACATTTATAATAATAATAATAGTAATAATAATAATAATAATAATATATGGAATTTATATAGCGCTGAATCTTGTAAAAAAACAAACAAATCGAAGCGCTTGCACTCAATCATTTACAGGCATGCAACTCTCCTTAAACATAATGAACAACAGATTTCAAAAACCATGTGCGCGCACGTATGCACGCATGCACGCACACACACGCACATACACACCACGCACACACACACACACACACACACACACACACACACACACACACACACACACACACACACACACACACTCGGAACAACACTTAGAAGGTGAAAGATGCTGTTGAAAATTAGGGACAGATATTTGGGGGGAAAGTCTCAAGTAGGAAATAAGTGTGTTTTGAGGCTGGATTTGAAGGTATCAAGTGAAGGCTTTTGGCGAAGTGAAAGAGGGAGGTCATTCCAGGTGGATGGACCAGAAACAGAGAAGGAGCGACGGCCAACAGTGGTTTGTTTGAATCTGGGTGTTCGAAAGCACAAAGTATCTGCGGCTGAACGAAGGGAACGGGATGGAGTGTACAGATGAAGACAGTTACAGAGATAAGAGGGTGCAGATTTGTGGAGACATTTGAAACAGAGGGTATTGATTTTATACTCCAGTCTTTGTGGGACAGGCAACCAATGAAGAGATCGCAGAAGAGGAGTGATGTGTTCAGATTTTTTCTTTCTTAGGACCAGTCGAGCTGCAGAGTTTTGTATGCGTTGAAGAGAGTGGATAGATGATGCTGGTAGGCCAGCCAAAAGAGAATTACAGTAGTCTAAACGTGAAAGAATGAGAGATGTGACAAGCTTGGAAGTTGCATCAGTGGACAGATACTTGCGAATCGCGCTTATGCGCCGTAATTGATAGTAGCAAGACTGGCAGGTCTGTGTGATGAATTTTTTCATAGAGAGTGTGTTGTCAAGAACTACTCCTAAATACTTTACAGAGTTGGACGAAGGAACTGACGTATTGCCGCATTCTATTGAAGTTTTTGCGATAGAGGAAAGTTTATGTTGGGTCCCTATGAGCATGGCTTCGGTTTTATCGGCATTAAGTTGTAACTTGTTCTGAGTCATCCAGTTTTGAATGTCTTGAAGGCAGTAGGACATATTTGTCAGGAGGGAAGGCAAGTTTATCAACAGTATCACTGCACTGAAGCTGAGTATCATCGGCATAGAAATGATGATCAATATGGTGGTTGTTTATTATATGTGAGAGTGGAACAGTGTAGAGAGTAAAGAGAACAGGGCCCAGGACTGATCCCTGCGGGACTCCACATTCCATTTTGACAGGTTTTGATTGAATTTTGTTTACAATAACTTTCTGGAACCGGTCTGTGAGGTATGAAGTAAACCAGGTGAGGGCTGTGCCGTTAATACCAAACGTATTTTGGAGGCGAGAAAGAAGAATTGAGTGATCTATGGTATCAAAGGCTTCAGATAAGTCAAGAAGAGTGAGGAGGGAGATTTTTCCTGCATCAGAAGCAAGTAGAAGTGTATCTTAAGTGTGAACTAGGGTGGTTTCGGTGCTGTGGTTGGGGCGATAGGCAGACTGAAAAGTGGGAAGAAGATCATTGGAATGAAGGTGACTGTTGAGCTGTTTGAGAACGACTTTTTCTAGTACTTTAGAGACAAAGGGTAAGTTTGAGACAGGCCTATAATTCTTCAGAATGTTGGGATCGAGGTCGTGCTCTTTAAGTAGAGCTGTGCCTATTGCTGTTTTAAGAGCTGATGGAAAATTTCCTGACACAAGAGATGAGTTTACTATTTTAGTGATGATAGGTACAAGTTGTGGAAGGCATTGTGAGAAAACAGGAGCAGGTATGGGATCAAGGTCGCATGATTTTATAGTCATTTCCTTCAGAATTATCATGATTTCTTTTTCACTTGTGGGATGGAAGGAAAAGAGAGGAGTGCCAGTGAACTGGGCATCAGGAGGCGCAGGCTGGAATTGAGTCTGATCCAGTCTGGAGCGTATGTTTCGAACTTTGTCTGAAAAGAAGGCAGAAAATATCGATGGAAGTTCAGACAGGCTGTGGGTGTTAGGCAGAGGAGATGTTTTTGCAGATCCAAGGAGATTTGAGGTGAGGGAAAAAAGAGATTTTATGGATGTAGCACAGAGAACTTGGGAAGAGTAGTAGTCTGTCTTTGCTGAATGGATTAAGAGTTTGACTTTGTTTATTTGTTTTCGGAAAAGTGTTTGTTGATTTCGGTTTTTGACTTCCGCCACTGCCGTTCTAGTTGCCGGCGTTTGCGCTTCGCTATCAAGATGTCTTGGGTATACCATGGCGCACAGGGTCTGTCAGGGAGGAGATGGTCAGTAGGAGGTGCATGCTCATCAAGCAGTTGGCGGAGAATAGTGTTATAGTGATCAGAGAGGTCAGTGTGGTCAGAGGTTTGTGAAAAACGTTCGGAAGCTTGTGAAGAGAAGGTATGAATGTCTAAGGCCTTAAGATTGCGACGAGTAACATATTTCTTCTTTCTGACAGGTTTTGTGATGTTAAGATGGAAAAGAATGGCGGAATGATCAGAATGCAGTTCGTCGGTGACAGAAACAGATGTGACAAGATTAAATGAAGCATTAGTAATCAGCCAGTCTAAAATATGACCAGATCTGTGCGTTGCTTCGTTTACCAGTTGAGAGAGAGAATGGTTGGACAGAGAAAGAGAAAGACGTTTGACATCTGGAGAAGACTAGTTGTCGAAATGAACGTTGAAGTCACCAAGAATTATGTTTAGTGGGAGAGAGGCTGTAGTGGTCAAGGAGTGACTGGAATTCTTGGTGAAAAAGAGAAGATGTTAGGTTGTTTTTACGGCTGGGAGGTGGACGGTAAAGGCAGCAGAAAGTAATAGAGTAGCCAGGTAGGTTGAGATTGATTTCGCAAACTTCAAAATATTCATGAGAGAATTGAAGGTTGTGACTGAAAGAAAGAGACGGTTCCAATGTGTTTTTGAGAATGATGGCAATCCCACCTCCTCGAGAGAGTCGGGGGAAAGAAATAGTTTTATATCCAGGAGGAGTCAGCTGTTTTATTTTTGGTTCATGGCCATGTGGTTTAAGCCAAGTTTCGGTGAGGAAGGTTAAGTCAATGTTTTTTTCAGAGATGTAGTCGGCTTTTCCATTTGGACAGACAGACTGCACATTGAACAAACAACTTGAAGGAGATCTGAAGGAGGTGGAGAGGTTGAAGATGAAAGTGGTGAGTTTGGACAAGCATCAGAGGAAGAGGACGAAGGCGATGGTGGAGATGCGGCTAGCGGAAGAACAGACAAGAGTTTTGATGGTGAATCAGGAGTAGAAGATGGTGAAAGAACTGTGTTGATCAGGGGATTCTGTGTTTGAAACACATCATGATATACATCATCATCAGAACAAGAAACATTGTCAGAGTCACAAACAACAGAACAGTGAACAGCTGAAGGGGCGGGTGGACGGCAGCATGGGGAAGAAGCCTTGTTAGGGGTAACAGAAGTGACGTCAGAGGTGAGGGGGGAGACAGGAGAGGGAAGCCCACCACTGGCGATGACGTCGGCCTGCCCGTGTTCCCGTCTGGTTTTGCGGCGATGAATGCCTAAGTGTGTTATAAGCTGCTTAATATCAGGAGCAAGCGTGTATTGTTTTTGACAAAATTCAGGTGCGAGCATAGCTCTAATGTCTGCGGCTCTCACTGCCATGGTAGCAGAACAACACACACTAGACTTGATTGATGGGGGTGGTGTCAGTTCGTGAATCACGTGCAATTTGTTGAACGGCAGCAGGGTCAGATTAAAATGGGTCACAAAGACCAGCACAGTCAGGTAAACACAATTCATAAGTCGAATCGAAATTTTGAACAATTCAAACCAAGATAAAAATTATAAATCGAAATATCTCAAAAAGTAGATAATAACAAGGAAAAGTGTTCTGACCAAATAACTCAGGGTGAAAACATGAACAAGAAGATGTAAAAATTTCAGGAAAGGAAGCAGAAAAACACACACATCCAGCACTCAAACACAGAGCCCCACACAGTGCTGCCAAGGCAGATAAATCTGATCTTATAACAGCGTGTTAATGCTATCTACACTTTTATAACGGTGTGTTAATGCTTACGACATATTCATAACAGTGTGTTAATGCTATCACCACATTAATTTTAAATAAGTGTGTATAACAGTATGTTTATACTATCAACACATTTTGAAAAAAGTTTTTATGCTATCAACACATTTATAACAGTGTGTTAATTCTTACAACACATTCATCACAGTGTGTTAATGCTTACAACATATTTAAAACAGTATGTTATTGCTACCCACACATTTATAACAGCATAGCAATGCTTACCACACATTTATAACAGTGTTTTGATGCTTACAACGCATTTCGAATACCGTGTTAATGCTAACTACACATTTATAACACCGTGTTAATGTTCACAACATCATTATAACAGTGTGTTATTACTATCTACACATTTTTAACAATATGTTAATGCTTACAAGACATTTATAATAGTTTGTTAATGCTTACAACACATTTATAGCAGCGTGTTAATGCTTACAACACATTTATAACAGCGTGTTAATGTTCACAACATCTTTATAACAGTGTGTTATTGCTATCTACACATTTATAACAATATGTCATTGCTTACAACACATTTATGACAGTGTGTTAATGCTATATACACTTATATAACAGCGTGTTAATGCTATAAACACATTTATAACGGTGTGTTAATGCTATCCACACTTTTATAACAATATGTTATTGCTTACAACACATTTAGAACAGTGTGTTAATGCTATAAACACATTTATAACAGCGTGTTAATACTATCTACACTTTTATAACGGTGTGTTAATGCTCTAAACACATTTATAACAGCGTGTTAATGCAATCAACAAATTTATAACAGCGTGTTAATGCTATCTACACTTTTATAACGGTGTGTTAATGCTATAAACACATTTATAACAGCGTGTTAATGTTAACAACATCATTATATCAGCGTGTTAACGCTATCAACACATTTATAACAGCGTGTTAATGCTATCAACACATTTATAACAGTGTGTTAATGCTATAAACACATTTATAACAGCATGTTATTGCTATCTACACTTTTATAACGGTGTGTTAATGCTATAAACACATTTATAACAGCGTGTTAATGCTATCAACAAATTTATAACAGCGTGTTAATGCTATCTACACTTTTTAACGGTGTGTTATTGCTATAAACACATTTATAACAGCGTGTTAATGTTAACAACATCATTATGACAGCGTGTTAATGCTATCAACACATTTATAACAGCGTGTTAATGCTATCAACACATTTAAAACAGTGTGTTAATGTTATAAACACATTATAACAGCGTTTTAATGCTATCTCTACTTTTATAACGGTGTGTGAATGCTATAAACATATTTATAACAGCGTGTTAATGCTATCAACAAATTTATAACGCGTGTTAATGCTCTCTACACTTTTATAACGGTGTGTTAATGCAATACACACATTTATAACAGCGTGTTAATGCTATAAACACATTTATAACAGCGTGTTAATGATATAAACACATTTATAACAGTGTGATAATGCTATCTACACTTTTAGAACGGTGTGTTAAAGCTATCTACACTTTTATAACGGTGTGTTAATGCTATAAACACATTTATAATAGTGTGTTAATGCTATAAACACATTTATAACAGTGTGTTAATGCTATAAACACATTAATAACAGTGTGTTAATGCTATAAAAACATTTCTAACAGCGTGTTAATGCTATCAACACATTTATTACAGTGTGTTAATGCTATAAACACATTTATAACAGTGTATTAATGCTGACGACATATTCATAACAGTGTATTAATGCTATCACCACATTAATTTTAAATAAGTGTGTATAAAAGTATGTTTATACTGTCAACACATTTTTAACAGCGTTTTTAAGCTATCAAAACATTTATAACAGTGTGTTAATTCTTACAACACATTCACAACAGTGTGTTAATGCTTACAACTTATTTAAATCAGCATGTTATTGCTACCCACACATTTATAACAGCATAGCAATGCTTACCACAGATTTATAACAGTGTTTTGATGCTTACAACGCATGTCGAATAGCGTGTCAATGCTAACTACACATTTATAACAGCGTGTTAATGCTATCTATACATTTATAACAGCGTGTTAATGTTCACAACATCATTATAACAGTGTGTTTTTGCTATCTACACATTTGTAACAATATGTTAATGCTTTCAACACATTGATAACAGTCTTTTGATGCTTACAACGCATGTCGAATGGCGTGTTAATGCTATCTACACATTTATAACAGCATTCTAATGCTTGCAACAGCTTTATAACAGTGTTTCAGTGCTATCTACACATTTATACCAGCATGTTTATGCTATCGACACATTTATAACAGCGTGTTAATGTTTACAACATCATTATAACAGTGTGTTATTGCTATCTACACATTTTTAACAATGTGTTAATGGTTACAAGACATTTATTAGTTTGTTAACGCTTTCAACACATTTATAGCAGCGTGTTAATGTTATCTACACTTTTGTAACAGCGTGTTAATGCTTACAACACATTTATAACAGCGTGTTAATGTTCACAACATCATTATAACAGTGTGTTAATGCTATCAACACATTTATAACAGTGTGTTAATGCTATAAACACATTTATAACAGTGTGTTAATGCTATAAACACATTTATAACAGCGTGTTAATGCTATCTACATTTATAACAGTGTGTTAATGCTATCAACACATTTATAACAGTGTGTTAATGCTATCAACACATTTATAACAGTGTGTTAATGCTATAAACACATTTATAACATTGTGTTTATGCTTTAAACACATTTATAATGGTGTGTTGTGGCGGGTGACGTGGCCGATCCATGTCAGCTTTTTCTTCTTGACGTGTTATTTGGCTCTTGACAAATTCATTGGTCTTTCGTTCTCTCCAGGATATGCCCAGCAGTTTTCTATGGCATTTTGTTTCAAATGATGGATTCGCTTTGCAGTTTAAGCAGTCAATGTCCAGGTTTCACTTCCGTACAGCAGGATAGTCTGAATTAGGACTTTGTAGAGCTTTAGTTTGATTGGGAAACTGATCTCTTTTTTTTCCATATGGTGGTGAGTTTTGTCATGGAAGATGTTGCCATGGCTAGTCTGACTTTGATTTCTGTCGTCGATCGCCCGTCCTTTGTGAGTGTAGCGCCAAGGCATTTAAAAGCGTCTACCTCCTCCAGTTGCTGGCCGTTCATGTAAATTTTAGCAGTGGCGTTGCTCGTGCTATTCACAAGTACTTTACTTTTCTCCGAGCTCACCTCCATCCCATATGCTCCAGCTCTGTTCTCAAGTCTGGTCGTAAGATCTTGCAGCTCTGTGTTACTTCCGCCCATGAGGTCAATATCATCGGCAAACCGCAAGTTGTTGAGGGGTCTGCCGCCAATGGAGATGGTAGAGTGAAAGTCATGGAGGTTCTCTCTCATAATGTTTTCCAAGAACAGATTAAACAGGACTGGAGATAACAGGCATCCTTGTCGGACCCCAACTTTGGTTTTGAAGTAGTCTCCGACCTGATTGTTCAGAAGGACTGCACTGCTTGCGGTGTTGTATAGTGCTTGAATGGTTTGCACTAGTCCTTCTTCCATTCCAAACATTCTGAGGACCTGCCACAGGCCTTCGTGCCATACTCTGTCGAAAGCCTTCTTAAAGTCGATAAAGTTGTGGAAAACACATTTATAACAGCATGTTAATGCTATAAACACATTTATAACAGTGTGTTAATGCTATAAACACATTTATAACAGCGTGTTAATGCTATCCACACTTTTATAACAATGTGTTAATGCTATAAACACATTTATAACGGTGTGTTAATGCTATAAACACATTTATAACAGTGTGTTAATGCTATAAACACATTTATAACAGTGTGTTAATGCTATAAACACATTTATAACAGTGTGTTAATGCTATCTACACTTTTATAACGGTGTGTTAATGATATCTACATTTATAACAGTGTGTTAATGCTATCAACACATTTATAACAGTGTGTTAATGCTATCAACACATTTATAACAGTGTGTTAATGCTATAAACACATTTATAACGGTGTGTTAATACTATAAACACATTTATAACAGTGTGTTAATGCTATCTACACTTGTATAACAGTGTGTTAATGCTATAAACACATTTATAACAGTGTGTTAATGCTATCTACACTTTTATAACGGTGTGTTAATGCTATCTACACTTTTATAACAGTGTGTTAATGCTATCTACACTTGTATAACAGTGTGTTAATGCTATCTACACTTTTATAAATGGCCGTGGTTTTTATGAAGGAAGATTGGAACCAGGATCTCTCTATATATAATTACCATAATATCATCTGGTGTGTCTGTTTAGTTGTTTTTTTTAAGTACTTCATCATTGCGTAAATTAAAGATCTAGGTCACGAAACAATGACTTTTTTGGTGACAGACTTTTGCCAGCCAGGTGTGCCTCCAGTTGCGAGAGCAAGGCAAGTTTGAGGAGGCCAAGCCCTACGGCCAGCGCATGCTGCAAGCCCAGCCCCACGACCTGCGCGTTCTGATGCTGGTAGGGGAGCTCTGCATCCAGACCTCAGATCTGGACGCCGCCATGGACATCTTCACCAAGGCCTCCAAGCTGGCCAAGCCTGCCTCCAACGAACACAAACAGGTGAGCAGGCAGGAGAGCAGGCAGGTAAGGTACACACAGTTGAGCAGGCGGTGAGAACACAGATAAAAACAGAAGAGTTGGCAAGTACAGGCAGGTGAGCATGTAGGTACGACAAGGTGAACAGGTAGGTACAGAGCAGTGAGCAGACAGGTATATTATCAATGTTAGCATGCAAATACAGGCAGGTGAGCAGGCAAGTACAAACAGTTAATTAAGCAGGCAAGTAAAAGCAGTAAGCAGGCAAATACAGACAGTTAGACATACAGGTACAAACAGTGAGCAGGCAGTACAGACAGGTGAATAGGTAGTACAGACAGGTAAGCAGACAGGTAAAAACAGTGAGCATGCAGTACAGACAGGTGAGCAGACAGATACAAATAGTGAGCAGGCAGTACAGACAGGTTAGCAGGTAGTACAGACAGGTAAGCAGACAGGTACAAACAGTGAGCAGGCAGTACAGACAGGTGAGCAGGCAAGTACATACAGGTAAGCATATAGGTAAAAACAGTGAGCAGGCAGTACAGACAGGTGAGCAGGCAGTACAGACAGGTGAGCAGATCGGTAAACAAGTGATTAACCAGTACAGACAGGTGAGCAGGCAGTACAGACAGGTAAGCAGGCAAGTACAGACAGGTAAGCAGACATGTACAAACAATGAGCATGCAGTACATACAGGTGAGCAGGCAGTACAGGCGGGAGAGCAGGCAGTACAGACAGGTGAGCAGATCGGTAAAAAGGTGATTAGGCAGTACAGACAGGTGAGCAGGCAGTACAGGCAGATGAGCAGGCAGTACAGACAGGTGAGCAGATCGGTAAAAAATAAGTGATTAGGCAATACAGACAGGTGAGCAGATCGATAAAAACAGTGAGCAGACGGTACAGACAGGTGAGCAGGCAGTACACAGTTAATTAAGCAAGTACGTAAAACAGTGAGCATGCAGTACAGACAGGTGAGCAGATCGATAAAAACAGTGAGTGGGCAGTACAGACAGGTGAGCAGGCAAGTACAAAGAGGTGAGCAGGCAGGTTTGGAAAGGTGAGCAGGCAGGTTTGGAAAGGTGAGCAGGCAGGTTCGGAAAGGTGAGTAGGCAGGTTCGGAAAGGTGAATAGGCAGGTTCGGAAAGGTGAATAGGCAAGTACAGAGAGGTGTTCGGGCAGGTACTTATTTATCTATTTTGAGGATCATGCCATCATTTGCTTTTTAAATCCAGTTCCCGCGTGTATGCAGTTTTGTAAATTTTGTCATTCATTCGCACCAGCAAACAATGTCCTATTCTTCCAAAATGCAAAACGAGTGTGCGCAAGATGTTCTGCGTGCGTTCGCACACGGGACCTTGGTTTATAGTCTCATTCGAAGGACTTTTCAAGGGGGTGGAATCGGCCATGACATTAACTCCAGAGGAAAAAGTCCCATTCAACGGGATTTGAACCTGGGTACAGATAGGTGAGCAGGCAAGGGCAGAGAGGTGAGCAGGTAGGTACAGACAGGTTAGCAAGCAGGTACAGAGAGGTGAGCAGGTGGGTACAGACAGGTTAGCACGCAGCTACAGAGAGATGAGCAGACAAGTACAAAGAGGTAAGCAGGTAGGTACAGACAGGTTAGCACGCAGCTACAGATAGGTGAGCAGGCAAGTGCAGAGAGGTGAGCAAGTAGGTACAGACAGGTTAGCACGCAGGTACAGAGAGGTGAGCAGGTAGGTACAGACAGGTTAGCAAGCAGGTACAGAGAGGTGAGCACGCAGCTACAGAGAGGTAGCAGGCAAGTGCAGAGAGGTAAGCAGGCTGGTAGAAAAAAGTGAGCATGCAAGTACAGACAGGTGCAAGTGGTAAGCAGACAGGTATAGACAGGTGAGCAAGCATATTGTGCCGACTCAGGAGTCCACAGACCTGTAAGTAGTAACGATACACATGCCATGTAAAATGTATACTGTTCGAAGTATAAACACGATGACATGTCAGATTATGTTAACTCGTTTGTCCAATGAACTATAATAAGTGACAACAGACACGGGATTAAAAGAGTGCGCTTTACACACTGTAAATTTAATGGCATGGACTGTTGTGTTGATTCAGGTGTCTACAGTACTATGAATAGGGACAATGGATGTGTGATTGAAATGTGTACATTACAAAATATAAACACAATGTCATGTTCTGTTGTGTTGACTCAGGCATCCACAGCACTACAAGTGGTGGCGAAGATGAAGACCCAGCAGAAGTGACAGCTGACCTCACCCTCCATTCACCCTCCATCCACCCTCCCTCCCTCCATCTGTCGCCAGTTTTTACTTCCTGCTGGCGCACGTCATCAACACATACATCTCTGGAACTGGAGGCACCGCTTACGTGTGCTGTGACTGGGCCCCTATATTATAACACCAGAGCAAAACTATGACCACCCGTGCTTTCTGTATAATCAATGATGACTTTATAACACCACAGTCACCATCCATGTTTTCTGTATAATCAATGATGACTTTATAACACCACAGTCACCATCCATGTTTTCTGTACAACAACACAGTCACCATCCATGTTTTCTGTACAACAACACAGTCACCATCCATGTTTTCTGTACAACAACACAGTCACCATCCATGTTTTCTGTACAACAACACAGTCACCATCCATGTTTTCTGTACAACAACACAGTCACCATCCATGTTTTCTGTGCAACAACACAGTCACCATCCATGTTTTCTGTGCAACAACACAGTCACCATCCATGTTTTCTGTATGATCAATGATTATAACAGTCACCATCCATGTTTTCTGTACAACAACACAGTCACCATCCATGTTTTCTGTACAACAACACAGTCACCATCCATGTTTTCTGTACAACAACACAGTCACCATCCATGTTTTCTGTACAACAACACAGTCACCATCATGTTTTCTGTACAACAACACAGTCACCATCCATGTTTTCTGTACAACAACACAGTCACCATCCATGTTTTCTGTACAACAACACAGTCACCATCCATGTTTTCTGTACAACAACACAGTCACCATCCATGTTTTCTGTACAACAACACAGTCACCATCCATGTTTTCTGTACAACAACACAGTCACCATCCATGTTTTCTGTACAACAACACAGTCACCATCCATGTTTTCTGTACAACAACACAGTCACCATCCATGTTTTCTGTGCAACAACACAGTCACCATCCATGTTTTCCGTCTATCTGATAACATATCCCATAAAACATTTTTACCGTACGTGTTTTTTGTCTTTCCAATAATACAAACTCCATTACCAGACAGTCTTGGGGACAAGATATGGTCACTCTGAAATGCTTAGCTACGTCACTTGTACGGTCCAAGCTATCTTATGGACAAGAAGTCTTTTTAGTGTTAATTATATGCGCTACACTCACAAAGGACAGGCGATCGACGACAGAAATCAAAGTCAGACTAGCCATGGCAACATCTTCCATGACAAAACTCACCACCATATGGAAAAGTAAAGAGATCAGTTTCCCAATCAAACTAAAGCTCTACAAAGCCCTAATGCAGACTATCCTGCTGTACGGAAGTGAAACCTGCTGAAACAGCAAAGCGAATCCAGTCATTTGAAACAAAATGCCATAGAAAACTGCTGGGCATATCCTGGAGAGAACGAAAGACCAATGAATTTGTCAAGAGCCAAATAACATGGCTGGCAGGTCCACAGGAACCCCTTCTCACCATCGTCAAGAAGAAAAAGTTGACATGGTTCGGCCACGTCACCCGCCACAACACTCTGCCAAAAACAGTACTGCAGGGAACACTCGAAGGTGGCAGAAAGAGGGGAAGACAGAACAAGTCATGGATGGACAACATCAGAGAATGGACCAGGATGAATGACTCGGCACTACTGCGCAGAGCCGAGGACCGAGATGGATGGAGGAGGCTTACCACGGCATCGTCTTTCGTGTCTCCTCCACGACCGCCAAGGTCACGGGACTGATGATGATGATGATATACTGAAAAACTCCAAAGTGTAGACTGTAAAGCATATACACTTGCACTTGGTGTACCATTCCACACCTCCACCATAGGAACTTATAACGAAATTGGGGAACTTCCCCTAGCTGAATACCGACAACTCCATGTGTCAAATATGCTTTACGCAGCACAACAAATGAAAACTTTGTTTCTAGTGAAATAGAAGTCGAAGCAAAAACAATTTATCCTAGAAGGGCTAGATATATTTCGTGTTTAACGCCTATTGGTACTTATGAATCAGACCTTTTTAAAAAGTCTCAACTTAATCATTATTAGTTAGAAATGCACAAAGAAGCTTTGCCAGGAAATACTGAAAGCATATTTGATATAGAATGCACTAATGAAAAAAGAGAACGAAAACTAAAATATCATGCTTACATATGTCCAATCACATATTGAGAATAAGTATACTGACAACTTAAAAGTATAAGCAGATGGGTCAGTTTTAGAAAATAATGAAGCTGGGTCAGCATTCGTCATACCAGCTCTAAAAACAGAAAAATCGAACCCCAAACTGTCTTTCCCATAAGTCCTCAGACTGGTTTGTATTAATGTCCCCCACAGTAATTGTGCTACCCCCCTCCCCCCCTCCCTGTGTAGAGTTTCCGGGCTGCTGAGGTCCCCAGAACAGGTGAAAGGGTGACAAGCAAGGGCAGGAAAGGGTGGTGGGGGAAGGGTGTGGGATCGGGGACAAAGGAAACGGGTGAGCTAGGAATGGGAGAGGACAACGTCTAGAGGACGTCCTCCAGATCTCGCCAGGCAGGAACCTTACCAGATGCTGATTCTACTGCTGGGGGGCGCAGGAACCCGTAACGGGGAAACACTTGCTGGGCCTATGCACACGCCGGTAACTAACATCTTGCACACACGTTAAATCCTGTTCCGCTTTTCGGAAGAGTAGGCTATTGTGTGCCAGTGGGAACAGATGACAGAATTCACAAATCCGCATACACACGGGGACTGGATGTAAAAAAGCACATAAGTACTTATTCCATTATCCTCGATATGAAAGAATAAAATAAAATTAAAATAAAAAACGCCATGACGCGTAGGTTCAACAGTTTCCCTCGCACCCCTCCAGGTTGACAAGTTGTGCCTTCAAGTGCATAGATTTCCACCTTGTCCTCCCAAGGAACCAAGAGTTCATCAGCTTTTAAATAATTATTTAAATGATCACGAGGTATTATCTCTTAATTGTAGGCATTCAAAGGGAGTCATTTGACTGCATCATCAAAAAAGGATTTCACATAAGAAAATAATTGTCCCTAGGGAGGAACAGTAACAGACGTACAATGCACTTGCCTAATGCACAAAACTGTACCAAAATCACAATACCACTTAGGACTTAACAGTATCAACTCAAATTCGGCACTACTGAGACTGTTCCGACACACACTCAGAAGTTCGCTCCAGACCAGAAGCATCACTGTTTTAAATGTGAATAAAAAGTAAACATACCCCCATATTATGTAAGAAACATTCAAATTCCACATAACAAGGATCCACTCTGACAAGCACACAAAAATGCTGTTTTGACGACGTTTGTCATCACTGACAAACACACCAGGACGACGAATAAATGCCAGATAAAACTTTACCTAGAGCCGGACCTTCGGCAAGGCGCCCGCCCCACTGTTCTCCAAGCAGGCTTATTATACACAGGCCTATTATTTCGCACAAGCTGTCACAATCTAATGATAGAGAAGGGGAGACACCAAAATATATCCAGAGAGGACAGAAAATGTAGACACTGTAACAAAATTGAAGATGAATTTCATTTACCTGATGAATGCAAAATATATGATGAACTCAGAAATAATTTTTTATTACAAATCAAAACGAATTACAAAGAACGCAAAAACTGTGTACATAAATTAAGTGACATAATCACAGTTGATATATATCAAGCAGATATCATCAGATAATATCTGTATGAGTGTTTTGAAAAAAGAGAAAAAGAGAAGTAGAATACAACATGTTTTTAGTGTACATCACTTTTAGCCAAAATAGATAATAATTATAGTTGATGTTTTTGTTGTGTCAAATAAGTCTACATGACTTAAATGGCAATAAAATATTCTGAATCTGAAACTGAATCTGAATCAGGCGCCTAACAGCCAGCTGACTGATTGTCCTCGCATTCAAGCCAGATCCCCTTGCTTCACCCCAGAACGTGCCAACTGTCTCAAATTTGTCACGTGCGTAAAAAAATGTGTATGTGCACACAGAACAGACGCTCAGACATAGACAACCAGAACCCCCCCCCCCCCCCACACACACACAGAAACCCTGGGGTAATAGGTATGCGAACTGTGACAGGGCATGGCAGCAAACAGTGTTCTGCACTTTCCCTCAGCTACCATATGACAGCGTGGGTGGCCAAAAAGATTGCTGTTAAAATAAGTCCTTGTTTAGATCACTGAGTCCGAGACGGAGTTGGGTATGAATAATATGTTCTCTTCTCTCTCCATAATAAAAATATGGAAGCGGAGCACATAAAGAATCACTGTTTTTGATAATTATAAAACCATATTTTCTAGACAAATGGATTATTGTTGTGCATACACATTGCTGCAACACCATGATCCAGTGTGAGTGCTGAAAATGCTAACGACATAAAAAAGATGATCCACTGTATAAAACCGTCACCTTTCTGAACAAAAACCACAAAACCGTAAATGAACAAATGAGCAACAATTGTAGTGCTCTATTTTCCCAGCTCACAAAAGAAGAATGTATTATGTCAAAAATGAAGAAAA
>CM054137.1:1601455-1636152 GCA_028751875.1 Rapana venosa | reverse complement strand
TTTGTTTGGGGAGTGTTTTTGGTGAGTTTTTTGGGTGTGTGTGTGTGTGTTGTGTGTGTTTTGTGTGTGTGTGTGTAGTGCATGTGTAGTCTGTTGTGTGTTTGTGGAGTATGTTTGTATTGTGTGTTTTGTGTGTGTTTTTGTGTTGTGTGTTGTGTGTGTAGTATGTGTGTGTAGTGTGTGTGTAGTATGTGTGTGTAGTGTGTGTGTAGTTTGTGTGTAGTGTGTGCGTCTAGTGTGTGTGAAGTGTGTATGTGTAGTGTGTGTTGTGTGTGTTTGTGTGTTGTGTGTTTGTGGAGTGTGTTTGTAGTGTGGTGTGTGTGATGTGTGTGTTTGTGTGTTGTGTTGTGTGTTGTATGTGTGTGGTGTGCGGGTGTTTGTGTGTTGTAGTGTGTGTAGTGTGTGTCAAGTCAAGTCAAGTCAAAATTTTATTTCCAGATGGTACATTGAATAAGCAATGCATTTGCTTTTTTTCATCAAGCCATTACCTAAGAACAAATTTCGTAATGATTATACTAAGAGACTACATTATTTGCATCATTTACCATTAATTAAACCAGTAAAAAAAGAGAGGAAAAAATCGATAAGGAAATACATTGAAAATACAAATTACCACTTTATACATATACACGCACACACATACTCATGCACACTGAGCGCGTGCGCGCTCGCGTCCACACACACATTTAAATAAAAATGTTTTAAGAATTTAAAAAAAGAAAATCATAAAACGTCAGGACAAACAAATTACTTCACCTACTGTTTCATCCATTCTTTCACGTTTATACTTTAGATAATAAAAAAGGTACAGGAATAAAACGTTAGAAAATACTAGGCATTCGTCATTACTGACAATATTACCTTCAGTGACCTCCCTCCTCTCCTCCTCCACCCAGCAAACGTGTGCTTTTTGTGCGCTCATACTTTTCAAATAGCGCTTTTTAAAAATGACATATTCACACAATAACTATCAAAGCAAGAGAAGTCAAAAAAGATTACAATAATGATTATTATAATAGAGATACAATTATAACAACAATCACCCATCACCATGAGACAACAATATAACAAATGATCCCCATCACCATGAGACAACAACATAACGATGATAACAGAAAAGCATTGGAAAGGATGGGGGTGGGGGAGGAGTATCAAGGGGGAAGGGGAAATACACCTTCAATCAAATAGAGAATTAATAATTTAAAAAAACCCAATTATTCAAACAAGTAGAACCCCTATACGATACAGAATTCAAAAGCCCATAATCAACTGGACTATCAAACTAAAACAATATCGAACTAAAACAGTATCGCTTATAATAGTACTAATAATCTCATCTCTAATTGCAATAAAAACAACATCCACGATAAAATCTATTGAATTAGACAAGACAAAGGGCATGAGGGAGAGGAGAGGAAAGAGAGGGGGAGAGAGAGAGAGAGAGATGAGAGAGAGAGAGAGAGAGTAGAGAGAGAGAGAGAGAGAGAGAGAGAGAGATTTAGATTCAGATTCAGATTCAGAATATTTTATTGCCATTTAAATCATGTAGACTTATTTGACACAACAAAAACATCAACTATAATTATTATCTATTTTGGCTAAAAGTGATGTACACTAAAAACATGTTGTATTTTTACTTCTCTTTTTCTCTCTTTTCAAACACTTCATACACATATCTGATGATATCTGCTTGATATATATCAACTGTGATTATGTCATTTAATTTATGTACACGGTTTTGCGTTCTTTGTCTTTCGTTTTGATTTTTGATAACAAATTATTTCTGAGTTCATCATATAAAATGCATTCATCAAGTAAATGAAATTCATCTTCAATTTTGTTACAGTGTCTACATTTTCTGTCCTTCAGGATATATTTTGGTGTCTCCCTTTCTCTATCATTAAATTGTGACAGCTTGTGCAAAAATTTTCAATTGTCTTCTTATGAGTTTTGTTTTCATAGTTTACTAAGTATGGTTCCAATCTATATTCTTTGGTAGCAAAATCATAAAATTTTAGTTTTGCAAACTCTTTCTTTTGGTAGACCAAAATGTTTTATACATAACACTTAGCCCCTTTTAAGGACGACCTGGACAGCCCAGACCACAGAAGGCAGGCGGGACCACAGACAGACAGACAGAAGGACATAGGGGACAAAATACAGACGGGCAGACGAAAAGCCCGGGGACTTTCGACGACCACGACGGGACAGATCACAGACAGACAGCCCGAGTTTCCACAGACAGACGGGACGACAGACAGAAAGACGACAGACAGACTTTCCACAAAACAGACAGACAGACCAGACCAGTTGACAGACACGGGACAGAAAACCCAGGTCACAGCCCGCAAACAGACCACAGACGGGACAGCCGCGGGACAGACAGACCACGAACGGGACAGACAGGACCCCCAGACAGAAGACAGACCACAGACAGACCACAGACAGACGGGGACAGCCCGGACAGACGGGCGGGACGACGACAGCCGGGAGGACGCGACGGGACATACGAAGACCACGGGAAAGGGCAAAACCACGACAGACGACCACAGACAAAAAGGGGACCACGGGACAGACAGAAGACAAAAGACGGGGAAGACGGGTTTACGGGCCAGGCAGACCAGCCCAAAGACGGGAACAGCCCAGCCCACGGGACAGACAGACAAAACCACAGCAGACAAAACCAGACGACGGGACAAAACAGACACAGACGGGACGGACAGACGACAGACAGACAGGCCCACAGACAGCAAAACAGGCCCAACAAAAAGGGACAGCCCCAAAGGGCAGAAGAAGCCCAGGCCGGTTTTTGGTGAGTACTGTCCGCTTTCGCCTGGAAAGGGATTAGGCCCAAACCCTGTTTGGAATGAACAGCCAGCACCCAAAAAACCCCCAAACACCACACCCCCCAAAACACCCCACCCCAACCCACACACACCCACCCCACACAAAAAACCCCCCCACACCCCCCCACCACAACCCCAAAACCCAAACAAACCCCCCAAAACACCCAAACCACACACCCCCACCCAAAAACCCAAAACCCACACCCCACACCCACACCCAAAACCCACACAACCCCACACCCAACACCTACACACACCCCCCACACCCCACCTACACACACCCCCAAAATCCCAAACCACACATTTTTTAAATTTCTCGTTTTTTTTTTTCTTCGGGAAGATGGCTTGAAAAAAACCAACCCAAATGCGTTTTGTTTTTTCCCTTTGCGCCTGGCGGCTGCTGGGTGTATGTGTTTTCCCCTCTGTTTGAATGTAAATTTTGGGTTTTGTGTTTCTCCAGCGCCCTTCCGGGAAAAGTTTTATATCATTTTTTGTAAAACCCAAGAATTGGGGGGGCAGACATTTTTTCTTTGATATAATTTTACTTTCGACTTTATTTCAGTTTATAATTTTTTTTTGCTTTAGGGTTCATTTTTAAAATTTTCTTTTGACTTATGTTTTGGTGTTTCCCGGTTTGGGTGTTGGTCTTTGGGGACCCTGTGAAATGTGCCCCTCCCGAAAGCGGGGCACATTTGCCCCGTGATTACGACTTGAAACTTTTTGCACGTGTTTCACGACTTGCACTTTTGCCGTGATTCACGATTTAAAAACCCCCCCCACCCCCAACCCCCCAGCATTTGCCCTTACTCGGCATGACATTAACTGTTAAAAGATTTTAAAATTTTTCCCTCCTCGCTCGGGTTTTTCCCCAAATGCAAAAAAACCTCAAACAAAATATTGTAAACCCTGGGGGAATCCCCGCCGGAAAACCAGACGAGGAAAACATGAAAGGCTAGTCTTTGCCCCAGGTGTTTTCCCCCGGCCTGCCCCCCCCCTTCACTTCTGAAATTCACACCAAAAAAATTTTCCACCACCCCAACCACTGTTTATTTTCTTGTCCCCCAGATGTTTATTTTTTTGGGAAATTCTAAGGGTTTTCTGTCCTGATGTGTTTTAATTTTTTCGTGGAGACTTTTAAGTCCCCCTGACTGACCCTGTTTTTTACCTTCTTTAAATTTGCCCTCGCCACCCCAAAACCCCTTTGTCCCCTTTCCCAAGGGGCACAAATTTCAAACCAAATCACCTCACCCTTTTTCCTCTGAAGTCATAGTCAATCCCCACTGTTTTCTTAAAGGGGCTTTGCCTCCCTCAGACCTTTCCAATCTGTCTTCTCAAACGCCCAATCTGTCTACCCTGATGGCAAAGCCGACTTAATTTTAAATTCATTTTGAAAAAACAACATAGATCAAAACCTTTTTTAAACAGAAATTGGGTAAAGCACTGGGTCAGAACCAAAGATAAACAAACGGGCGCCCCCGGGGCTCCCAAAACTCTTTCTTTTCCCCGGACCCCCCCCTTTGGGAGGTGGCTTTTTTCCCAACCCTTTCAAAAAAAGGGGGAACCACTTTTTCATCCCCCCCCTTCCTTTTAAAAATCTTTTCACCCCCCTTTCCGTTTTCCCCCTTCTTTTCGGGCTGTGAACCCCCACCTAAACCTTTGGCCATTTTCGGTTTTTACCTCTGTGCCTTACCGTCCCTCCCAAAAAACCCTTTGCTTTGAGGCCCTTCCCTTTTTCAACAAAGGGGTTTCAAAATCCTTTTTTTTTTTCCCGCCCTCTTTTTCCCAAAGAATTTAACCCCCTTGGTACTTTTCCAATTTTCCAAATTTTAAACCAGTCCTTATAGGTTTTTTTTTCTTATAAAATTTTTTTATTGTTCCCATGGTTTTCTCCCGTTCTTAAAAAACCACTCTCTTCCCGTAGGTCAACAAACCAAACAAATTTTTTCCCTTTCCCCAAGGCCTGAATTTTCCCCGATTTGTTTCAAAAAAGGTCTAAGCAAAAATCCGGGTTTTTTTTGGGTAAATCTTTTACTAAACGATTCCCCGGATCCCCCTTTCCAATTTTCCCCCTTTGAAAACCTTCGTAAAAAGAAATGCAACCCCTGAACCCCAAAGGGCCCAAAAAAAAAAACTTTTTTAAAAAAAAGCTTTTTCGTCCCAATAAACAAACCCAAAACCACAAAAACCCTTCCCAAAAAAACAAAATTATTTCCTTCACCCAAACCCCCTTGTTGACTCCCAAACCCTTCCTTGCCTTTTTCCTCCAAAAAAGGCCCGGGGAACCCTTTACACCCTGCATTTTTTTTTTAAAAAAAAACCGCAAAGGGGACCTAGCGGGAAAGGGAAAAACAAAATTGTAAAAAAAACTGGCCCCCTTCCCCGGTTTAAACAAAAAGAAAAGGGTCAAAAAACCTAAATTCATTCCCCCAAAAAACTGTTTCTTTTTCCCCGGCGATCCCCTCCCCCTTGTTTTGGATTTTCCAAAAGGGTTAGTCCTTCCTTTTTTCTAAAGTTCCTTACTTCAAAATTTTCTCATTTTTTTATCAAAAACCGAACCCCTTCCCTTACTTTGGAAAAATTCAGATTTTCCCCTTTTCAGCCTTGTAATTTGTAAAACCCCCCTTTTCTCCACCCTTCCTGCCTTTCATCCAAATCCCCGAAAAAAATTGAAAAAACCCAAAAGGTTGCCAAAATAAAGGTTTTTTCTCGCCCCCTTCCCTGTTCCCTTTCGCCCCTTGCCTTTTGGCCAACTTATCCCTTCCCGTTTGGGGGTTTTTGGTTTTTAAAACTTTTTTGGTTTCAAAAAACCCTTTAGTCTAAAAAACCCCTGCCTTTTTAGTAAACACCATTAAAAAAAAAGGGAATGACCTGCCGACATTTTGGAACCAAAATTAGGGGGACCTTTTTCCCCCCTACTTTTAATTCCTCTAAATCCTTGAAAGAGTTTAGTTTTTGATGAAACGCCCCAAAAACCCCTTCTCTCCCAGTTTTTCCTGCGTTTCAGTTTAAAATCGGAATAAGAACGAAAAAACCTGTTAACCCCGAAACATGTTCAGGCCCCCCAAAAACTCGGCCTTACCACCCTTCAATTTTTTGGCCAACTAAACCCTTTCTTCCCTCTTAAAAAAAAGTTTGGGGTGTTTTTGGCCCCCCTTCCCCCTTTTGGTTAAAATTCATCCCCCGCCCTGCCCGTTCCGCTACAAAACCCGGGATTTAAAATTCGAAATCCTGCCAAGGAAGTACCCCAAAACCGGGTTTTGGCCCCTTTCTTTTCCCCCACTTTTAATTTTAATTTTTTAGGTCTCAACACACCATCACTTTTTCAATCCTTTAAAAATTCTGCAGTGAATCCAAAAAAAAAATCAAACCTTTCCCCTCTTTGGAATTTTATGGCCTATTTTTCCAAAGAAAAAACCAAAACCTTGTTAAAAAAGTTACAAAAACCCCCTTAAAATTGGAAGCTATCCCCCTTTTTTTGGGCCCAAACTTTTTTTAAGAAAACCCAGTTCAAGGAATTTGGCGCCCCCCCTCTTTCCTGCGGGAAAAAGTTTTTGGGGTCTTTTTTGCCCAAAACTTTTTTCCTTTAAATTCCCCCAAAATTTTTTTCCAACCCAAGACCTCCCCCGTGTTCTTTAAATTTACGGCCGTTTTCTGAATTGAAAAAATTGTTCCAAACCCCCAAATTTTAAAACTTCGTGGATTTTTTTTTTTTTGGGGTTTTGGGGGGGAAATTTTTTGTGGTTTGGCATTTACCTTTTAATTTTTATTAAACTTTGCGTAATTGGTTTCAAAAAGGGAAAAAAATTGAGGAAACCCCTTTTTTGGTCTTAAAATCGGCCTTAAAAAAAATTAAATTATTTTTTCATTAATTTTTAAAATTTTTGTTAAAAATTATCAAATTATGTTATTTTTAATTTGGGTTTTTGCTTGTGAATACCCTTATGTTAAAGAATATAGATTAAATTTCCATGTGGGGCCCCGTTTCGAAAAATTTTTTTTGATTTTTTTGGTCCACAACCACCCCCACCCCCCAAAAACCCAACACTTTAAAATCGGGTAAAGGAATTTTTTTTTTTAAAAAAAAAACCTAAGAATTTTTCCTTTTTATTTAAAGGGGGCCCCTTTGGTTTTCAAAGCCAAAAAATTCCTTTCCCCCTCAAAGGTTAAAAGGTTTGGTGTGTGTGTTTTGGTGTGTGTGTTTTGGGGTGTGTGTGTGTGTTTTGTGTGTGTGTGGTGTGTGTTTTGTGTGTTTGGGGTTTTTGTTTTTTTTTGGTTGAATGGTGTGTGTTTTTGGTGTGGTTTGTTTTTTGTGGGTGGTTTTTTTTTTTTTTTTTTTTTCTTTTATTTTTTATTTTTTTTATTTTTTTTTTTTTTTTTTTTGTGGTTTTTTGTGTTTTTGTGTGGTCTTTGTGTGTGTGTGTGTGTGTTTGTTTTTTTGTTTGGGGATTGATTTTGATTTTGTAAAAAAAAAAAAAAATTGTAAGGTTATTTTTGTGGGGGTGAAAAAAAGGTTGTGAAAAGTTTGTGTGAAAAACCCCCCCCCCCCCCTTTCCCCCCCCCCCCCCCCCCCCTCCCCCCCCCCCCCCCTTTTTTTTTTTAATGGGGGGGGGAGTGTGTGTGTGTGTGTGTGGGGGGGGGGGGGGGGGGGGGAAGGGGTTTTTTTTTAATTTTTGTTTTTTTTTTTTTTTTTTTTTTTATTTTTTTATTGTTTTTTAGTGTTTTTAGTTTTTTTTAAAGGTGTGTTTTGGAGTTTTTGTGTTTGGTGGTGGGGGTTTGTGGTGGTGTGTGTGTGTGAAATGAAATTGTGAAAGGATTAGGGTTTTAGTGTTGTGTTTTTGTGTGTGTGTGGGGTTTGTGGGTGGGTAGTGGTGAAGTGTATGTAGTTTTTAGTGTTGTTGGGTTGTGTAGTGTTTTTAGGTATTTAAGGTGTGGGTGTGTGTTTTTTAGTGTATTTTTGGAGGGTGTGTAGTTTTAGTTTGTTTTGTATTTTTTTGTTTTGTAGTTTTGGTTGAAAGTGTAGTGAAGGGGTTTTGTAGTGTAGTGTATTTGTTAGTGTGTGTAGTTTTGTGTGTATTTGTGTTTTTTAGTGTTTTTTTAGTGTTGTGTTTTTGGGGGTGTGTGTAGGGGGTTAGTTTAGTATAGGTAGTGTATTTGGGGTTGTGTGGGTTTTAGTGTGTTGTGTAGTGTAGTTTTTGTAGTGTTTGTGTGCGTGTTGTAGTGTTTTTTTGGAGTTTGTTTGTGGAGTGTTTTTTGGTGAGGTGTGTGTGTGTGTGTGTGTGTGTGTGTGTGTGTGTTTTGTGTGTGTGTGTGAAAGTGCATGTTTTGTCTGTTGTGTGTTTGTGGAGTATGTTTGTATTTGTGTTTTGTGGTGTTTTTTTTTGTTGTTTTGTTGTGTGTGTAGTATGTGTGTGTTGTTTTGTGGTAGTATGTGTGGGTAGTGTGTTTTGGGTTGTGTGTAGGTGGGGCGTCTATTTGTGTAAAGTTTTTTAAGTGTAGTGGGTGTTGTGTGTGTTTGTGTTTTGTGTGTTTGTGGAGGTGTTTTTTTAGTGTGGGTGTGTGATGTGTGTGTTTGTGTGTTGTGTTGTTTTGTTGTATGTGTGGGGTTTTGGGTGTTTGTGTTTTGTAGGGGGTTGTAGTGTGTGTAAGGAAAGTTCAAGTAAAAATTTTTAAATTTCCAGATGGTAAAAGGGAATAAGCAATGCATTTTGTTTTTTTTCATAACCCAAATTTTTCCTAAGAAAAAAAATTTTCCGTAATGATTATATAAGGGGATTTAATTTTTGCATCATTTTCCCATTTAAAAAAAACCCCAAAAAAAAAAAGAGGGAAAAAAAAACGTTTAAGGAAAATACATTGAAAATAAAAATTTCCACTTTATCTAACACGCACAACTTACTCATGCCCCAATGAGGGGCTTTGCCCCGCTCGCGCCCAACAAACTTTTTAAAAAAAATGTTTTAAAAATTTTAAAAAAAAGAAAATCAAAAAACTTTTCGGGGACAAACAAATTACTTCACCTCCCCTGTTTAAACCAATTTTTTCAGGGTTTATACTTTAGATAAAAAAAAAAGGTTTCGGAAATAAAAAACGTTAGAAAAAACTAGGCTTTTGTTTTTTACTGACTTTTTATTCCTTCAGTGACCTCCCCTTCCCTCCTCCTCCCCCCAGAAAAAGTGGGTTTTTTGTGCGCTTTTAATTTTCAAATAGCGCTTTTTTAAAAGACATATTCACACAATAATACCCAAGAAAGGGAGAAGCCCAAAAAAGATTACAATAATGTTTATTTTTAATAGAGGATAAAATGATAAAACCCAATAAAACCATCCCCAAATGAGACAAAAATTAAAACCCAAATTGTTTCCCCCATACCATGAGAAAAACAAATAACGATGAAAACAAAAAAGCTTGGGAAAAGGATGGGGGTGGGGGGGAGTATCAAGGGGGGGGGGGGAAAATTACCCCTTCAATAAAAATAGAGAATTAAAAATTTTAAAAAAAACCCCAATTATTAAAACCCAATTTAGAAACCCCTTTAAACGATACAAAATTTCAAAACCCAAAATTTAAATTTGGGACTATCAAACTAAAAAAAAATTTCGAACAAAACTTTTTCCCGTTTAAATAGTACTAATAATTTCCCATCTCTAATTGAATAAAAAACAACACCCAACGTTTTAAAATCTTTAAAATTAGAAAAGGGACAAAGGGCATGGGGGAGAGGAGAGGAAAGGAGAGGAGAGGAGAGAGAGAGAGAGAGAGAGAGAGAGAGAAGGAAGAGAGGAGGGGGAGAGAGGGGGGAGGAGAGAGTTTAAGTTCAGTTTTCAGATTCAGAATATTTTTTCCCATTTAAATCTTTGTAAAATTATTTGAACAAAAAAAAACTCAAATTTATAATTATTATCTTTTTTGGGCCCAAAAAAAGTGATGTCCAAAAAACATGTTGTTTTTTTATTTCTCTTTTTCTCCTTTTAAAAAAAACTCTTTACACATATCTGTTGATATCTGTTGATATATATAAACTGTGATTTTTTCTTTTTAATTTATGTACACGGGTTTTTGGGGGTTCTTTTTTCTTTCGTTTTGATTTTTGTTAACAAAAATTATTTTGAGTTTTCATAAAAAAATCCCATTCACCCAAGAAAATTGAAATTAAACCCTTAAAATTTTGTTAAAATTGTCTACATTTTCTTTTTCCTCTCAGGATATATTTTGGTGTTTTCCCTTTCTTTATCTTTAAAATTGGGACAGCTTTTTGAAAAATTTTTTCAATCTGTCTTCTTATGATTTTTGGGTTTTATAGTTTTTACTTAGGGTTTCCCAAATCTTATTTTTTGGTAGCAAAATCAAAAAAATTTTATTTTTTGAAAAAACTTTTTTTTTGGGTTAGAAAAAAAAAATTTTTTTTTTTTATACATTAACACTTTACCCCTTTAAAGGGTTAAGAGATGGTTGACTTGTTTAAATTTCAAAATTAAAATTTTTTTCGAATTTTTCAAAAAACATTGAGATTTTAAAAGCATACAATCCCGGACTTAGAATCAACCCCAAAGAAGGATTTAAAAATATTTACAATGGCAAATCAAGAATTTTTAAGAAAGGGGACCCATTAATTTTGCTATTAGTTCTGCTGTAAATATCGAGTGATGTTTCCCAAACCCATAGTTGTTTTTTTTTAAATTTTTCAACACTGTTAAAAAAAGCGGGAACCTTTTTCCCTTGATTATCTAGAGTGACCCGGGTTTTGTTAATTTGTAAATGGTAAAAATTACTTACGATGAGGGAGGAGGGGTGGGAGAGAGAGGAAGGAGGGGAAAGGGAGAGATTGGAGGATTTGGAGAAAAGAAAATGGGAGAGAGGGGAAAGGAGGGAGAGAGGGGAGAGAGGGGAGAGGAGAAGAGAGGAGAGGGACTAAAATTTTCTAGTCACGTAAGACATTTTTTAAATTTTTTGTTGTTTTAGGGAATACCATTAGTGGGGGTAAATGAAAGTAGGGTTTTGTTTTTCCCGATTTAATCAGGGTTGATTTGCCTTTATTAGTAAATTCCTGGGCATTCAGGCATTAAAAGGTTTTTAGCTTTTGTCTTGAACGGTTTTTTGGGTTTTTTACTTTTTAAAGCGTTTTGGGGCTTGTTCCAAAAAGTCATACCTGGGGGTACAAGAAGCTTTTTTTGGGGAAAAGATTTTTTCTTGTGGTTCTGGGAAAATTTTTATTTTTCAAAGAGTATTTTTTTCTTGGTTTTTGGGTTCATTGTTTTTTAAGCTTTTGGTGATCTTTGGGGGAGCATTTCCTTGAAAACTTTCTGGACAAATAGAGTTTTTTTTGATAAAGGGTCTGTTTTTAAAGGGTTTAAAAATTTTTGGGGTTTTCTTCAAAACCCGTTGGGGTTTAGGGAGCTTGATTTTGGGTTAGAACAAGTTTCAGTGCGCTTTTTAAAAGCTATGAATCAAATTTTTAAATTTTGTATCACTGCAGCTCCCCCAAAAAGGGGATGAAGCATAGTCAAATTAGGAAAAAATATGGCCGCAAAAAAAAGGGGGGGGGGGTGGGTTTTTGGAAAAAATTTTTTTTTAAAATTTTTTTTAAAAAAATTTTTTTTAAATTTTTTCCCCGGAAAAAAAAAAATTTTTTAATTTTTAAAAAAACTTTTTTTAAAAATTTTTTTTTTTTTTTGTTTTGGGGGGTTTTTTTTTAATTTTTTTTTTGGTTTTAGGGGGATTTTTAAAAAATTTTGGGGGGTTTTTTTTTTTGGGGTTTTTTTTGGGGTTTTTTTTTTTTTTTGTGTGTGGGTTTTTTTTTTTTTGGGGTTTTGGGGTTTTGGGGTTTTTTTTTGTGTTTTGTGTTTTTGGGGGGGTTTTTTTGTGTTTTTGTGTGGGTTTTTTGGGTTTTTTTTGGGGTTTTTGGGGGGGGGGGTGTGGGGTTTTTGGGGGGGGGGGGGGTTTTTGGGGGGTGTGGTTTTTTGGGGGGGTTTTTTGGGTTTTTTTGGGGGGGGGGTGTGTGTGGGGG
This sequence comes from Rapana venosa, assembly GCA_028751875.1. NCBI lineage: Eukaryota > Metazoa > Mollusca > Gastropoda > Neogastropoda > Muricidae > Rapana > Rapana venosa. The sequence continues at coordinate 1,624,302 of CM054137.1, read as the reverse complement.
GGGGTTTTGGGGGGGGTGTGTTTTTTTTGGTTTTGTTTTTTGGGGGTTTTGGGGGGTTTTGTGTGGGGGGGGGGGGTGTTGGGGTGTGTGTTTGGGGGGTGTGGGTTTGTGTGTGTTTTGGGGGGTTGGGTTTTTGGGGTTTTTTTGGGGGGGGGGGTTGGGGGGTGGGTTTTTTGTGTGTGGGTGTGTGTTTTGGTTTGGGGGGGTGTGGTTTTTTTTTGGGGGGGGGGTGTGGTTTTTTTGTGTGTGTGGGTTTTTTTTGGGGGGGGGGTGGGTTTTTTTTTGGGGGTTGGGGGGGTGTTTAATTTTTTGGGGGTTTTTTTTTTGGGGGGGTTTTTTGTTTTTTTTTTGGTTTTTTTTTTGGGGGTTTTTAATTTTTTTTTTTGTTGGGGAAATTTTTTTTTTCCGGGGGTTTTTTTTTTTTTTTTTTGGGGGGGTTTTTTTTTAAAAGTTTTTTTTAAAAAAATTTTAAATTTTTTTTTTTTTTGTTTTAAATTTTTCTGGGTTTTTTTTAATTGGGTTTTTTTAAAATTTTTTTGGGGGGGGTTTGGGGGTTTTTTTTTTTGGGGAATTTTTTTTTTTTGGGTTTTTTTTTGTTTGGTTTTTTTTTTTTTTTTGGAATTTTTTTAAAGGTTTTCCTTTTGGGCCCTTTTTTTTGGTTTTTTTTTTTTTTAAAAGGGGTTTTTTTTTTTTAAAAACCCCCTTTTTTTTTTTTTTAATTTTTTTTGGGCGTTTGCCTTTTTTTTTTGGGGGGGTTTTTTTGGTTTTGTTTGAATAGGGGTTTTTTTTAGGGGTTTTTTAAAATTTTTTTTTTAATTTTGGTTTTTTTTTTTTTGGGGGTTTTTTTCCCCCTTTTTAAAAGGGTTTTTAAAATTTTTTTGTTTTAGGGGTTTTTTTGTTTTGGGGGTTTAAAAATTTTTTTTCCCCAAAAAAATTTTTTTAAATTTTTTTTTTTTTTTAAAAATTTTTTTTTTTTTTTTTGTTTTTTTTGTTAATTTGGTTTTTTTTTAAATTTTTTTTTTTTTTTTATTTGGGGTTTTTTTTTTTGGGGTTTAAATTTTTTTAAATTTTGTTTTTTTTTAAAAAATTTTTTGGGTTTCCCCGGGGTTTTTTTTTTTATCCAACCTTTTAAATTTTGTTTTTTAAAAATTTTTTTTTTTTTTTTTCCCCCTTTTTTTTTTTTAACAGGGGTTTTTTAAATTTTTTTTTTTTAAAATTTTTTTTTTTTTTTTTATCCCTTTTTTCCCCTTTTTTTTTTTTTTCCCTTTTTTTTAAAATTTTTTTTTTGGTTTTTTTTCGTTTTTGTTTTCCCTTTTTTTTTTTTTAAACCCCCTTTTTTTTTCCCCTTTTTTTTTTTTTTTTTTTTTTTGGGGGGGTTTTTAAAATTTTTTTTTTTCCCCTTTTTTTTTGGTTTTTTCCCCTTTTTTTTATCCGGGGGTTTTTAAATTTGGGATCAGTTTGGCCAATTTTTTTTTAAAATTTTTTTTTTTTTTTTTGAACCCTTTTTTTTTTTGTTTTTTTTTTTGGGGGCCCCCCTTTTTTGTTTTTTCCCCCTTTTTATCAGTATTGTTTTCCAATTTTTTTTTTTTCCCCCCTTTTTTTGGGGGGGAACCCTTTTTTTATTGGTTTTTTTAACCTTTTCTTTTTTTTTCGTTTTTTTTTTTTTTTTTTTTTAAAAAAATTTTTTTTTTATTTTTTTCGTATTGGTTTAAAATTTTTTTTTGTTTTTTGTTTTTCATTTTTTTAACCCCCTTTTTTTTTTTTATCAAAAAATTTTTTAAAAAAATTTTTTTTTTTTTCCCCATTTTGGGGGGAAAAAAATTTTTTTTTCCTTTTTTTTTAAATTTTTTTTTGGGGGTTTTTTCCCTTTTTTTTTTTTTAAAAAAATTTTTTTAATTTTTTTAAAAAAATTTTTTTTTTTTCCCCCTTTTTTCAATTTTTTTTAAACCCTTTTTTTTTTTTTTTTGTTTTTAAAATTTTTTTAAAATTTTTATCCCTTTTTTTTGTTGGTTTTCCCTTTTTTTTAACCTTTTTTTTCCCAAAATTTTTTTCAATTTTTTTTCCCCCTTTTTTTTAAAAAATTTTTTTTTAAAATTTTTTTTTTGGGGGTCCAAAATTTTTAAAATTTTTTAATTTTTTTTTTTTTCCCCTTTTTTATTTTCCCTTTTTTTTTTTTTCCCCCCTTTTTTAAATTTTAGGGGTTTTTTTTTGTTTTTTTTTTTTTTTGGGGGGGTTTTAAAATTTTTTTTGGGGTTTTTCCCCCCTTTTTTTTTTTTCCCCCCTTTTTTTTTGTTTTCCCCCCTTTTTTAAATTTTTTTTTCCCCCCCCTTTTTTTTTGTTTCCCCGGGGTTTTTAATTTTTTTACCCTTTTTTTTTTTTCCCTTTTTTTTTGGGGGTTTTTTTTAAACCCTTTTTTTTTGGTTTCCCAAAATTTTTTTCAAATTTTTTTTTTTTTTCTTTTTAAAATTTTTTTTTTTGGGGGGAAAATTTTTTTTTTGTTTTTCCCCCCCGGTTTTTTTTAAAAAATTTTTTAAATTTTTTGAAAAATTTTTTTGTTTTTTTTAAAATGGTTTTTCCCCTTTTTTTTTTTTAAAAAATTTTTTTCCCCTTTTTTAAAAAGGTTTTTTTTTTTTTTTAAAAAATTTTTTTTTCCCCCCCCTTTTTTTTTTGGGTTTTTTTTTGTTGGGGGGTTTTTTTTTTTTTTTTGGGTTTCCCCCCCTGGTTTTTTAAAAACCCCTTTTTTTTTTTCCCCCCCCGGGGGAAAAAAAGGGGAAAACCCCCCTTTTTTTTGGGGGGTTTTTTTTTTAAAAAGTTTCCCCTTTTTTCCTAGTTTTCCCCTTTTTTTTTTTTTTAAGTTTTTTAAAAAATTTTTCCCCCTTTTTTTTTTTCCCCTTTTTTTTAAATTTTTTTTTTCCCCCTTTTTTCCTTTTTTTTTTTTTTTTTGGGTTTTTTTTTTTTTGGGGGGTTTTTTTTTTTTTTTGGGGGGGGTTTTTTTTTTTTTTTTTTCCCTTTTTTTTTTTTTTCCCCCTTTTTTTTCCCCTTTTTTTTTTGCTTTTGGGGGGGTTTTTTTTCCCTTTTTTCCCCCGGGGGCCCCCCTTTTTTTTTGGGGGGTTTTTTTTTGTTGGGGTTTTGGGAAAATTTTAAAAAAAGGGGTTTTTTTTAAAAAGGGAGGGGGAAAATTTTTTTTTTAAAGGGCCCCCCCTTTTTTTTTTTTTTGGGTTTTTTTTTTTTTTTTTTTAAATTTTTTTTTAAAAAAAATTTTTTTTTTTTTTTTTTAAAAAAAAATTTGGGTTTTTTTGGGTTTTTTGGGTTAATTTTTTTTAAAAATTTTTTGTTTTAAATTTTTTTTTTTAAATTTTTTTAAATTTTTTTTTTTTTTTAAAAAAAAAATTTTTTTTTTTTTATTTTTTTTTTGGTTTTGGTTTTTTTTTTTTTTTTTTTTAAATTTTTAAAACAAAAAGGGGAAAAAAGGGGGGGGGGGGAAAGGTTTAAAAGGGGGGGAAAAAAAAAAAGGGGGAAAAAAAAAAAAAAAAAGGAGCGGGGGGGGGGGAAAAAGGGGGAAGGGGGAAGGGTTTTTTTTTGGGGGGGGGGGAGAAAAAAAGGGGGGGGGGAAAAACAAAAGGGGGGGTTTTTTTTAAAATAAAAAAATTTTTTTTAAAAAAAGGGGGGGTTTTGGGGTTGGGGTTTTTTTTTTTTTTTTGGGGGTTTTTTTTTTTGGGGGGGGTTTTTTGGGGGGGTTTTTTTTTTTTTGTTTTTGTTTTTTGGGGGGGGGGGGGGGGGGGGTTTTGGGTTTTTTGTGGGGTTTTTTTTTTTAAAAAAAAAAAAAAAATTTGGGGGGACGGGAATTTTAAAAAGTTCAACTTTTTTTAAAAAAAATTTAAAATTTTAAAAAAAGAATAAAATTAAAAAACCAAAAAAAAAATTAATTTTAAAAAATTAAAAATTAAAAAAATTTTGGAAAATTTTTTTTTTTTAAAAAAAAACCCTTTTTATGGGGGGGATTTTAAAAATTTTTTAAGGGGGGGTGGGGGGGGGGGGAAGGGGGGTTGGGGGGGTGGGGGGGCCCGGGGGGAAAGGGGGGGAAAAAAGGGAAAAAAAAGGGGGGGAAAAAAAAGGGGGGGGGGGGGGGGGAAGGGGGGAACCCGGGCCCGGGTTTGGGGGGGGGGGGGGGGGGCCCGGGGGGGGGGGTTTTTGGGGAAAGGGGCCCCCGGGGGCAAAGGGGGGTTTTTTTTTTTTGGGGGGAAAAACCCCCCCCGGGTTCCCGGGGGGGTTTTTTTTGGGGTTTTTTTTTTGGGGGGGGTTTTTGGGGTTTTTTTTTTTGGGAAAAAAAAAAAAAATTTTTTTAATTTTAAAATTTTTTTTTAAAAAAATTTTTTTTTGGGGGGGTTTTTGGGGGGAAAATTTTTTTTCCCAAAAGGGTTTTTTTTTTTTTTTTGAAAAAGGGAAAAAGGGGGAAAAAAATTTTTCATTCCTTTTTTGCCGGTTTTTTTTTTTTTAAAAAAAAATTTAGTTTCCCCTTTTTTTTTGGGGGGAAAAAGGGGGGGGGGGGGGGAAAAAAATTTTTTAAAAAACGGGGGGGGGGGGAAAAATTTTTTTTGGGGGGGAAATGGGGGGGGGGAAAAGGGGGGGGGGGGAAAAGGGTGGGAAAAAGGGGGGGGGCCCGGGGGGGGGCCCCCCCCCAAAAACCCCCCAACCCCCTTTACCCCACCACCAAAACCCCCCCACCCCCCCCCCCCCCCAAAGCAAGCACGCACGCCGCACGCACGCCGCCGCCCCCCCGCCGCACGCACCCCCCGCCGCCCCCCCCACCACCCCCCCCAAAAAAAAACCCCCACCACCCCCCCCCCAAAAAAAAAAAACACACACAAAAAAACCCCCCCCCCCCCCAAAAAAAAAAAAACCCCCCTTGTTTAAAACCCCCCCCCCTTTTAAAAAAGGGGGGGGGGAAAAAATTGGTTTCCCGGGGGAAAAAACCCCCCCCCCCCCCCCCCCCCCCCCCCCTTTTTTTTTGGAACCCCCAAAAAAATTTTGGGGGGTTAAAAAGGGTTTTGGGGGAAAAAAAAAAAGGGGGGGAAAAGGGAAAATTTTTTTTTTTTGGGGGGCCCCCCCCCCCCCCTTTCCCCCCCCCACCCCCCCCCCAAAAAAACCCCCAAAAAGGGGGGGGGGGCCCTGGGGGGCAGGGGGGAGGGGGGGGGGAAGGGGGGGGGGGGGGGTTTGGGGTTTTTTTAAAAAAAAAAAAATCCCCCGGAAAATTTTTTTTTAAAATTTTTTTTTTTCCCCTTTTTTTTTTTTTCCCCCTTTTTTTTTTCCCCCCTTTTTTTTTCCAATTTTTCCCCCCCTTTTTTTTAAAAAAAACCCCCAATTGGGCCCCTTTTTGGGGGGCCCAACCGCCCCCGGGGGGGGGCCCCCTTTTGGGGGGGGGTTTGGGGGGGGAAAAGGGGGGGGGTAAATTTTGGGGGGGGGGGGAACCCGGGGGGGGGGGGGGTTTTAAAAAAAGGGGGGGGTTTTTTAAAATTAAGGGGGGGGGGTTTTTTTTTTGTTGGGGAAAAAATTTTGGGGGGTTTTTTTCCCTTTGGGGGGTTTTTGTAAAATTTTTGGGGGGTTTTTCCAAAAAAATTAAAAATTTTTAAAAAGGCCCCCAAAAAAAAAAAAGGGGGGGGGGGGGGTAAAGGGGGGAAAAAATAAAAGGGGGGTGGGGGAAAAAAATTTTTTCCCCAAAAAAAAGGGGAAGTTAAAAGGCCCAAAAAAAAATTTTTTAAGTTAAAAAGGGGGGAAAAAAAAGGGGGAAAAAAAAGGGGGGGGGAAAATTTTTTTAAAAAAACAAAAGGGGGAAAAAAATTTTTTTCAAAAAGGGGGGGGGGGGGAAAAAAAGGGGGGGGAAAAGGGGGGGGAGGAAACCCTTTCCGGGGACCCCCCCCCCCCCCTTTTTTTTTTTGGGGGCCCTTTTTTGGGGGGGCCCCCTTTTCCCTTTTTTTTAAAAAAAAAACCCCCCCCCCTTCCCCTTTTTTCCCCCCCTTCCCCCCTTTTTTTCTCTCTTTTTTTTTTTTTTTTTTGGGGTGTGTGTGTGGTTTTTTTTTTTGGGGGTTTTCCCCGGGGAAACCCGGGGAAAAAAATGGGCCCCTTTTTGGGGGGGTTTTAATTTTTGGGGGCGCTTTTTAAAATTTTTTGGGGGGGTTTTTCCCCAAAAATTTTTTTTTGGGAAAAAATTTTTTTTAAAAAAAAAACCCCCCTTTTTGGGGCCCAAACCCCCCCCCCCAAAAGGGGGGGGTCCCCCCCCCCCAAAAAACCCCGGGCCCCTGGGGGGTAAACCCCGGGCCCCGGGGGTAAGGGGGGGGGGGGGGGAAGAAGGGGGAAAACCCCCGGGGGGGTTTTTTTTCCCCCCCCGCCCCTTTTTTTTTTGCCCCTTTTTCCCCCTCTCCCCCCCCCCCTTCCCCCAAACCCCCCTTTTTCCCCCCCCCCCCCCTTTTTTTTTTTGGAGGGTAAGGGGGGGGGGGGTGGGAGGAGGGGGGGGGGGGGGCCCCCCCCCCCGGGGGGCCCCCCCCCTTTTTTTTTTCCCTTTTTCCCCCCCTTTTTTGGGGCCCCCCCCCCCCCCTTACGGGGGGCCCCCCCCCCCGGGAAAGGGGGGGGAACCCCTTTGGGGGGGGGGGGGAAAAAGGGGGGAAAAAAAGGGGGGGGGGAAAAAAAGGGGGAAAAAGGGGGAAAGGGGAAAAAAATAAGGGGGAAAAAGGGGAAGGAAAAAAAAAGGGGGAAAAAAAGGGGGGGGGGGGGGGAAAAAAAAAAAAAAAAAAAAGGGGGAAAAAAAAGGGGGGGGGGAAAAAAATTGGGGGGGGAAAAGGGGGAAAAAAAAGGAGAGGGGGGGGAGAAAAAAATTAAAAAAAAAAAATTTGGGGGGTTTTTTTAAAAAAAAAAAAAAAATTTAAAATTTTTTAAAAAAAAAAAAAATAGGTTTTTTTTTTTAAAAAAAAATTAAATTTTTTAAAAAAAACCCCCAAACCCCAAAAAAAAAATTTTTTTTTTGGGGGGTTTTTTTCCCCCGGGAAAAAAAAAACCAAAAAAAAGGGGGGGGGTTTTGGGGGGGCCCCCCCCAAGGGGGGTTTTGGGGGGGAAAAAAAAGGGGGGAAAAAAAAAAAGGGGGGAAAAAAAGGGGGTTTTGGAAAAGGGGGTTTCAGGGGGGAAAAAAAGAAAAAAGGGAAAAATTAGGGGAAAAGGGGTTTTTAAAGGGGGGTTTTAAAAGGGGGGTTTTTTAAAAAGGGGGGGAAAAATTAAAAAAAAGGGGGGGATTGGGGGGTTTTAAAAGAATTGGGGGTTTTTGTTTCCCCCCCTTTTTTTTTTTTTAAAAAAAATGGGGGTTTTTAAAAAAAGGGAAAGGGGGAAAAAAAAACCCCCCCCCTTTTTGGGAAAATTTAAAAAACCGGGGGGGGTTTTTTTTTTAAAAAAAAAAAAAAAAAAAGGGGTTTTAAATTTTTGGTGGGCCCTTTTAAAAATTTTTTAAAAAAAAAATTTTAAAAAAAAAAACTTTTTAAAAAAATTTTTTTTTTTTTTTTCCAAAGGGGGGGAAAAAAAACCCTTTTAAAAAAAATTTTTTTTAAAAATTTTCCCCCCCAAAAAAAAAAACCCAAAAAAATTTAAATTTCCCCCCCCTTTTTTTTTAAATTTTTTTAAAAATTTTTTGGGGGGGTTTTTGGGGGGCCCCTTTTTCCCCCTTTTTTTTCCCCCTTTGGCCCCCCGGGGGAGTCCGGTTTTTCCCCGGGGGGGGGTTTTGGGGGTTTTTTTTTTTTTTTGGGGGGGGGTTTTCCCCCCCTTTTTTTTTTTTTTTTTAAAATTTTGGTTTGGCCCCTTTTTTTGGGGGGGTTTTTTTTGGGGGGCCCCCTTTTTTAAGGGTTTTTTTTTTGGAAAAATTTTTTTTTCCCCCCCCCCCCAAAAAACCTTTTTTTTAAAAAAATTTTTTTTTGGGGGTTTTCCCCAAAAGAAGGGGGAAAAGGGGGCCCCCCTTTTTTTTTTTTTTGCTTTTAAAAACCCCCTTTCCCCAAAAAAAGGGGGGTTTTAAACCCCAAAAAATTTTTAAAAGGTTTTTTTTTTAACCCCCTTTTTTTTTAAAAATTTTTAACCCTTTTTTTTGGTTTTTTTTTGGGAAAAAAATTAAAATTTTTTCCCCCTTTTTTTGAAAACCCCCCCCCAATTTTCCAAAAAATTTTTTTTTTCAAAAAGGGGTTTTTTAAAAAAATTTTTTAAAAAACCCCAAAAAAACCCCCCCAAAAAAATTTTTTTTTTCCCCAAAAAAAATTTTAAAAAAAATTTTTAAAAAAAAATGGTCCAAAAAATTTTTTCCCCAAAAAAAAACCCCCCCAAAAAAAAAAAAATTACTTTTTTTTAAAAAAAAATTTTTTTACCCCCAAAAAAAAATTTTTTTGGGAAATTTTAAAAAAATTTTTTTTTCCCCCAAAAATTTCCCCAAAAACCCCCCTTAAAAAAAAAAGGGGGGTTTTTTAAAAAATTAAAAAAAATTTTTAAAAAATTTAAAAAAACCCCCAAAAAAAAAAAAAATAAAAAAACCCCCCCAAAAATTTTTTTCCCCAAAACCCCCCCAAAATTTTTTCCTTTTTCTTTTCCCAAAATTTTTAAAAAAACCAAAAAAAAAAAAGGAAAATTTAGGAAAAAAATTTTTTCCCCCCCTTTTTTTTTTTAAAAAAAAATTTTTAAAAAAAAATTTTTTTTTTAAAAACCAAAAAAATTCCCCGGGGGGGGAAAAAAAGGGGGGAATTTTTTTTTTTTTTTAAAACCCCAAACTTTTTTTTTAAAAAACTTTTTTTTAAAAAAAAAAAAAAAAAAAAGGGGGGGGGGGGCCGGGGGGAAAAAAAAAATTTTGGGCCCCTTTTTTTTTTTGGAAAAAATTTTTTCCCCCCCCCCCCTTTTTTTTTTTTTTTAAAAATTTTTTCCCCCCCAAAAAAAGGGGGGGGGGGGAAAAAAACCAAAAAGGGGAAAAGGAAACCCCCCAAAAAAAATTTAAAAAAAAATTTTTTCCCCCCCCCTTTTTTTTAAAGTTTTTTTTAAAAAACCCCCAAAATTTTCCCCCCGGAAAAAATCCAAAAAAAAAAGGAAAAAAAAAAAAAACCCCAAAAAAAAAAATTTTTTTTTTCCCCCTTTCTGGGGCCCGGGGGGGGAAAAAACCCAAAGGTTTAAAAATTTAAAAAAAAGGGGGGCCCCGTAAAATTTTTTAAAAAAAAATGGGGAAAAAAAAAACCCCCCCCAAGTTTTTGGGGTTTTCCCCTTTTTTTTTTGGGGGGGTTGGGGGGGGAAGGTTAAAAAAGGTTTTGTTTCCCTTTTTAAAAAGGGGGGAAAAAGGGGTTTTTTTTCCCCCCCCCCCCCCCGAAAAAAAAGGGGGGTTTAAAAGGGGGGGGAAAAAAGGGGAAAAAAAAGGGGGGGGGGGGAGGGGAAAAAAAAAAGGGGGGGGGAACCCAAAAAAAAGGGGGGGGGAAAATTTTTGGTTTTTTTTTTTCCCTTTTTTAAAAATTATTTTGGGGGGGGGGGAAAAAAAAAAAAGGGAAAGGGGGGGAAAAAAAAAGGGGGAAAAAAAAAAAGGGGGGGGAAAGGGGGAAAAAAAAAAAAAAAACCCCCAAAAAAGGGGGGGGTTTTTTTTTTAAAAAAGTTTTTGGGGCCCCCCTTTTTTTTTTTTAAAAAAATTTTTTTTTCCCCAAAAACCCGGGGGGGTTTTTTTCCCAAAAAAAAAAACCCCCCTTTTTTTTTTGGCCCAAAAAAATTTTTAAAAATTTTCCCAAAAATTTTCCCCGGGCCCAAAATTTTTTTTGGGAATTTGGGGGGAAAAAAAGGGGGGGCACCGGGGGGGGGGGCCCCCCCCCCCGGGGGGGGGGCCAAAAAAAAGCCGGCCGGGGGGGGAAAAAATTAAACCCCAAATTTTTTTAAAAAATTTTTTTAAAAAAAAAAAAAAAAAAAGGGGGCTTTGGGTTTTTTTTGGTTTTTTTTTTTTTTGGGGTTTTTTTAATTTTTTTTTTTTCGGGGGGGGGGGGTTTTTTCCCCCCTTTTGGGAAAAAATTTTTTTTTTTTAAAAAAAGGAAAAAAAAAAAATTTTTTTTGGGGGTTTTAAAATTTTTTTGTTTTTTTTTTTTTGGGTTTTTTTTTTTTTTTTTTTTGGGTTTTTTTTTTTTTTTTTTTTTTTTTGGTTTTCCCCTTTTTTTCCCCCCCCCTTTTTTTTTTCAAATTTTTGGGGAAATTTTTAACCCTTTAAAAAGGACAAAGGGGACCAAAAAAGGGGGGGGGGGCGTCTTTGGGGGGTTTAAAATTTTTTTTAAATTTTGGGGTTTTTCCTTTTTAAAAAAAAAAAAGGGGTTTTTTTTTTTTCCCTGGGCCCCCCTTTTTTTTGGGTTTCCCCTTTTTCCCCCCCCCCCCCCCCCCCAAAAACCCCCCCCCCCCCAAAAAACCCCCCGGGGAAAAAAAAAATTTTTCCCTTTTTGGGGGTGGGGGGGCCCCTTTAAAAAATTTTTTTTTAAAATTTGGGGGTTTTTTAAAAAAGGGGGTTTTAAAAAAAACGGTTGAAGACTGCAGGAAGGCCTTTGTTGAAGGCCCTACAGCATCAGTGCTTCACCTCACACACACACACACACACACACACGCACGCACGCACGCACGCACGCACGCACGCACGCACGCACGCAACGCACGCACGCACGCACGCACGCACGCACGCACGCACACGCACACAACACACACACACACACACACACACACACACCGGCCTCCTGTCTGGCTGATTCCCATGAAACACAACCTTCCTCCATTGTGGAAGCCATGGCAGCACCCTGTTGCCCCTCTGGCCTTTCATTGCATTGCAGTGCCAGACAGGCTGGACAGAAACAAGTCATGGCGCAGGAGGAAATCATGCTGCTCTTTTGTGGCTGTGTGGCACACTGCTGTAATCTAAGTAATGGCGCGATGTAAACAAAGGTGTGACATGAACAAGGTGCGTGGTAAACAAAGCTGTGAGCTGGACAATGGCTTCGCCTTCCCCAAGCCTGAATGACGGCGTCCTGATCGCCCTCAAAACTGCTCGGTGCCGGCTGCACCTCGGCCCCGACATGCCGTGACCCAGCCTGCCCAACGCCGTGGGGGACAGGGCCGGCCATTGTGGGTCAGGGGGCAGGTAGCGCGTGTCTTGGCAGGTGAGAGAGGAGAGAGGTGGTGTGCGTGAGGATTAGCTCCACCATGGGGAGACGGGGCATGTCAGTATAAATAGCATCCCACCTGGAAAATCTGTGCAAGAAATTTCCTCTTTCTATCCCTTTCTTTGTTTCGGCCTTGTTTCTTTTCTTCCCGTCACTCCTTGTTTCTTTTCTACCTTCTTGGTCCATCCTCTTGCCTTTTTCCACAAAGACTTCGAACGCTTCTCTCTTACACGGAAGTTAGATGCACTGGGCCTGACTTGTCAGGCGCTTAACGGCAGCATGACACATTTTTGCTCATGTTAAAGACAGCGGTAGTTGCTGTCTGAGCGTTCCACGAAGAAGTGAGGATTAGCGTGAGATGGGTGTGAAATGGACTGGAGGATTACAGTCAGCTTGAGGGCAGGCCAGAGGTCGGTGCAGAGATCTACGTAGAGGAGGGGGGTGGTGGCATTGTCTGAAAAATTAATGCAGATGACAGTCTGGAGTTCAGTACAGGACTGTAGGTGGATAATGTAACACTATGTCCACAGTTACTACAGGACTGTAGGCAGGGTAATGTAACACTATGTCCACAGTTAATACAGGACTGTAGGTGGATAATGTAACACTATGTCCACAGTTACTACAGGACTGTAGGTGGGTAATGTAACACTATGTCCACAGTTAATACAGGACGGTAGGTGGATAATGTAACACTATGTCCACAGTTAATACAGGACTGTAGGTGGGTAATGTAACACTATGTCCACAGTTAATACAGGTCTGTAGGTGGGTAATGTAACACTATGTCCACAGTTAATACAGGACTGTAGGTGGATAATGTAACACTATGTCCACAGTTAATACAGGACTGTAGGTGGGTAATGTAACACTATGTCCACAGTTACTACAGGACTGTAGGTGGGTAATGTAACACTATGTCCACAGTTAATACAGGACTGTAGGTGGGTAATGTAACACTATGTCCACAGTTAATACAGGACTGTAGGTAGGTAATGTAACACTATGTCCACAGTTAATACAGGACTGTAGGTGGGTAATGTAACGCTATGTCCACAGTTACTACAGGACTGTAGGTAGGTAATGTAACACTATGTCCACAGTTAATACAGGACTGTAGGTGGGTAATGTAACACTATGTCCACAGTTACTACAGGACTGTAGGTGGGTAATGTAACACTATGTCCACAGTTAATACAGGACTGTAGGTGGGTAATGTAACACTATGTCCACAGTTACTACAGGACTGTAGGTGGGTAATGTAACACTATGTCCACAGTTACTACAGGACTGTAGGTGGGTAATGTAACACTATGTCCACAGTTACTACAGGACTGTAGGTGGGTAATGTAACACTATGTCCACAGTTAATACAGGACTGTAGGGGGGGTAATGTAACACTATGTCCACAGTTACTACAGGACTGTAGGTGGGTAATGTAACACTATGTCCACAGTTACTACAGGACTGTAGGTGGGTAAAGTAACACTATGTCCACAGTTACTACAGGACTGTAGGTGGGTAAAGTAACACTATGTCCACAGTTACTACAGGACTGTAGGTGGGTAATGTAACACCATGTCCACAGTTAATACAGGACTGTAGGTGGGTAATGTAACACTATGTCCACAGTTACTACAGGACTGTAGGTGGGTAATGTAACACTATGTCCACAGTTAATATAGGACTGTAGGTGGGTAAAGTAACACTATGTCCACATTAATACGGGACTGTAGGTGGTAATGTAACACTATGTCCACAGTTACTACAGGACTGTAGGTGGGTAATGTAACACTATGTCCCCCAGTTACTACAGGACTGTAGGTGGGTAATGTAACACTATGTCCACAGTTACTACAGGACTGTAGGTGGTAAAGTAACACTATGTCCACAGTTAATACAGGACTGTAGGTGGGTAATGTAACACTATGTCCACAGTTAATACAGGACTGTAGGTGGGTAAAGTAACACTATGTCCACAGTTTAATACAGGACTGTAGGTGGGTAATGTAACACTATGTTCCACAGTTAATACAGGACTGTAGGTGGGTAAAGTAACACTAGGCCAGCAGTCCTGCAGGACAACGAGGCTGGCAATAGAGGAAGGCATTGTGTGGGGGCAGGCCATTACCGTCACAGCTTTGATCCCCTCCCTCCTCTGCAGGCCGCTTTTGTGGCTTTTGTCCGCCTGCCTTGGCCTGGGCTGAGCTGGGTTCTGCTCTGTACAGCACTGCCACACTGCTCTGGAATGAAAGCAGGGCTTGCCTGATCAAACTTCTCTCTCTCTCCTCTCTCTCTCTCTCTCTCTCTCTCTCTCTCTCTCTCCCCTCTCTCTCTCTCTCTCTCTTCTGTGTTTGTGTGTGTGTGTGTGTGTGTGTTTTGCTAGTTTGTCCACGCTAGCCTGGCCACAGAAAATGAATAGCAACACTGACAGGAGAAGAAAATGGCGACCTTTCCTGGGCTGGCTGCCTGCTTCATTAGTTCATTAGGACAGCGCTTTTGGCGAATCAGTGTCTGGGCAGTGATCATTCGCGCAGTAAGTGACACTATGTGTCATAATGATGAGTACAAATCGTCGGCTCTCTACGTCACTGCCAATTACACCCCCCACTCCCTTGCGCAGGGCTCACACCGCCGTTCATCTTCAAGAAAAGCGCATTGTTCACGCTGGCGACATCAGCATCCCGCTTTTCCGAGGCCCGCGCGTGCTATAGGCAGGAGTAGAGAGGGGGCGAGGACAGAGCGGCTAGGGGGCAAAGGGCGCAGAAATCAGCGTATCGAATGCCAATCACCCGCACATAATGGCACTAATTGTTTCTGATCACATTTCAGCCCTTCTCTCCCCGCACTCGCTTCTGTGCTCTGCTCTGCTCGCCTCTGCCCCCCCCCCCCCCCACAACTCTCTTCTTTTTTTTCCGGCAGGATAATGTCGTTTGTCTGGAGGGATGGTGCAGGAGGGAGGAGGGAGAGAGGGGTAGCAGTTTACCAGTGGGACTCAGGGACTGCTCTCCCCTGCTAGATTGCTTTTCCATTGATTCCGTCTCCCAGCTGTCCTCTGCTTCTCTCCCTTCCCTGACGGCACTGCTGCACAGCCCCGCACAGCACCGCGCTACTGCTGCCAATGGCCGCCATTGCCTGGGATGGGATGCCCTGAACATCAGAGACTTGCAGAGTAAGGGGGGGGGGGGGGGAGAGAGAAAAGGGGGCACAGGCAGGGAGAGGAAGATAATTAGGGGAGAAAGAGAAGACATGTAAATAAACAATAGGGGAGAGGGACATTAAGGGAGAGAAATGATATGAGAGATGAATAATCAGGGGAGAGAAATGATACGTGGAGAGGGATATCAGGGGAGATAAATGATAAGGAGAGATGGATATCAGGGGAGAAAATGATAAGGAGAGATGGATATCAGGGGAGAAAAATGATAAGGAGAGATGGATATCAGGGGAGAGAAATAATAATACATGGAATAATAATAATAGCACATGGAATTTATATAGCCCTATATCTTGCAAGAAAACAAATCAAAGCGCTTTCATTCATCCTACTCATTCACATGCAGCCAGTTACAAGTAATAGGTGGGTTGTTTTTTTACAAGTTCAAATGTGTAACCCACGTTCACATGCACACACACGCACACACACAATAAAGGTTGACTCTCCGGCAGGGTGATGGGGTTTTGGCTGTTCACCGCAGGGACAAAATGAAGTGGAACAAGAGGGGAGAATCTTAGGTTTGAAATAAATGTGTCTTGAGGCCGGATTAAAAAGCATCATAAGAAGGCTTTTCGTGAAGAGAGAGAGGGAGGTCATTCCAGATGATGAACCAGAAACAGAGAAAGAGCAACGGCCAACGATGGATTGGTTGAATCTAGGTATTCTTAAGCACAAGGTATCTGCAGCAGAGTGGATATAATGAGAAGGAGTGTACAGGAGAAGACATTCACGGAGGTAGGAAGGTGCTGTGTTATGGAGGTATTTGTAACAGAGGGTACTGATCTTATAGTTTACTCTCTGTGGATATCAGGGGAGATAAATGAAATGGGGAGATGGATATCAGGGGAGAGAAATGATAAGGGGAGATGGATATGTAACCCAGACTCTCTATCCTTTTACTGGGTACATAAAGAGACTTCGGGTTCGGATTCTTTCTTACAAAAGGAAAAGGACAAACTATGAAATGGCCGTTGACAAGATCTATTGATGCTAACGTCTTATAAAAATCTCATGGTGGTACTACAAAAGACAATGTCCCAAATCAAACTACTCAAATCACAACAGCATTCTAGGTTTCATGGTGTTTCGTGCTCTCTGTACACATTTCCAATACGAACCATTTGCAAGTATTACAAAATAAAAGAACTTGCTTATAGTGAAATATTTCCCAACTTTAACCAACACACAATCAAACATACACAACAATACCAACGTGAAGTGGACTAAAAACACCTGCTTTGGATAGCACATCATCATCATCATCATCAGACCCGTGACCTTGGCGGTCGTGGAGGAGACACGAAAGACAATGCCGTGGTAAGCCTCCTCCATCCATCTCGGTCCTCGGCTCTGCGCAGTAGTGCCGAGTCATTCATACCTGGTCCATTCTCTGATGTTGTCCATCCATGACTTGTTCTGTCTTCCCTCTTTCTGCCACCTTCGAGTGTTCCCTGCAGTACTGTTTTTGGCAGAGTGTTGTGGCGGGTGACGTGGCCGAACCATGTTAGCTTTTCTTCTTGATGATGGTGAGAAGGGGTTCCTGTGGACCTGCCAGCCGTGTTATTTGACTCTTGACAAATTCATTGGTCTTTCATTCTCTCCAGGATATGCCCAGCAGTTTTCTATGGCATTTTGTTTCAAATGACTGGATTCGCTTTGCTGTTTCAGCAGTCAATGTCCAGGTTTCACTGGATAGCACAGCCCAATACTAATTCAATGATGGCTACTTCAGCTTTCTCAAAAACTTCGGTTTGGCAACATGAACCTTTATGCATTAGTGGCTAGACAGAGGAACTTCACTCCCAGAGTGTTACTGTTCCCTTTGTATGCATGTCAATCCCATGCACAATTTACCCAACAATTTGGGTGAGTAGCATAAACTACTTCTGTGTTCCGTCTTGTACAACTGAATAACTCAGCAGCTGCACATATCTGCACTGCCTTGTTATTTCTACAACCTGCCTGCCACATCCCTTCCAAACATCTTTGCTTGGTTGTTCAAATAGAGGAGTAAATCATACAAAATGTTTCTCTTGGGAAACCCACCTGTCCTTCACTAGAACATATGTTTCCTTAATCAATTCTTCACACACAAAATATAACAACATATGCATCAATATGATCTGTGAGAAATGCTCCAATAAATTACTACTCACTCATAAGAGAAATCAACACATAAACTAACAACCAGTACCATCAGCTATTCCCACATGTGTAATAATGGGTGCTACCATCTTTGGTAATCTCTGACCTTCATGTCAGACAAATTTATGACTTTTAACATTACAAGCCACTGACCCAACACACAGTCTGTAAATTATCTCTTTATAATTAAAAGGATGTGTTTGGATCAACAACATAAAATTCATAGCTAGGGAAATGCTAAAAAACATCAATGCATTTCTAATCATGACATTTTACTTTGACCTAGCTAACTTCAGAAACATCTTAAAGCCAAGTTCTTCCCAAATGCTGCTCACAAGAACATTATGATAGCACATATCAACATATAACCCCTATTAAAATCAAAGCACCACCAACAAAAATTTGACACCTAAAAATGAACACAATCATAGCCCCAAACATTTGGGTGGACAACACATGCTGCCTCTAGACCAACTATGAACCTGTCTTAGCTGGTGACTGTCAACTCTCTCATGATCAGCTGGGAACTGCCAGGTGTCTCAAGTTGACAGGAAGTCTCAGGAAAATGTTGAGATTCCTACACCTTCTTCCTTTACTATTAAAATTTTCTAAACATTTATAAATTTTAATACAAACCAAAAATACTTTTTAAACTATCCAAAATACCAATAAAAACCTAACATTCCATCTTTTTGATTCACTTAGAACATATTTAAAGTTGTTGGTCACAGGTGTTCCGTTTTTTGTTGGTTACCCCCTAAAATTTTCCCCTTTCCTGGACAACTGTTTTGTGTGGGTTACAGATATCAGGGATAAATCAGGGCAAAGAAGGGGGGTGGGGGAGAAGGGAGAGCATCAACACTGGGAGACATTCCTAGTTCCCTACATGCTTCTGTCATAGGGAAATTTGAACACAAATTACAGACAAACCCTTTCTCTTGTGACCATATTTTGCCTATTGTTGACTATTCTTCATCTCCTTAGGACAGCTGCAGTGAAACAAGTTTGAAATTAAAAAGAGCACTAAAACTTATGCCAGTCAAAGTCAAGCTCCTTAACTATCAACCATTAGAATCAAACAAATTTCTGGCCTTCCACTACAGACTTTATTTCCAGAATGCTCTATTGGTACAGAAAACTGTCAGTGGAAATGTTCCCCCGAAGATCACTGCTAACTTAACATTAACGAGCACAGGCACAACCATCTCCCGACATTTCCGAGACCCAGAAATAATCTTTACCTGCAAGCTTCTGGTCTCCAGGCTGTGATGGGTAGAACAAGTCCACAAGGACTTTAAAGGCATCAGAAGCAACAGTCAGTTTGAGATACACCTGAAACATCATTTAGCACATAAATATTTAGGAAATGGCCTATAGGTCAATTAAGCATCATCACTTTCTGCATCCACTAAACATGTCTCAGGTGTGATGTCATCCTGATTTGAATTAATCCACTGTTGCATGTAGTGTATGTGTGTGGAGGGGGAGGAGAGAAAGAGGCATTTTTGTTACCGTTTAATTGTAGGGTGTGCTGGACAAATACCTGTGTGACCATTCCCCTCTGCCTCATCCCTGTCCACATTCTGACAAGGATCATCTGTCTGTAGTGCGAGAGAGAGAGAGGAGAGAGAGAGGAGAGAGAGAGAGAGAGAGAGAGAGAGAGAGAGAGAGAGAGAGAGAGAGAGAGCGAGAGAGAGAGGGAGAGCGCTTTGATTTGTTGCTTTACAAGATTCAGCGCTATATAAATTCCATACATTATTATTATTATTATTAGTGGAGAAGTGACATTTGTACAGCAACTCAAAACTAAGTGAAGTATGGGATCTCAGAAAAAAAGGTTCACCAACTTGTTTTATTCATCCTGGCCCAACAGCGCACTCCAAGCTGATGAGTGACTCTTTGAATTCCCTCCCCCTGACAGATAACGTAGTTTCGTTTTCTTTCCAACTACTGAAGTTCATAACAGTTCGTCACTGCGACACTTGTAATTCCCTCCCCTGGCAAGGAAGACTTGCCTGCTTAAAAGTCGTCAAGACCGCGGCTTCAGGGGAGTTAATTAGATACAGCCGCGAATTAATTACTCAGCAAAGTGTGTCTACTGTTGCACAGAAAAGATGTTAATAATAAAAAAGATAGATATCACACGACATAGGTATCCCTAGATTCAGCTTCACAGTATAACTGTCTAGAGACATTGCTGAGGGAGGGAGGGAGGACACGCTGGCTTGGCGGCGAGGTGAGGACACACCTGCAGGCTTGCAGGCACACGGCACAGACGACAGCAGGCACAGTGGGCTGCAACCTCCAGCTCAGTACCAAAGCTTGCTAGCTTACAAAATAGATTTGTTAAAAAGTGACTGGAATTTACACAGAGTCAACCTATGAACCCGTTCTTGTCTTGTTTCCTTTTTTCTTGTTTCGTTTTGTTTTATTTTGTTTTGTTTTGTTTTGATTTGTTTTGTCTTTTCTTCTTTTGTATCGAGGATAATGGAATAAGCACGCATGTGTTTTTTATACATCCAGTCCCTGTGTGTATTCAGGTTTTATAAATTTTGTCAACTGTTCCCATCGGCACACAAAGGCCTACTCTTACAACAAGCGGAACAGGATTGGTCTTGTCTTCCTGCAGCTATTACTAATTTTCACTCTGTAGTCACAGTGGGATGTTGTGCTGCAAATCCTCTTGTAGCACTGTCGGTTTTCTTATCTTGGATTCTGTTCATTCTGTCATCTTGCTCTTGGTAAACTTTGTGTCGTCTGCTTGGCCATTGCTGTACCTCTTTTCCAGCAAAGCTGACCCCAAAGTGGCCTTGGTCTGTCAAGGTGCTGGTAGACCTGTCAGACCCCGATCAGAGACACTGGACATGTGCAGTGCACAGGCACTGGCTGATGCATCTGTGGGGCTGCACGTCCTCCATGGACGGAGGTCTATAATAATAATAATATATGGAATTTATATAGCGCTGAATCTTGTAAAAAACAAACAAATCGAAGCGCTTGCACTCAATCATTTACAGGCATGCAACTCTCCTTAAACATAATGAGAAATCCATGCGCGCGCACTACGCACGCACACGCACGCACATACACACACACACACACACACACACACACACACACACACACACACACACACACACACACACACACACACACACACACACACGGAACAACACTTAGACGGTGAAAGATGCTGTTGAAAAATTAGGGACAGATATGTGGGGGAAAGTCTCAGGTAGGAAATAAGTGTGTTTTGAGGCTGGATTTGAAGGAATCAAGTGAAGGCTTTTGACGAAGTGAAAGAGGGAGGTCATTCCAGGTGGATGGACCAGAAACAGAGAAGGAGCGACGGCCAACAGTGGTTTGTTTGAATCTGGGTGTTCGAAAGCACAAAGTATCTGCGGCTGAACGAAGGGAACGGGATGGAGTGTACAGGTGAAGACAGTTACAGAGATAAGAGGGTGCAGATTTGTGGAGACATTTGAAACAGAGGGTATTGATTTTATACCTCAGTCTTTGTGAGACAGGCAACCAGTGAAGAGATCGCAGAAGAGGAGTGATGTGTTCGATTTTTTCTTTCTTAGGACCAGTCGAGCTGCAGAGTTTTGTATGCGTTGAAGAGAGTGGATAGATGATGCTGGTAGGCCAGCCAAAAGAGAATTACAGTAGTCTAAACGTGAAAGAATAAGAGATGTGACAAGCTTGGAAGTTGCATCAGTGGACAGATACTTGCGAATCGCGCTTACGCGCCGTAATTGATAGTAGCAAGACTGGCAGGTCTGGGTGATGAATATTTTCATAGAGAGTGTGTTGTCAAGAACTACTCCTAAATACTTCACAGAGTTGGACAAAGGAACTGACGTATTGCCGAATTCTATTGAAGTTTTTGTGATAGAGGAAAGTTTATGTTGGGTCCCTATGAGCATGGCTTCGGTTTTATCGGCATTAAGTTGTAACTTGTTCTGAGTCATCCAGTTTTGAATGTCTTGAAGGCAGTAGGACATATTTGCCAAGAGGGAAGGCAAGTTTTCAACAGTATCGCTGCACTGAAGTTGAGTATCATCGGCATAGAAATGATGATCAATAGGGTGGTTGTTTATTATATGTGAGAGTGGAGCCGTGTATAGAGTAAAGAGAACAGGGCCCAGGACTGATCCCTGCGGGACTCCACATTCCATTTTGACAGGTTTTGATTGAATTTTGTTTACAATAACTTTCTAGGTCTAGAGAAATCAGCCTGTCTACACAGCCACAAGTACCAGTTCTGTTTCCGTTTCAGCCCGAACTTTTCTTCCATTTATTTAGTTATTGTCTGGGTGCTAGTATTTTGGATGAGAAGATAATTGAGGTACTGTGTGCAGTGCGCATTCAGCGCACGTAAAAGAACCGACGTCAACAAGAGGTGTTCCTGGCAAAATTATGTGAAAAAAAGAAAGAAAAAAAAATAAAATAAAATTCGATTATGTATTTTTGTCACATCTTTATCATAGACTTGTTCAGTAGAAAGACTTTATTTTTCTTTTTTACGAAAACTCTCTCGCTCTCTCTCTCTCTGCTCTCTCTCTCTCGCTCTCTCTCTCTCGCTCCTCTCTCTCTCTCTCTCTCTCTCTCTCTCTCTCTCTCTCTCTCTCCCCTCTCTCTCTCCTCTCGCTCTCTCTCGCTCTCTCCTCTCTCTCTCTCTCGCTCTCTCTCTCTCTCTCGCTCTCTCTCTCTCTCTCTCGCTCTCTTCGCTCTCTCTCTCTCTCTCGCTCTCTCTCTCTCTCTCTCTCGCTCTCTCTCTCTCTCGCTCTCTCTCCCCTCTCTCTCTCGCTCTCTCTCTCTCCTTTTCTCCTCTTCTCTCTCTCTCTCTCTCTCTCTCCTCTGCTCTCTCTCTCTCTCTCTCTCTCTCTCTCTCTCTCTCTCTCTCTCTCTCTCTCTCTCTCTCTCTCTCTCTCGCTCTCTCTCGAACTCCCTTCCTGATTCAGTTAAACAACATCAATCAATAACAATATACAAAACTCAATTATCAACTCACTTGATACATCAACAATAACAAACCACAGTCCATAGCCTTAAAAACAAAGTTGCATATCTTCCCTTACCTATCTGCCCTTTCCATCTTACCTATCTGCCCTGCCCTTTCCCTTCACCTGTCTTTCTGTCAGACCTTGTCCCCCCCCCCTCTCTCCCCTCCTCTCTCTCTCTCTCTCTCTCTCTCCTATCTCTCTCTCTCTCTCTCTCCTCTCTCTCCCTCTCCCCTTTTTCAAATTTTCATTGTTGTTGAATAAGTGAGTTTACCAAAGCGAAAACTTTTTTCTTCTTTTTTTTCTTTCTTTTTCTTTTCTTCTTCTTTCTTTTTTTTTAATTTTTTATTACACTATAGTTATAAGAAATATATATATCATAACAATAATATGTGTTAATCTGTACGAGTATAATGAAAAAGAGTGTTGACAGTGATGATGTGCTGTTGAGAATCATTTCCAGTATTTTTTTCTATGTCGTTCTTGTTTGTTTGTTTACAAACAAAAAGCATTATCTTTCACACACACACACACACACACACACACACACACACACACGCACGCACGCACGCACGCACACACACACACACACACACACACACACGCACACAACACACACACCACACACACACCACACACACACACACACACACACAACACACACCACACTCCATCCTCCCTCCCTCTCCCACTCTCTCTCATTTCTTCCTCCCCCCTATCTCTCTCTCTCTTACTTACAATGTATAGATGTTCATTTTATGACTTAAGTGATTTTTTCTCCTTATTGTAAGAGTGTATTGGTATTGGGCTTATTTCTTTTTCATGACATTCATTTTGTACGAGTATATTCGAAAACAATTTTGATGGTGATCCTGTGCTGTCTTGAGAATTATATATTTAGTATTATCCTTAAAACACACACACACACACACACACACACACACACCTCTCTCTCTCTCTCTCTCTCTCTCTCTATTATGGCCTAAGACCGATATGCAATTAATTCATTCTCTCTCTCTCTCTCTCTCTCTCTCTCTCTCCTCTCTCTCTCTCTCTCTCTCTCTCTCTCTCCTTCTATTGTTATTGTGTATTCTAATAAAGGGCATATTCATACTTTCGATTTTCAATATTATTTTGGACTTGTTGACTGTACTTGAGCTCCAGTGAATCTCCTATTTTAATATCTTATTACAACTATGTGTACTATTCTACAGTATGAAGGTGTTCAATTTTATGATCTATAAGTTTGGCTCTCTCTCTCTCTCTCTCTCTCTCTCTCTCTCTCTCTCTCTCTCTCTCTCTCTC
>CM054137.1:1588955-1591455 GCA_028751875.1 Rapana venosa | reverse complement strand
GGCGCACTTGTGACATGACAGACTCAGGGAGTGGTGGTGGTGGGGGGGGGGGATAGTTGTGGGGGGGGGGGGGGGGGATGGTTGTGCAGAGAACAGTTGCAGAAGACGGCTGCAGTGAAGATGTGTTGGCGCTGTGTATGACACGTCAGGTGATGGAGGTGGAGAAGTGGGGAGGGGGGTGCAGCGGGTGAATGATGCACGAGTTGTTACATCTTCTAAAACATGTAACACCCTGCATCACCACGTAAGGCCTTGCAACACCCCACTCTCTCCTCCCCCCCCCCCCCCCCCTGTTGGTGTCCTGCTCCGCTGAGGGCAGTGGTCTCCCCTGTGGCTGCAGACGGCGCTATCAGGCATGGCGGGGATCGATCAACTAGCTTTTCATTTTCCGCCTGGCCGCCCGCCCATGAGCCGGAGCTGGCAGGTAATTTGAAATAGGCTCCTCGGCACAACGGCGACAGAACGATGATCACCGTTAGAACTGCTCGTCCTCCTCTGAGCGACTCTGCACAAGAAGGGGGGGGGGGGGGGGGAGTAGGGGGAAGTGGGGGGGGGGGGCAGTGTGTGAGGGGGAGGGGGTTGGAGAGGAAGGGAAGGGGTGAGATCAGAGCTGACTGCTAAAGGCTGATCACTGTCACGATTCCTGCCTTTTTTCCTCACGATTTTCTGGTGGTTTTGTCCCCTTTCTTCTCGCCGCCAGCATCAGCAGCAGCAGCAGCAGCAGCAGCACTGTGCTGTGCCTCGCTAACGCCGCGCTGTCAGAGAGCTGCACCGGGAACACCAGTGTTGACAGTCAGTGCATAGATCAGCTCAGGGCCTTTTTACACCATGCTCTCAACAACAACAAAAACTAACAAAAAATCCCCCAAACAAACAAACAAACAAACAAACAAACAAACGCGCAAACAATCATATTAACCTGTTTAAACACACCAATATGAAAATTCAAAAATGATTATTATAATCACACTATAAAGGAGAACTAGATACAATGACGATGACTGTCATACAAGGGAAACAAGAAGGAAAGAAAAGCAAACACACAAGCACACAAGCACAGACAAACAAGTATAAGAAAAACCAAAAAACCGCCACACAAGAATGAATGAATCTTTATTTTTCAAGGGAACAGAATAAGCATGTGCATACTTTTTTTCATCCGGCGTTGCCCTGATTAGGGACTATCAACAAAACAAAAGTAAAAATCTTACTACAACAACAACATGATTTTAAAAAGTAATATATATTTAACATTACATAATCCCTAACTGACTTGAGCATTAATTTCAAGAGATGCATAGATTTTTGTTTTTGAGGAAAGAGATATGTTGATAAAGTCCTTCGGATGAGACTATAAACCGAGGCCCGTGTGCGAACGCATGCAGAACATCTTGCACACACGTTAAATCCTGTTCCGCTTTTCGAAAGAGTAGGCAATTGTGTGCCGGTGGGAACAGATGACAACATTTACAAAACCGAATACACGCGGGGGACTGGATGTAAAAAAAGCACATGAGTGCTTGTTCCATTGTCCTCGATGTAAAAAAAAAAAATCTGAGCGCTTTGATTTGTTGCTTTACAAGATTCTGCGCTATATAAATTCCATGCATTATTATTATGATTACTATTATGATTACTATTGTTATTATTATTATTATTATTATTATTATTATTATTGTTGTTGTTGTTGTTATTGTTATTAGTATTATTATTATTATAAACATATACTTCACAAATAAATCAAACATTATCATGAAAACTGATACACTGGTTATAATTAGGTAATATGGATAAAGTTAAATAGAGGGGAGACAGCAAGAAGCAAAAGAGAAAGTGGGGAGGGGGGGGGGTTGGGGTGGAGAGAGAGAGAGAGAGGGCGAGAGCATTTCCAGGTTACATCAACATCAAATAAACCAGATATCAAATTCTGTTAAAACAACCTCACCAAAACCCTTTTAAATTATATATATATATATATGTATGTATATATACTATCAATAAAGATATCAATTTTACTTACAAAATGTCGAGGAGCCTAATATAAACCCGTTTTTAATAGCCCCCCCAACAACAGCATCAATACAACAATTCGAATTTGGCAAATCAATTTAAACTCATTACATTCCAAGAGGCAAGGTATATATATTGATTGAAGATGGAGAACAATATTGTATGCTTTTTGGACGATGATAAAATAAATCACTATAAAATGTATAAACCAAACATTTATATAAAAATCATTTATTTCATATAATTATAAGAGGAATACCAGAGACAGAAAGAGAGAGAGAGGGGAGAGAGAGAGAGAGAGAGAGAGGAGAGAGAGAGAGAGAGAGGGGAGAGAGGGGAGAGAGAGAAAGAGTACATTTCCAGGTTGTGTGATCATCTAGATAAAAGGGCATGTAACAAAACACCCACACAAACCTCTCTCACTTGAGCTACAGCCATCAATGATAAACAAGCTAAGATATAGCCTGCAAAGAACATCCGCATACAAAAG
>CM054137.1:1564360-1588455 GCA_028751875.1 Rapana venosa | reverse complement strand
GGTCCCCCAAAAACTGGCCATTGAGGCCCCAAAACAGGCCACTTGAGGTCAAGAAATGGCCATCAGGGTCCCCCAGAAAGGGCCATTTGGGGTCCCCCGGAAAACTGGCCCTTGGGTCCCCCGGAAAAGGCCACTCTGAGGCACCAGAACATGGCCACTCTGGGTCCCAAAAACATGGCCATTTGGGGTCACCCAAACGGGCCCATTTGAGGTCCCCCAAAACAGGGCCCCATCTGAGGCCCCCAGAACAAGGCCATCTGAGGTCACCCAGAACTGGCCACTCTGAGGTCCCCCGGAAAATGGCACCGCTCCTGTCCCCCTGGGGAATAGGGAGTGCACCATTGAGAAGCTTGCGTGTATGACTCTTTTAAAGTACTTCACCAAAATAGGCAGCAATACTCCGACTTCAGGGGATAGACATTGTATTAGATGAAAAAGAAGTGTGGTCTGTCATTTGAGTTTCTGTCCTTTGCTACTTGCTGGACGCTTTTTGCACTGACTGTTTTTTTTCGTTCAATGTCCATTCACTACTGTGGGAAATAGACACATGCACTGACTGTTTTGTTTTGTTCATTGTCTATTCTCTACTTGGGGATATAGACACATGCATTGACTGTTTTGTTTTGTTCAATGTCTATTCTTTACTTGGGGATATAGACACATGCACTGACTGTTTTGTTTTGTTTAATGTCCATTCACTACTTGGGGATATAGACACATGCATTGACTGTTTTGTTTTGTTCAATATCTATTCTCTACTTGGCGATATAGACACATGCACTGACTGTTTTGCTTTGTTTAATGTCAGTCAAGTCAAGTCAAAATTTTATTTCCAGATGGTACATGAATAAGCAATGCATTTGCTTTTTTTCAGCAAACCATCTATCTAAGAGCAATATCTTAATGATTATACTGAAATACTACATTATTGCATCCTTTACATTAAATTAAACCAGTAAAAAGAGGAAAATCGGTAAGATAATATACTGAAAAATACAAATTACCACATATACATATACACGCACACACATACTCATACACACCTGCGCGCGTGCGCGCTCACGTCCACACACACACTTAAATAAATAAAGTCTTATGAATTAAAAACAAACAGAAAATCATAAAACGTCAGGACAAACAAATTACTTTACCTACTGTTTCATCCATTCTTTTACGTTTATACTTTAGATGATAAAAAGGTACAGGAACAAAACGTTAGAAAATACTAGGCATTCGGTGCGTCATTACTCACAATATTGCCTTCAATGACCTCCCTCCTCCACCCAGCAAACGTGTGCTTTTATGCGCTCATACTCTTCAAATAGTGCTTTTAAAAATAATATATTCACACAATAATATCAACAAGCAAGATAAGTCAAATAAGACAATGATAATAATTATTATAATAGAGATACAATAATAACAATCACCCATCACATGAGACAACAATAACAAATAATCCCCATCACCATGAGACCAACAACATAATGATGATAACAGAAAAGCATTGGAAAGAATGGGGGGGTTGGGGGAGGAGTATCAAGGGGAAGGGGGAAAACCACATTCAATTAAATAGAAAAAAAACCAAAAAAACCAATTATTCAAAGAAGTAATTGGGCAAGAGAAAGGCATGAGGAGAGGAGAGGAGAGAGAGGAGAGGTGAGGAGAGGAGAGGGAGGAGAGGATGAGAGGAGAGAGAGAGAGAGAGAGAGAGGAGAGAGAGAGAGGAGAGAGAGAGAGAGAGAGAGAGAGAGAGAGAGAGAGAGAGAGAGAGAGAGAGAGAGAGAGAGAGAGAGAGAGAAGGCACATTATCAAGCTATCAGGTCTACCATTTAAAAAAATTTGTTCCTCCTTTCCACGTTGTTTTAAAATTTGTAGTTCATTTACTAGCTTGTATCATCATCATCATCATCATCATCAGACCCGTGACCTTGGCGGTCGTGGGGGAGACATGAAAGACGATGCCGTGGTAAGCCTCCTCCATCCATCTCGGTCCTCGGCTCTGCGCAGTAGTGCCGAGTCATTCATCCTGGTCCATTTTCTGATGTTGTCCATCCATGGCTTGTTCTGTCTTCCCCTCTTTCTGCCACCTTCGAGTGTTCCCTGCAGTACTGTTTTGGGCAGAGTGTTGTGGCGGGTGACGTGGCCGAACCATGTCAGCTTTTTCTTCTTGACGATGGTGAGAAGGGGTTCCTGTGGACCTGCAGCCGTGTTATTTTACTCTTGACAAATTCGTTGGTCTTTCGTTCTCTCCAGGATATGCCCATAGTTTTCTATGGCATTTTGTTTCGAATGATGGATTCGCTTTGCTGTTTCAGCAGTCAATGTCAGGTTTCACTTCCGTACAGCAGGATCGACTGAATTAGGGGTTTGTAGAGCTTTAAGTTTGATTGGGAAACTGATCTCTTTACTTTTCCATATGGTGGTGAGTTTTGTCTGGAAGATGTTGCCATGGCTATTCTGACTTTGATTTCTGTCTTTCGACCCCCGTCCTTTGTGAGTGTAGCCCCAAAAGGTTTTTAAAAAGCTTTCCTTCCTCCTCCAGTTTTTGGCCGTTCCATGAAAATTTTTAGCGGGGGGATTGCCGTGCTTTTCAAAAGTACTTTCTTTTTCCAAAGCTCACCTCCATCCATTTGCCCCAGCTTTGTTTCAAGTCGGGTTTCGAAAAATTTGAAAGCTCTGTGTTACTTCCCCATGAGGTCAATGTTTTTTTTTTTTTGGAAAACCCGTAAGTTGTTGGGGGTCTGCCCCCAATGGAGATGGTAGGGGGGGAATTCAGGGGGTCTCTCTCATGATTTTTTTCCAAAAACCCAAAAATTAAACCCGGACTGGAGAAAACAGGCTTTCCTTGTCGGCCCCCAATGTGGTTTTGAAGTAGTCCCCGGGACCTGTTTGTTCAGAAGGACTGCATGCTTGCGGGGGTTGTATAGGTTTGGAATGGTTTGATGTCCTTTTAAATTCCAAAAACTTTTGGGAAAACCTGCCCAGGCCTTCGTCCCCCTCCCTTGTCAAAAGCCTTCTTAAAGTCAAATGAAGTTGTGGAACGGGTTTTCTCTGAGGGTTGAAGATTTTTTCCATCGGGTGGGGAAGTTAAAAATTGTTCGTTTGTGTCCTGCCTCCCCTAAACCCCAGCTTTTTCCCTCTGAAAGGTGTTCTTCTGCCTCCTTTTTTCGGGCCCTTTTCTTGGTCATTCAGATGAAAAAGTAGAAAAATTTTATAAAGGGATCTTGAAGGGGCCTTAAAAAAATCCCCAAGAAGGCCCATCTCATAAACCAAGGGGTTTTTTAACCCCAAAAAGGGGGTCCGGGACTCTTAAAACCCAAGGGGCCGGAAATTGGTCAGTTTGGAACTGGGGGCCCAACAAAGGGGGAAATCCGTTGTTTGGAGTTTGCTGCACCCACAGATTTAATTGCCAAACCCTCTATCCCCAAGAAGTCAAGGGGGAAACAACCTGGTGCCCCCAAACGGAAAGGCCAAAAACCAAATAGTTTTTTATTTAACCCCAGGGCGCTTAAATCCAGCATAAAACAGACCAGAACAAAAAACCTCCCCTGGAGCGGGCTTTAGGCAGTGCCCGACCTTGTGCTGCTGGTTTTAAAAATGAATTTGAAGAAAAACAAAAACACCCTGCAAACCCCCGTATAAAATTTGGGACGGGGAAACAAACAAAAAAGATCCAGATTTTGGGAGATCTTCCAAGCTAAGCTTGGGGGGGACGTTTTGCGGCTTTAAACCCCCCTGGACAATGCATCAAGACCTCCCCAAAACAACTTCAATGGGGCCCGTCCGAGAAACAGCAGGGGGGGGGTTTACTCGGTTATCAGAGGAAAAAACCCACCCAGGGGGGATTTCCCAATGACATCTTTTTGGGCCCCCTGCGATACAAGAAGAGCACTGAAACAACCCGGGCTTTCCAAACCCCAAAGAAAACCGGGGGAAAGGGGGCCAAAAAAATCTCGTGAAGAAAATCAAAGTTAAAGGCCAGAGAGAAGTGGATCAGGATCAATGTGAGAGATCGAAAAAAAATGAAAGGGGGGAAAAAGTTTAAAAAAGGTTTCGAACCTGAAAAAATCTCAAAACCACTTCAAAACCCAAACATCCCGTCATTGAAGGGCAGCTCCGGAAAACCCCCCACAGAAAATCAGCTGCAATTTTAAAAAAGGGGGTCTGGAAATTTTCAAAAATTTACAACTAAAAAAATACAACCTGGCAAGAGCTTTAAAAGAAAAGAAAGCAGCAACATCAAGAGCACCCCCCCGGGGCCCTTTCCCATTAATTTGGGGGAAGTGGAGAAGCCTCCCCACCGGCCCTTTCCCGTAGGAAAATTTCCCCCGGAGCAGACAAAATTTTCCAGCAGAGCTGTTTAAACATGGTGGGGGAAAAAGTCATCCTATGTTACAGCTATCTTTTCAGAAAAATTTGGGAGACAAAACAGTGGCCAACAGGTTGGGCACAATCATCATCATACCCCCGCCCAAAAAAGGGGAATTTCGCCAATCCAAAAAAATTTTAGAAACTTTTTATAGATTACTTTTATTTTTTTGCATAATTAGTGGGCCTCTTTCCTGCCCCCCCCTCCCCCCACACAAAATACAGGTGTGGGCTGTTGAAAATTTTTTAGCACGTAAGGGAAAATTGAATTTTTTTTAAAGAAAAGCAGTAAGGCTGATTAAAAAGTAAGAAAGGCTAAATTTTCCCTTTAGGGCATGGTTGTTTTTCCTTTTTAGTCAATTTCCCGGCATTATGCATCGATGGCTTTTTAGCTGCGTCTTGAACCCGATTTTGTTTTTGATTTCATTTTTAAACGGGTTTTTGGAAACTTTTTCCCTAAATCACTAATGAGTACAAGAAAATTGTTTTGTAAAGATTTTTTTTTGGTTTTCGGAAAAGGTTTTGTAGATGGGGCTATGTTGGTTTTTATTGGGCTTTGAAGCTATTTGGGGTTTTTTGGGGGGGGATTTCCATTGACAAAATTTTGGACAAATATAGCTTTATTTAGATTCGTCTGTTTTTTTAAGGTTAGGATATTTGTTTTCTTTATAATCGTTGTTTGGTTTTGGGGGGCTTGGGTTTTAGTAGAAAAAAATCAGTGCTTTTTATATAATCGATTTAAACAATTTTTAAAATTTTTATCATGCGCTTTCCCAAAAAAAGGGTGAAGCTTTGTTTAAATTTTAGGAAAAAATGGGGGCAAAAAAAGAAATTTTTGAGAGGGGTTATTCAGAAAATGTTTTATTTTTGATAAAAGAAGGAGTTGTAAGGAGATTTTTCCCCAGCGCATCACGTGGTGGCCCGTAAGTTTTTTGTCAATTTAAATTTCCCCCCCAAAATTCTTTGGGGGAGTTAACTTCTTCAATTACTAATTTTCTATCAACAGAGGTTGGGGAAATTTTTCTTTCATTTTTTATTTTTTTTGTTTGCTAGTAATACTACACTTAGTTTTTCGTGTTTTTTAGGGCATATGGTTTGTGAGCCCCAAATAACCAACTGTCAATACTGTTTTTTAGTTTTAGGGAAGTCTGTGGGGGTCAGAATCCTACAATAGAGGGATGTGTCATCAGGGAAACATTTCACAGACATTTAGAAAAATTTGGGGGAAGTCATTTACCTAGATTGAAAATAGAAGTGGACCCAATTTTTGACCCTTGTGGTACTCCAAGTTTAATAGTAATTGTTTTTGATGGGTTTTATAATTTGGGGGTTTCTTGCTTTTGCCTATTCGCAAAAAGTTTTCAAAAGATTTTTTCATTTCTGGTGTTAGTTTATACAAGTGAAGTTTCGCAATTAAAAGGGGGAAAGATTGAATTTCATCAAAAGGGTTTTTTAAGTCAACAAAAAAAAGACCTTTTATATTTTTTTTTCATTGTATTTTTGTAGGAGATGCCGTAAATTTTTGGGGAAGGGGCTGGTGACAGGAAAAGTTTTTTCGAAAACCCGAAAGATCTTCATTTTTAAAAGATTGTTGTTTACAAAGTAGGACTATACGATTTTTGGGTATGTTTTTTGGGTGGGTTTTGATAAAAAAAGACAGAAAATTTAAATTGGGGCTGTAATTTGAAGGAAAGCAGGTCCCTGATTTGTGGACTGGTATGATTTTTTCCTTTTTAAATTATGGAAAGTTGGTTTTTTTTTAAGGGACAAGTTTTTCAAGTATGTCGTGTTTTCCCGCTATAACTTGGGCCAAAAAAGTTTTTTTATTCTTCCACCCAGATTGTTAAACCAGTGTTCTGGAACTTTTTTGAAGAGACGGCTTTTCCCGACGTCTGTGATCGGCATTTGGGAGTAGTTAAAAATGGGAATTTTATTTTTTTGATTCGATTATTGTTTTAAGTAATGGGATCATTTTCATTTGATTGTCCCTTTGATATTAAATTTGGTGGGGAAAGTTTGAGAAAACAAATTTTTTCAATTCATCAGTGCTATATCTTTAAACTGTCTGTTGAACCCTTTTTTATTTGGGTTTTTTACCTAATGTAATTTATGGCTTTCCAAAATTGGCGAGAGTTGGTAGTTGCTTTTTAAAGTAATCACGTTTTGATTTGCGTTTTAGTGAAGTTACTTTGTTTCTTTGTGCTCTGAACTGCTCTTTTGAACCATGTGTTTTCAACCGTCTCTTAAGGTGTATTTCGGATTCTATGTCTTTTGTTATCAAGGTAGTTATAGTTTGTTTTTTCTTTAAATCTTTTTTGATGTTAAGGGGATGTTTGTGTATAATAATAATAATAAAATAATATAATATTAATAATATTGGACTTTATAGGCGTATATCTTGCAATTACAAAATCAGGCGCTTATAGAGCGGTATACTGAAATAAAGCGTCCTAATCCAAAATTCAGCAGCTTCATTCAGGGTCTTGATTTGATATATGTCATGTAATGACATATGACTGACAGAGATTAGCTGCCTTCTGCGCCTTGTCGGCAGCCCTGTGTGTGGCTCTGTGTTTGACCATGCTGGGGATTGGGGTTGTTGTTTTGGGTGTTTTTTGGTTCCGTTCGAAATTTTTACATTTCTTGTTCGTTGGTTTCACCATGAGGTTATGGGTGCGTGGGTGCTCATGTAGGTTTTTGGTGTCTAGGGTGCGGAGGGCGGACGGGCGAGTGGGAGGAGGTGGCGGGTGCTGTGGGGTGGGAGGGGGTGTGTGTCATCCTGAGGTGGGGTCTGGTCTCGGAGGAGGTGTGTGATTGAGGTTAATTTGGTCCAGCAGTTACTAGAACTGCTGTTTCTGTTGGTCATATGATCTTACTCCTTTTTGAGTTATTTCGATTTTAGGGTATATAATAATTTTCTCTTTGGATCTTTGGCAATTGTTTCAAAATTTTTCGATTCGATTTTGAATTGTGGTTTGTTTACCGGACGCTCTTGTGTTTTGCTGGTCTTTCGTGGGACCCCATGTTAATTTGACCCTACTGCCGCCGTTTCAATAAAATTGACATGTGTGGATGACGAACTGACACCACCCCACCTAATCAAGACTAGTGGTTAGTTGGTTCGCTACCTGGCAGTCATGTGAGAGGCGCGGACATTCGAGAGCGATGCTCGCACCTGAGATTTGTCAAAAAACAGTGCACGCTTTGGCTCCTGATTTTAAGCTGAGGCTATAACCCCCCTTAGGCATATCGCCGCAAAATCCAGAATGGGGGGAAACACGGTCATCGCAGTGGTTGGGCTTCCCATTCCTGCTGTCTCAGCCCCTCACCTATTGAGGTCACTTCGTTGCCTGACAACGCTTCTCCCCATGCTGCCGTCACACGCCCCCTTCAATGCTCGTGTGATTGTTCTGTTGTTTGTGACTCTTGATATTGTTTATGGTTCTTGATGATTATGATGTTTATTCCATGACTGGTGTTCAACAACCGAATCCCCTGGTTAGACCCAGGTCTTTCACAATCTTTCTACTCTTGATTTTCACCATCCAACCTCTTGTCTGTTTCTTCCGCTCAGCCGCATCTCCACCAGCGCCTTTGTCTTTCCTCTGATGCTTGTCCAAAACTCACCTGCTTTCCATCTTCAACCTCTCCACTCCTTCAGATCTCCTTCAAGTTTGCTTGTTCCAATGTGCAGTCTGTTGTTCAAAGGAAAAGCCGACGACCATATCTGATTTCATCTCTGAAAAAAAAACATTGACTTAATCTTTCTCACCTTAAAACTATGGCTTCTTAACCTACATGGCCATGAGCCAAAAATAAAACAGCTGCTCTCCTGGTATAAACCATTTATTCCCCCCGACTCTCTCGTGGAGGTGGGATTGCCATCATTCTCAATGACATTAGTGGACCATCTACTTCTTTCAGTACACATAACTTTCCAATTCGCACATGTCTTTTGAAGTTTGCGAAATCATCTCAACCTGCTCTGGCCACTCTTAATTACTATCTGCTGGCCTTACCGTCCACCTCCATGCCGCAAAACACCAGCCTAACATCTTCTCTTTTTCCCAGAATTTCCAGTCACTACTCCTCGACCACTACAGCCTCTCTCCACTTATACGTTTATTCTTGGTGACTTCAAATTCCCATTTTTTGACAACAGTCTTTCTCCAGATGCAATTCGTCTTTCTAGGTTTGTCTCGCCGCAAACCATGCTCTCTCTCAAATGAATAAAGCGAAAGCAACGCACAGATCTGGTCATATTTTAGACTGGCTGTTTACGAGATGCTTCATTTAATCTTTGTCAACATCTGTTTCTGTCACCGACGAACTGCATTCTGATCATTCGGCCATTCTTTTCCATACGCCAAAACTTCATACAAAACCTGTAGAAAGAAAGATGGGTGAAATATGTTTACTCGTCGCATTCATAAGGCCTTAGACATTCATACATTCTTGTCACAAGCTTCGAACGTTTTTCACAACCTCTGACCACACTCGAATCTTATGATCACTATATACACTATTCTCCGCAACTGCGTGATGATCTTGCTACCTCCTACTGATCATCTCACTCTGGTCCAGAACCCGTGCGCCATGGTATTCCAGAATCTGTTAGCGAACCGCAAAAACGCTGGCACACTAGCAAGGGCTGTGGCGGAGTCAAAAACGGAAATCAGCAAACAGCTTTTCCGTAAACAAATAAACAAAGTCAAACTCTTAATCAAGTCAGCAAAGACAGCAACTTCTACTCTTCAAGTCTTGTGCTGATCCTTAAAAATCTCTTTTGGTCCTTACCTCAATCTCCTTGATCTGCAAAAAAACAACTCCTTCTGCCTAACAACGCCAACAGCACTGTATGAACTTCCATCCATATTGTCTGCGTTCTTTTGAGACTAAGGTTCGGATACAATACGCTCCAGACTGGATAAGACTCAATTCCAGCCTTGCGCTCTTGTATCCCAGTTCACGGGCAATCCTTCTTTTCCTGCCATCCCACAATGTGAAAAAGACTACGTCATGACTATTCTGAAGGAAATGGCTTTAAAATCATGCGACTTGATCCATACCTGATCCCTGGTTTAGATCTCACAATGCCTTCCACATATTGGGCCTATTATAATCTAAAATATTTAACGCATTCGCTTTAGTCTGGAATATATTATCCATTCAGCTCTTTAATAAAAATCTGTAAATATCACACCTCTACTGATAATAAAGCCACGACCTCGATCCACATCTGAAGGAATATATAGGTCTGTCTCAGAAACTTACACTTTTGTCTCTAACGTACTAGTAAAAAGTGTTCTCAAACAGGCTCAACAGTCACCTTCATGCCTAATGATCTTTCCCACTATCAGGTCTGACTATCGCCCCAAACCACAGCACAAAACCACCCTAGTCCACACTTAGATACACTTTTACTTGCCTGCTCTTGCATGGAATATTCTCCCTCTCACTCTTCTTGACTTTATCTATGCCGCATTTGTACCTTAGCATCATTTTATTTCTTCTGTCTCGCCTCGCCAAATACGTATGGTTAGTTACGGCACAGCCCTCACCTGTGTACTTCTTTCTCACAAGACAGGTGCCAGAAGTTATTGTAAACAAAATTCAAGTCAAACAACCTGTCAAAATCGGAATGTGGAGTCCCGCTAGGAGCAGTCCTGGAGGCCCTGTTCTCTTTATCTCCTCTAACTGCGCCACTCTCCATATAAAAACAACCACCATATTGATCATCTTTTCTATGCCGATGATACTCACCTCAGTGCAGCGATACTGTTGTAAATTTTACCTTCCTCTGACAAATATGTCCTACTGCCTTCTAAGACATTAAAAATGGATGAATCAGAACATTGTTAAATCTTTAATGACCAATAAAACGAAGCCATGCGATAGGGAACCACATTTAAAATATCCTCTATCGCAAAAACTTCATAGGATTCGGCAATACATCAGTTCCTTTGTCCAACTCTGTGAAGTTTTAGGAGTGGGTCTTGACAACACACTCTTTATGAAAAAATTCATCACCCAGACTGCAGTCCTTGCTACTGTCAATTAGGGCGCTGAAGCGCGATTCGCAAGTTTCATGTCACTGATGCAACTTCCTAGCTTGTAAAACATCTTCATTCTTTACGTTTAGACTACTGTATCTCTTTTGGCTGGCCTTCCAGCATCATCTATTCCACTCTCTTCAACGCATACAAACTCTTCAGCTCGACTGGTCATAAAGAAAGATAATCTGACTGAGTACATCAACTCCTCTTCTGCGATCTCTTCATGTTCGCATTTCACAAAAGACTGGAGTACTTAAACTCAATACCTCTGTTTCAAATGTCTCCACAAATTGCACCCTCTGATCTCTCTCTGTAATGTCTTCACTGTACACTCAATCCCGTTCCATTCGTTCAGCTCCGCAAGAACTTTTTGCTTTCGAACACCCAGATTCAAACAAACCACTGTTGGTCGTTGCTCCTTTCTTGCTTCTGGGCCATCCACCTGGAAATGACTCCCTTTTCACTTCGAAAAAGCCTTCACATGATACTTCAATCCAGCTCAAAACACTATTTCCTAACTGAGGACTACCCCCCCCCCCCCTTCCACCCCACATATCTGTCCCTAATTTTCAACAGCATCTTTCACCTTCTAAAGAGTTGTTCGGTGTGTGTGTCCGGTGTGTGTGTGTGTGTGTGTGTGTGTGTGGTAAGTACAGTGCGCGCGCATATGGATTTGAAATCTGTTGTTCATTATGTTTAAGGAGAGTTGCATGCCTGGTAATATGATTGAGTGCAAGCGCTTCGATTTGTTTTGTTTTTTTTACCAAGATTCGAGGCTATATAAATTAATATAATTATTATTAATTTAATCTATGATTTATTATTATTATTATTTTAATGACGAGTTTGTCAAGTCTGAATGGAAAATCATGCTTGTTAAAGTTTTAAAAAACTTCCTGTAAAATTAGTTTTAGGTATTTTGATACGATTTTTAAAACCAAGTAAAAGCACCAATGGATTATGATCACAGCATCCACATGGAGGGAGCCATATTCTGTTATGTTTTGTTTTGTAGTCGTGTAGTATGATCTTATTAATGTCTAGAGTTATTTGTTATCCGAGTTGGTCTATCTATTAGTTGTTCTAGGCCACATAGTATAATTGACTCACTTTTTGGTTTAGGTTTTAATAAGTCTAGTTAAAATCCCCATGACATAAATTGTTTCATTGTTTAAGTATTACTCTGTCCATAAGGAGTTGAATTTGTCTAACAGTCTCTGGTTTCTGGGATTTTGTATATAAATCCTTTAATATAGGGCTATGAGACAATGGGACTGAAGAACGGCACAAGATCTGGTACAGGGGCAAGAGAAAACATTCATCAACATGGAGTGGCTTTATTGTCAGAAAGGAAAGTAAGTGGGTGCATTATCAGCTGTACACGGTTCTCCAGCAGGATTATACCGCTACGGGTGTCGGCCCAGCCTAAGAACATCACCATATACAAATCTATGCACTCATCTGACCATCGCAGATGGAGATAGTTGAAGATTTTTATGAGATCATGAGGAGACCATTAGAAGATACCCAAAGGAAAGACTCATTAAACATTCAAGGGGATTTTAACGCCAATAGTAGGTACCTGATCTTACAACAATGGGCCGGAACAGTTGGTCAGTTTTGAAACTGGAGAGACTAGACAGGGGACTACGTCTGCTGGAGTTTGTCTGCACCCACAGACTTACCATTGCCAATACTCTATCCCACAAGCAAGCTCAAGAGGACAAACTGGATGCGCAAACGGCAAGATCCATATCCAATGATTTTATCTTAACAAACGGCGCTTCAAATCCAGCTTCAACAGGAGCAAGATACACGAACTACCCGGGAGCTGACATACGGCAGCGAACCACGACTTGTTACTGCCTGGTATGTACACTTGAAAATGAGAAAAACAAACAACCTGCCAAACCACGTATCAAATTTGACGTGGACAAACTGAAAGATACAGATGTCGAGGAGATCTTCAAGCTAAGCTTGGCGGACGTTTTCGGCATTAACCCATTCTGGACAATGACATCAGTGACTACCAACAACTTTAATGAGGCAGTCAGAGAAACAGCAGATGTAGGTACTCGGTGTCAGAGAAATAAACACCAGCCATGGATTACCATTGAATCTTGGACCTCTGCGGTTACAGAGAGCCATGAAACCAACAGGGTCTTCAACCCTAAAGAATACCGGGAGGCAAAAATCTTTGTGAAGAAGTCAAGTGTTCAAAGGCCAAAGAGAAGTGGATCGTGTCAATGTGATGAGATCGAAAAAAGCATGAAAGTGTGGCAAACCGTTAAAAAGGATACAACACATGAAGAAACCTCACAAAACCACTTCAAACAACTCATCAGTAATGAAAACAGCTCCGGAAACCTCTTCACAGAAGCTAGCTGCATTGAACAGGTGGGGTCTGAGTATTGTAGAATATAAAAACTAACCAATCCCAATGACAAGAGCATTATAGAAGAAGAAGCAGCACATCCAAGAGTACCCTCGCCATTTCTATACTGGAGGGATGAAGTTGCCAGAAGCCTTCCGCAAGTATTTACAGTAGGGGAAAGTCCCCAGGAGCAGACCAACATACCTGCAGCGTGCTGTCAGCTGGTGGCGAAAAAACAGATCATCACACATGTTAACAGCTATATGTCAGATGATTTGGGGAACAACAGTGGCCAACAGAATGGACACAATCACATCCATCATACCCTGCCAAGAAGGGGACATTTACGCCAAATGGCCAAAACTTATAGAACATTCAGCTCTCAGCCACGCCAGAAGATATGCTCAAAGTTAGTTTGAATACGACTCAAGAAGGACGGACGGAAGCACACTTGCAGAGGAACAGCTGGGTTTCAGGGCACGCAGGTGCACAATCGAACAGATTTAACTGCCTACATCTGATGGAAAAAAAACATCTTCAACATCGAGAGACCAGTTCAAACTTCATGCCTTCGAGGCTTTCGACAGAGTATGGCGAAGGCCTGTAGGCAGTGTCCTCAGAATGTTTGGCATTGAAGAAGACTAGTGCAAATCAATCATAAGCTCTATACAAACCGCAAGAGTGAGTCCTTCTGAAAAATCAGGTCGAAGGACTACTTTAAACCCCAGTTGGGGTCGACAAGGTATGATGTTCTCTCCTGTCCAGTTTATATCTGTTCTTGGAAACACATTATGAGAGAGACCCTCCCCTGACTTAACTTTCCATCTCCATGTGGCGGCAGACCCCTCTACAACAATTGCGGTTTGTACGATGACATTGACTCAGGGGCGAAGTAACACAGAGCTCTGCAAGCTCTTTCGACCAGACTTGAGTACAAAGTTGAGCCATTGGGGATGGAGGTGAGTCGGAGAAAAGTAATGTACTTGCTGAACAGCACCGAGCATACGAACACTGCTAACATGTGCCATGACGGCAGCAGCAACTGGTGGAGGTAGCACGCTTTTATATACTTGGCGCTAAACTCACATAAGGCGGGCGATCGACGACAGAAATCTAAGTCTGATAGCCATGGCAAATCTTTCATGGACAAAATCACCACCATAATGGATAAAGTAAAGAGATCATCATTTTCCAATCAACTAAAGCTCTCCAAGCCCTACATTCAGAGACTATCCTGTCTGTACGGAAGTGAAACCTGGTCATTGGACTGCTGAAACAGCAAAGCGTATCCAGTCATTTGAAACCATATGCCATAGAAATGCTGGGCATATCCTGGTTGGAACGAAACGACCAATGATTGGTCAAGAGTCAATAACACGGCTGGCGGTCCACAGGAAACCCCTTCTCACCTATCGGTCAAGAAGAAAAAGCTAACATGGTTCGGCCAGTCACCGCCAACAACACTCTGCCAAAAACAGTACTGCAGGGGAACTCAAGGTGCAGATAAGAGGGGAAGACAGAACAGTCATTGGTATGGGACAACTTCAGAGAATGGACCAGGATGAATGACTCGGCACTACTGCGCAGAGCCGAGGACCGAGATGGATGGAGGAGGCTTACCACGGCATCGTCTTTCGTGTCTCCTCCATGACTGCCAAGGTCACGGGACTGATGATGATGATGATCATGATGATGATGATGATGATTGAGTTTTAATTTTATTTCTATTCACGTGGATTCAATGTCATAAACCTCAAGGTTATATATTCTTTTACAACTGATCGAGGAGTCTACATATTATGTAAGTAACCCGGTGGACTTGGGTTTGTGTGGATCTTCACGGAAGATTTGATACCCTGGAATATTCAGGTGCATTTTCACATTTGAAAAAGCGGGATTCAGCTAGCAAAGCTAAACTACACTGTAAAGATTTTGCCCACTTTTGTTAGTTACTGTTGATCCATCATACGGGGTTTAGCCAGATATTGGTTGTTTTGCCCACATTTGGGTTGGGACCAGCACTGATGGATTCCATTCAATACTTGGGTTGACACTGCACCTTTTTGTTTTTTTTATTCCATTATACTGGGGATAAGCACTCACTGACTGTTTTTTTTGTTTAAAGGGTTTAATGTTTTCCTTTGCCCAACGGTACATTTGGGGGGGTTTGAAAGACGAGAAAAGCACGCTGTTTGTTTTTTATTCCCTTTCACTACTGGGATAGAACACTCCTCTTTTTGTTTTGTTGAATTCTTTCCCCACAATAACACCCCCCCCCCCCAAACGTTTTTTTGTTACACCCATCCCCTTTACCTTGGGATTCACAGCATCTTTTTGTTTTTGCCTTCAATTGGGAAAACCATGAGGGTTTGAGTCGTTTGTAGGGGAAAAAGATAGCCTTCCCTCGGGGTAAAGGGAAACCCCTTTTCAAGAAGTCACAAAAGGGGTGGGAAACAGCCACTGTGATCATCTTCCTCTCTTCTCTTCTAAACCTAACACCCTTTCTTTTGTCCTTCTTTCCAAAACCCCCCCCTAAAGCCCCTTTTTTCCTCCCCTTCCCCTCCTCCTATCTGTCTGTTAAACCAGTCTTCTCCCGTCTCCGGGGGTTAGGGGCCGCAGGGGTTTGTGGGTATAGGTATAAAGGTGGTGTCCCTGTCGTTCACTAATTTTTCCGGGCCTCCGGGGCCCCCCGCCGCTGTCTCTTTCCCCAGTCTTTCCCTTCTTTTTCCTACGTTCTATGTCCCTCCTTGTTTCTGTTTGTTTTTCTGCCTGTCTGCCTGCTCTTCTGTCTTTTCCATTTGTTTTCCGCTCCTTTAAAACCCAGCAGTATCTGATGACTGTGTCTGTCTTTCCTCGGGTTTAACAGTTCCTTGCCCCCTTTTTGCGCTGCAACGCTGCCTTTTGTGGTTTTTTGTGTTTTTGTGTTTTGTCTCCTCCGTGTTTTGTTTTGCGTTTGGGCCCGGTGCGTTTTTGTTTTGTTGCTTTGTATGGGTTCATGAAAAAAATATTCAATGACTGTTCTTTGCTGGTATGAAAAAAGGGTAAAATGCCGTTTTTAAAAATAAAATAAATACAGAGTTTTGTTTGGGTTAAAAAATGTTTTTTTGTTCTCTTGTGTTTGTTTCTCGTTGTTTTCCTGTTTCACTTTTAAACAAGAGAGGAAAAAGAAAAACAAAGCAAAGTTTTTAGAACAAAAG
Source organism: Rapana venosa (assembly GCA_028751875.1). Taxonomy (NCBI): domain Eukaryota; kingdom Metazoa; phylum Mollusca; class Gastropoda; order Neogastropoda; family Muricidae; genus Rapana; species Rapana venosa. Next base: position 1,572,457 of record CM054137.1, on the reverse strand, counting down.
AGCGGCGGGAAAAAAAAAGCCAGGCGAAGGAGAAAAAGAGGGGAAGGGAAGACAGAAGAAAACAGAAGACAGAGAGCACTAAATACCAGCCAGACAGCCTGACGAGGATTCTGGGGTCTCCTCAGGTCCTTCAAAATCTCCATCTTCTGAACATTGCTTTCCGAAACTTCCTGTCAGTTTGTATTGTATTGTATTGTATTGTTTTGTATTGTAGTGTGTTGTATTGTATACCAGTTCAAGTCGCGGCAGATTTCTCTGTGTAAAATTTGGGCTGCTCTCCCCAGAGAGAGACTCATTGTTAGTTTTTTTCTTTTCCTGTCTGCATATGCACTTGTTTCCATATAAGAATGGCTTTAATCTACATATTTTTTTCAGGGACAACTCTCTTGTTGCCGTAGATTCTTTCACGTGCACTAAATACGTATTGCACACGGAACCTCGGTTTATCGTCTCATCCAAAAGACTAGTACCCAGGCCACCACTCTGGGTTGAGTGGTTGGGGGAAATGTTTTGGGCACAAACAGGGTGGAGCCACCAATCCAACCCGGAGTTGCTTTGCTATGTAGGCAGGAGCGTTACCTCTAGAACACCGATCCACTTTCTCATTTTCCGCCTTTTGTTATTTTTAAAATTCTGATTATTCGGATCATTCCGGTTGTTGTTATTACTATTATTATTATTTATTATTATTATTATTATTATTATTATTATTATAACCATCATCATCATCTTTTTGCTAGCTGTCTGTTGCAATGATTCATTTACTTTTTAACAGAAACTTAAAAAATGGACCTAAGTATCTTTTTCCTGTTCGTATGGGCCACGCCAAAGCCTGCGGTTTATGTGTGCAGTAGAAAGCTTACTGGTGTGTTTTCAAGTATGTGAAAAGTAAGGGCCAGTAGGTCAGCTGTAAGAGAAAGGGTCATGTATGTCATGTGACCAATAAACCAGTGTTCCCTGCCACACAACTGACGGAGTCTATCAGGGTAACAGTAAACCAAGGTACCATGTCAGACTAGTCTATCAGGGTAACAGTAAACCAACGTACCATGTCAGACTAGTCTATCAGGGTAACAGTAAACCAAGGTAAACCTGTCAACTAGTCTATCAGTGAACGTAAACCGACTACCGTGTCGGCTGTCTGTCAGGGAACGGGAAACCGACGTACCGTTTCAGACTGGGCTGTCATGAACGTAAACCAAAGTACCTGTCAGACTGTCTTCAGTGAACGGGAAACCAACGTACCTGTCAGACTGGGCTATCAGGAACGGGAACCAAAAAACCTGTCAGACTGTCTATCAGTGAACGGTGGCTGGGTAAGCGGCCTGTCAGGAAAGCGAAAAGTCCGGGTTCTTCCGTCGGGCCGAACCTTTCCCCCCAAGACCTGGGGTGGCTGGGGTTCTCGGTAACGGTAAACCAAGGGCCTGTGTTCAGAAAATTATCAGCGACGAAAAAGAACCAGGCAACAAGGAGTTGTCCCCAATAAATTTTTGGAAAAAAGCCACTCTGTTTGGGGGAAAAGAAAAGTTGCCAAAAAAAAAAAAGGGTGGGTGGGGCAGCCCTTCCCCGGGTGAGACACCCTTTTCCGCAGAGTTCTCCCTGCTTAGTGGTATAAAAAAATCAAATTAAATCAAATTGGCCTCCCTCTATCTTCAGTGCGAAACCCGTACAGTGACCAGGCGGCAAGTGGTAAAGTAACCACGATAATTTCAAAAACTTGTCTTGTCCTTAAAACCCGTAATTCCCCCTTTTATATTCCCCCGGCGCTGCCTGCCAGGTGTCGACCCAAAAAGAAAGATGGGCTCCAGGTTGTCTGCAATGTGGGAGGCCCCCAACTATGCCACCTGGCCCCTCCCCTCCCCCTCCCTGCCCCTGCTATTCTCCCCCCCCCTTCCTGCCCCCTCTTATTCAAACCCTTTTCATTGCTTTTTGTCCTCCCTTTTCTCCCCTTTAGCCTGCGAAAGCCGTTTTCCTGGGCACCCCCCCCTCCCCTTTGGTTTAAGAAAAATGCCCCCCCCCAGAAAATCCAAAAAACACCAAAATTTCAAAAACCCACCTCCCAATCAAAATTCCCCAAGGGGTCTAAACCAATTTATGAGAGGAGGAAAGAAATTTGGAGAGCTCTTCAGGGTTTTTCTGAAAAGCAAATTCTCTTTTCCCAGCATGCACACCTGTTGTTTCTCTCCTCCACCCCCCTTTGCCCCTGTTTTATTCTCCCCCCTTTTGCCCCAAACCCTTAAAATTTTTTTATTCCCTTTCTATTGTTGTTTCGTATTCCGGTTTCTGATTTTTCTTCCGGGCTGTAAGGTTTCCCTGTTTGCTTTTTTCCCCCCCCCTTTTCTCTTTCTTAAGAAAAAAGCCCCCCACCCAAAGAACTCCCAAGCAAACAACAAAAAAATAACAAAACCAGAACTCAAAAACTAAGAAATACCCAATTATTTCTAAGAAATTTTTTGGGGTGGCGAAAAGTGAGTTCTAACCCGCTTTGGATTTAAACAAACGGCCCTGTCCCGTCATCCTGTAGCATTGCCCGTGAAATTGTCTATATCTGAAAGCCAAAACCTTTGGGTACGTTTTGAAAAAATTCCCTCAAAAAAAGCTCCACTCCAAACCCCCTGACTTCCCCCTTTTTATTCCCCAAACCAAAGGGGGTTGGATTGGGGAAGAAATTGTTTGACCGGGTGAGGCCCGTGATTAGACTTTGGTACAACCCATAGTAAAGGAAGGGTTAACACCTGCGCTGTTTGGGTGGGGTCTTTTTTTCAAGACACAGTTACAGCAGGGGCAATGATGGACTGAATGGGAAAATTTTTAAAGGGGAAAGATTAAATAACAACCCAAAATCAAGATAAGATCAAGAATTTCTTCATTACAATAGAGGAAATTTTGAGTGGCATTTTGCAGTTACTCATACATGCTTTTGGTCTAGCGGGGTACGGTTACTGCATCAACATCAAAACAGTGGAGATTTGCCCGGGTAAAGATTTGGGCCTAATATCTGGAAAGCAAAACTTCTGCATGGAACATAATTGTGATAGCAAAAGGTTCATACTAAAAGAAAACAAGTTCCCTCTTTCAACCCAACTGCTTCACTTCCCTTCCCAGCCTGGTGAGGGGGGGGGGGGAGGGCCTGGTGGTTGAGGACTGCAGGGGGAGGACATTTTTGGGGACTGGGGTACAACAGTGGTGAGGGCAACATGATGTGGAGCTGATTGGACAAAAGGGCCCTCAGTGTGTGAGGGCATAGGAAAGCGGTGGACATAGCTGTTGGGCATGGGAATGCCCATGGGGCTGCAGTGGTGCGACAAAGCATGGTACATAGCAGTGGTACATAGCAGTGGTACATAGCAGTGGGGCATAGCTGGTACATACAGAGCAGTGGTACAAGCAGTGGACATAGCAGTGGTACATAGCAATGGTACATAGCAGTGGTACATAGCAGTGGTACAAAGCATTTTCATAGCAGGGAAAAACAGTGGTACATAGCAGGAACGCAGTGGTACATAGCAGTGGTACAAAGCAGTAAAGCATTTGGGACTAGCAGGAAAAACAGTGGTACTAGCAATGGTACATAGCAGTGGTACATACAAAGAAAGGGGACAAGGTTGTACTAGCAATGGTCATAGCAGTGTACATAGCAGTGGTACTAGATGGTACATAGCAGGGGTACTAGCAGGAAGCAGGGGTTGATGGCATAGCAGTGGTACATAGCAGTGGTGCATAGCGTGGGCATAGCCAGGGTGCATAGCGTGGTAATACAGTGGTACATAGCAGTGGGCATGCAGGGTGCATGCAGTGGTACTAGCATGGGACATGCAGGGGTACATAGCAGGGTACGTAGCAGGGTAGTAGTGGGCCCTCATTGGTATTCACAGATTCAAATGGTATTTAACGGCTCAAAATTTTTAAAATAAAAAAAATAATAAAAAAAAATAATAATAAAAAATAATAATAAAAAAATTTAATAATAATATGTAATGCCGTTGGTGTTTTTATCACAGTTTTCTTCCTGACTGATTTCCATCCCGTATTTTTTTTTGGGGCCTTTTTTTAAATTTTCTTTTGGCTGGCAAGCTCTTTTTCTATCGCTATTCATCAATGTCATCTGCGAAGGGGAGGTTTGTATCGTTTCCACCAATGTGACGACCCTTTCTTTGGGTTCCAGTGCATCCCATGTTCTTAAGGAAGATTTGAAAAGAGTGGTAAGTAGACAGCCCTGCCCCTTTTCCAATTTTTTTCGAAACCATTCTCCCAAGTTGTTTTTGTAGTACACTGCCTGGGGCCTCGCTGTACGTGTTTTAAGCTCTATCAGGTTTGCATTGATGCTGAACAATTTTGGTTGCCCACAAAGCTGCAGCCCCAAAAACCCTTCAAATCCTTCTTAAAATCGTAATACGTGGTAAAAAGGCTTGTTGATGTTGAAGGGACCCCTCTCCAAATTTTTCTGAGGTTGAATTTGTTTGTTGGCTGCGCCCCCCTCTGAAACCCGCTTGTTCCCCAGCAATGATGGTTTCTGCTTGTGGCTTCAGTCTATTCAATATTATCTGCAGTATGACCTTGCTTGGGTGGCATATGAGGCTGATTGTGCGGTAATTATGGCATTGTTGTAGATTTCCTTTCTTGGGGAGGGTGATGATGAGTGACTGTGTCCATGGTGTTGGCCATTTTCCTGTCTGCCAGATCTTGTTGCAGATTCTTAGTAGGGCGCTGATCATGGATTCCCCTCCAGCTTGAACCAACTCAGCTGGAATGTTGTCAGCCCCTGCTGACTTCCCCTTTTTCAGCGATCTGACTGCTGTTTCCACTTCTTCTCGGAGGATAGGGTGACTGTCTGTGTCTTTGCTTGCGGGTACATTAAGGACTTCTGGATCTCCTGCGGTTCTATAGTTATACAGGTCGGAGCAGTATTCTGTCCATCTGTTCAGAATATCCTGGTCGTCAGTGAGACACTTGCCATTTTTGTCTTGGATTGTTAAACCTATTCCCTGTTTTGTGCTAGTCAGGTCTTTCACCAGCTGATATGCTTTCTTGCTATTGTTTTTCTTGATGTTCTCTTCAATGTCTTGGCACTGATATCAGGGTTAATGACCAGAAGCTGGAAACAGTTCAAAGATTCAAGTACCTGGGAGCCGTTGTATCAGACCAGGGATCCAAGCCAGAAGTAGTATGCAGGACTGCACAGACAATAACAGCTTTGTCAAAACTAAACACCATCTGGAGAGATAAAAATATCTCACTTATCTCCAAGATCAGACTAATGCGCTCCCTTGTCATATCCATATTTCTGTATGCCTGTGAATCATGGACCCTGACTGCAGATTTGGAGAGAAGAGTACAGGCGGTGGAGATGAGATGCTTTCGGAGACTCCTTGGCATCTCCTACAAAGACCACATAAGCAACGAAAGCGTGCATAACAGAATCCAGCAAACCATTGGACCCTATGAGAACCTTCTAACGATCGTGAAAAAGCGTAAACTTAAATGGTATGGCATGTCACAAGATCCAAAGGACTTGCAAAGACAGTTTTACAAGGCACTGTCCAAGGAGGAAGAAGAAGAGGCAGACCAAGGAAGAGCTGGGAGGATAACATCAGCGAATGGACAGGCCTAGAACTCAACAAAACCCTGAGAAAGGCAGAACAGAGAGAGGAATGGAGGGAACTGGCTGTTGAGTCTTTGAGGGTGCCCCCACGGTCGTCAGATAGATAGATAGATAGATAGAATAATAATAATAATAATAATAATAATAACAATAATAATAATAATAATAATAATAATAAACAATACTACTACTACTACTACTACTACTACTACTACTACTACTACTACTACTACTACTACTACTACTACTACTACTACTACTACTAACAATAATCACAAAAACAACGACGACGACGACGACGACAACAACAATAATAATAATAATAATAATAATAATAATAATAATAATAATAATAATAATAATAATAAGCAATAATAAAAAAATAAAATAAAATAAAAATAATAATTATTATGATACATGGAATTTATTTGTCGCCGTATCTTGCAAAAAACAACAACAAGCGCTTTCATTCATGTCATTCTTTGACATGCAGCCCCTTACAGTTAATAGTTTTTACAAATTCAAATGTACACATATGTATGCGCGCGCGCGCACACACACACACACACACACACACACACACACACACACACACACACTCAAAATACACAAACACACACACACACACACACACACACACACACACTCACATACACAAACACACACACACACACACGCACGCACGCGCGCACAAGCGCACGCACATATAAAGACTCTACACTCGGGCAGGGTGATGGGGGGTTTGGCTGTTGAGGGCAGGGACAGAAATAAGATGAAGCAAGAGGGGAGAATCTTAGGTTTCAAACAAATGTGTCTTGAGGCCGGATTTCAAAGCATCATAAGAAGGCTTTTGGCAAGGAGAGAGGGAGGTTATTCCAGATCGATGGACCAGAAACAGAAAAAGAGCAGCACCAACAGTGGATTGGTTGAATCTAAGTATTCTTAAGCACAAGGTATCTGCAACAGAGCGGAGGGAACGAGGAGTGTACAGGTAAAGACATTCACAGAGGTAGGAAGGTGCTGTTTTGTGGAGACATTTGTAACAGAGGGTACTGATCTTTTAGTTTACTCTCTGTGGCACAGGCAGCCAGTGGAGAGATCGCAAGAGAGGAATAGTGTGCTCAATTTTTTTTCTTTCTGAGGACTAGTTGAGCTGCAAAATTCTCTAAACGTTGAAGGGAGTGGATAGATGAGAATGGCAGACCAGCCAGAAGAGAATTGCAGTAGTCCAGACGTGAGAGAATGATGGACGTGACTAGTTTGCATGTTGCATCAGTGACCAGGTATTTTCGAACTGCACTGATGCACCGTAATTGATAGTAGCATGACTGGCAGGTTTTGGTGATGAATTTTTGTATGGAGAGTGTGTTGTCGATTACAACCCCTAGATACTTCACAGCAGTGGATAGAGGAATTGATGTATTGCCAAATTCTACTGAAGCTGTTGTGATGGAAGAGAGTTTGTGTTTGGTCCCTACAAGCATGGCTTCGGTTTTAGCTGCATTAAACTGTAACCTGTATCATCCAATTTTGGATATCTTGAAGGCAATAGGACATATTTTCCAATAGAGAAGACAGAGTTTCAGTGTTATTTAACAGTAGCTCCAGTGTATTTAACAGTAGCTCCAGTGTATTTAACAGTAGCTCCAGTGTATTTAACAGTAGCTCCAGTGTATTTAACAGTAGCTCCAGTGTATTTAGCAGTAGCTCCAGTGTATTTAACAGTAGCTCCAGTGTATTTAGCAGTAGATCCTGTGTATTTAACAGTAGCTCCAGTGTATTTAACAGTAGCTCCAGTGTATTTAACAGTAGCTCCAGCGTATTTAACAGTAGCTCCATTGGTATTAAATAGATCCTGTGTGATTAACAGTAGCTCCAGTTGTATTAAATAGATCCTGTGTATTTAACAGTAGCTCCAGTGTATTTAACAGTAGGTCCATTGGTATTAAATAGATCCTGTGTGATTAACAGTAGCTCCAGTTGTATTAAATAGATCCTGTGTATTTAACAGTAGCTCCAGTGATATTAAATAGATCCTGTGTATTAAACAGTAGCTCCTGTGGTATTAAATAGTTTTAGTGTATTAACAGTAGCTCCTGTGTATTTAACAGTAGCTCCAGTGATATTAAATAGCCCCAGTGATATTAACTAGCTCCAGTGTATTTAACAGTAGCTCCAGTGTATTTAACAGTAGCTCCAGTGTATTTAACAGTAGCTCCAGTGTATGTAACAGTAGCTCCAGTGTATTTATCAGTAGCTCCAGTGTATTTAACAGTAGCTCCAGTGTATTCAACAGTAACTCCAGTGTATTTAACAGTAGCATCAGTAGTATTCAAATGTAGCTCCAGTGTATTTAACAGTAGCTCCAGTGTATTTAACAGTAGCTCCAGTGTATTTAACAGTAGCTCCAGTGTATTTAACAGTAGCTCCAGTGTATTTAACATCTCCTGTGGTATTTAACAGCTTCAGTGGTGTTATCAGTTGCTCCAGAGGTA